>JARQOC010000005.1:225660809-225953522 GCA_033576535.1 Allobates femoralis
GAGAGAGGGAACCCGGAGACCCACAGGAGGAGAGACAGACATCAGAGTCAGGAAGAGAGAGGAGGCAAGTCTGGCTGCATGCAGGCTGTGCTTCAATCACTACAAAGGAACAGAGGAGGCTTTACACCCACTTACTGTGGGGACCCACTGTGCAACCAGGTCACCTGTCAGTGCCCTGGACATCTTTACCTGCTACCATCAGTAAAACTTAAAAGAGACTTTGCAGTGTGCGTGTGTATTTCTCTCCACCCCGGTGCCCCTCATAGACTGCTCCAACACTCCCCATACCATCTACAGCTCCACTAAAGCTGCTCCCTCACACTACGCTGCCCTGGAGGTCCAGCCCTACCTGTAGAAGACTTTACCACACTACCCGCACTACCATCTACCTCCGGCGGACTGTGGCGGTGCTTGTGACACATCACCAGAGACTACAGGTGGTGTCACGAAAAACTGTATATAGCATCCCCTGTAAATATTTCCTTTTTCAAAGAAGTACGGGATCAGGCAGGCCACCACTTCCCATGACACAGTTAACCACTTGGAGCCTGATACCGAGTCCCTTAAAGCCTGGGGATCGACAGTAGTCAACGGAGTAGCCCAGCTTTGACGCAAGCTACACCGCCTGTGTATCTAATAACAATTTTTGACTGCATCTAGCCCAGGCAATCCTTTTGACTTAGTAGCAGTGTCTGGTCGTTAGCAAAGTAACCCAGCTGTGAAGCAAGCTACACTGCCTGTGTATCTAATACAATTGTTAACAGCATTATCAGAATTGCAGAGCGTGTCGCTAGATAGTGGGTGCCAGTGTGAAGCAGCTACCGCGTCTTCTTACTTTGCTGGTCTACCAGGAAATCCTGGATATAGCAGTGATGGTCTCAAAAGTAATGTACAAACTACACCTTGTAAAGTAAAAAATTTCTTACCGCCTTTGGCTTGTTGTGTCTGGTATCAGCGACCCAGCTTCATCGAAGAGCTCACATGGTTTCTAATAACAAATTGAACATGCATCTAGCTAGGAATCCTTGGAGTAGCAGTGTTGAGCAGCAGTGTAGCCCATTGAATCCCACCTGTGTATTGTCCACATTATTAAAATGCAATTACGCATTCTTTCTACCATTGGCCACAGTATGTATTTACAGGAGTTTGTTGTGAGCCCCACGGGTTGTGATCAGGTGCACCTGCAGAATCATATTTAGTGGAGATATAACGCTCTCCGGTTAGGAGTTCCCGCAGTGTTATTTTAGATTATGATATGCTATGATTTCATAGGGTGTAGTAGAGTGATGGACAGTTTTAAGAATTAAAGGCAATAGGATTTTCCAGTTTTTGCAGATTTTTGAGAGTTGATAACGAGGGGACGTTGTTTGGTCTCATTCCACTGCCAAATTGTTTCTCTGTGATCATAGGTCTTTTGTTTCTCTAGGTACCACTTGCATTCAATAGCTTTCCAGTGGTTGAGTTTTTTTCTCTTAAATCTATAGCCTACTGGATCGGGATTTAATGTGCGGTGGTAAGTGCACATTTATTTTCTGTATGGGCAAGTAGAGGGTAAAATCTGCCTTTATCCGATTTTATTATCCTACTCATCCTGGTTACCCGGATTGAGTAGCAGACTGTGGAAATAAGGCTAGCCTTGTAACACTATTCGACTTCCTCGTTCTCATAGGAACTAACAAACTTATTCACACAGAATCATATAGGGGATGCTTTACTCACTCTGACTAAAAGTGCAGTCCCTTTTATCAAAAAAATTGCAAAATGAAAATTATGCCTATAATTTTATTACTGTCTACTCTAGACAGCATGAAAGTATTAGATATATCCTAAAAAAACATTGGGGTATACTAAAAAATGATGTTATCCTTAATAAATTGATTCCTGAGGCACCTAATATCACCTTCAGGAGGGCTCCCACACTTAAAAGTACACTGGCCCCCAGTAGGTTAAAAGATGGAAATAAAAACACTATTGAAAAAAAGGAAAAAAATGATAAACTGGGTTCTTATAAGTGTGGTGCAAAGAAATGTTTATGTTGCCACATGATCTGTGATGGCAAAAAATCCTTTGGTATAAATATAGGGGATGATACCTTCACCATCAATCACCATTTGAATTGTCAGTCATCCTTTGTTATATATCTGCTAAGTTGCAACTGCGGTAAACAATATGTGGGTAAGACTACAACAAAAATTCCAACAACGGATGTCCTCCCACAGATTTAATGTAAAAGAAGGATTAATGACACATGGAGTGTCTAAACACTGCACAATACATCATGCAAAAAAGGTGTCCTTCAAAGTTACACCTATAGATTTCATACATGAATCTATCCCTGACAGAGATCGAACTCTGTCACGTAGAGAGGTTTACTGGATTTATAAATTAAAAACCTTGGTGCCGCAAGGATTGAATGAAATAAGCGACTTATTTAGGTGATTGATGTTATCCTGAAGGTTAGGATGTCTTGACGCTTATAATGGGAGCCTGAGTCAGGATTGTGTATTCCTCCCCTTGGAATCTAATTGTCAGCCACATCTTAGATAGCTGAATTAATAAGGGCATGTGGAAAATAGCCATAGGGACTGTAACCTTGTGAGTTTGAGTCCTCTAGTCTACCTTTTTTTTTTTTTTTTTTTTTTCCTCTTAGAAAAAAGTGCAATGGATTGAAAGAATATGCTAATTGATTTTAATTGACATCAGGATGGGATGATGGGAGTGCCATCTACCTCCAGGTTCTATTTATAGCCTGTTTTTTTGTATATGTCTGTAAACCTTGTGGATCTCTGATGAAGTGGTCTGAAGTACCACGAAACGCGTAAGAATTCTACATTAAAGGTATTACTTTTAACATCTTGTGATTCCTTGGATTTCCTGGAACCAACGGACAGACGGCAGCGCACGAATTACCACCTTTCATCTAATGCTTTAACCTGTTTTCCTTGGGTGGAGTGCTGCAAGCCGGCTTATGCTTCAATAGTTGTTGTGACTCTCACAACAACATAAGGTTAGTGCAACAGCACACAATACAACACCCCGGTTACACCCGGATAAGACCCTATGTGCGCTTTTCTACTTTTCTTCTAGTTTTGTGTATCTAATAACAATTTTTAACAGCATCTAGCTCAGGCAATCCTTTGGGCCTAGTAGCAGTGTCTGCTAGCCAGTGGAGTAGCCCAGATGTGAAGCAAGCTACACCGCCTGTCTATCTAATAACAATTTTTGACTGCGTCTAGCCCAGGCAATCCTTTGGACCTAGTAGCAGTGTCTGGTCGTCAGAAAAGTAGCCCACCTGTAAAGCAAGCTACACCGCCTGTGTATCTAATAACAATTTTTAACTGCATCTAGCCCTGGCAATCCTTTTGGGCTTGTAGCAGTGTCTGGTAGTCAGCGCAGTGGCCCAGCTTTGAAGCAAGCTACACTGCCTGTGTATCTAATAACAATTTTTAACTGCATCTAGCTCAGGCAATCCTTTGGGCCTAGTAGCAGTGTCTGGTAGTCAGCGGTGTAGCCCAGCTGTGAAGAAAGCTACACCACCTGTGTATCTGTGGAGCCCACTGGGATGGGGTACTCGGTACCGGAGCGGGGTATATGCTGGGGATGTGACGGCAGTCTTGGTCTGGACCATGTCCCGAGCCCACAAGTAATGGGGGGGGGATATTTACAGGGGAGTTTGTTGTGACGCCACCCACGGGTTGTGGTCAGGGTGACCACCGCTGCAGAACCTCCGGGGATGATGTTTGGCAGCTGGAGATATAACGGCTCTCCGCGGGTAGAGCCAAGTTCCCCGGGGCAGTGGTAGTTAAAGTCTATGATCGATGCTATGGATGTTGCAGGATAGGGGGTGGTAGTAGAGGTGATGGCAGTTTGTGAGGGAACGTAGGGCAAGGATCACACAGACTCACGGTTTTGTAGTTTTCCAAGTCTTTACTGCAGGTGTTGTTAGCAGAGTGCTGTTCACGGAGTCTGTACCGGGGCCGGGTTGCTCCCACCCTGACCAAGTCCTCAGCTTCCCACTGCTTCACTGTGTGTGTGGCCCTGCTGCTGATTCAGCTAGGCTGCTGGCCCTGTCTCTCCTCACAGGTACCCACTTGCTAGGCAACTTGAGTCTTTCCGTGTGTTTCTGACCCCGCCGCGTTGCTTCGCTGAGGTACACTGTAGATCTATAACCTCCACTAGTCCGGTGTTTACTGTGCTGCGTGTGTTAGTCACAGTTTCGGATCCGGTATCCGGTCTGTGCACTCCTCCGGGGCAAGTTATGAGGTAATTCAATCTCCCAGATGTGTTCTGCTATTCTCTATTGACTCCTCTACTCAGATCCTGGCTAGGCCTGGAATTGAGTAGCAGACTGTGGAGAAGCCTAAGGCAGCCCCTTTACACCACAGTCTCGCTTCCTCAGTTCTCCAGGAACTGAACTAACTACTTCCTCTCTACACCAGAATATATAGGGGAGCTGCTTTAGCTCCCCCTTCTGGACTAGAGGTGCTAGTGCAGTGTTAGGTGTTGTGTGGGTAGTTAACCCTTACTGATGTTACTGTGGCACATTAACCCCTGGGGTGCCACATATCTAATAACAATTTTTAACTACATCTAGCCCAGGCAATCCTTTGGGCCTAGTAGCAGTGTCTGGTAGTCAGTGGAGTAGCCCAGCTGTGACGCAAGCTACACCGCCGGTGTATGTAATAACAATTTTTTACTGCATCTAGCCCAGGCAATCCTTTGGGCCTAAAAGCAGTGTCTGGTAGTCAGCTGAGTAGGCCAGCTGTGAAGCAAGCTACACCACCTGTCAATCGAATAACAATTTTTGACTGCATCTAACCCAGGCAATCCTTTAGACCTAGTAGCAGTGTCTGGTAGTCAGCGGAGTAGCCCAGCTGTGAAGCAAGCTACACCGCCTGTGTATCTAATAACAATTTTTGACTGCATCTAGCCCAGGCAATCCTTTGGGCCTAGTAGCAGTGTCTGGTAGTCAGCGGAGTGGCCCAATTTTGAAGCAAGCTACACCGCCTGTGTATCTAATAACAATTTTTAACTGCATCTAGCCCAGGCAATTCTTTTGGCCTAGTACCACAGTTTGGCCACTCAGCTATGCTCAGTTTCCATCCATAGATTTTTGTGCCAACAACTACAGAGTTGCCAATTAGTTAACCTCCAAAATGAGTGGCAAAAGGCTTGCTGCTGGTTGAAAGGGGAATTGGCGTGTTGGAAAGGAAAAAAAAAGTTTGTGTCCGTGGAGTAGGTGGTAAAGCAGCAGTAACATCTGCTGAAGAAAGACCATCTTCCATTCAAACTAAGATGTCTACTTCTTTTCGTGGACAATCTGATATGATCCCTTTCTTACATATACGACCAACGCTACCAATTGTAGATGAGGCACAAAAAGAGCAGGTGATTGAATGGATATCAAGCGCTCCATCAAGTGGGCTCTCCTCCACCTCAACTTCAACATCACAAATACTTCAGTCCTCAGAGGTGTCCTCCCCATCACACTTGCTTCCTCACAGCTCCCAAGTCTCCAGCCGCCCGTCTGAGTATGGGGTAACACAGATGGTTGAGTCTGCAGAGCTGTTCACTTATACTATAGCCTGAGAATCAGAGGTCTGCTCCAAAGCTTCTGTGAGTCCAGACGAGGAAACCGTTTGCATTGATGCCCAGAAGCTTTGTGAGTCGCATGCAGGCCCAGATGAAGATGGTTCTGAGCATAATGTAGACCCTCATTGCCAAACTGTAACTCTTGTTGGTGGAGACATTGAGGAAGATGCTGATGAGACTGAGATACCTGATTGGAACGACAACTTGACTTTTCGGTCAGGGCAGGAAGAGGTTGGCTCTGAGGACGACGGGTGTGAGAACACACAGGGTGATGATGAGGTTGGAGATCCCACTTACTGTCAACCCACAGTCAGCCAGTCAATGAGGTCAGCAGAGGAGGTGGAGGAGGATGCTAGTGACGACGAGGTTAGGTTGCGCATTCCTAGACAGAGACTGAGTACTGGAAGCACGTCAACAACTGCATCTTCAACCACAACTCTGCCTCTGAGCAGAAGTCGTGGTGGCTCTTCAGGTCGCATGGGCTCTAAGCTTTGCCTAGCCAGGGTCTTTTTTGAGATCGCAAAGGATGACCCAACCATGTTATCTGTAAGATTTGTCACCAAAATTTAAGTAGAGGCCAAAAAATGAATAGTTTGAGGTCTTCATGCATGAACTGTCACATGGATATGAAGCATAAGTCGCAGTGGGAAGCTCACTGTGCTACAATGCGGCCTAACGGGCCGGGCCAACCGCCGTCTGTACCATCAAGTGCATCCGCACTTTCTTTATCCTCTGTGACTGTGGGGACAGCAGTCACGCATGCTTTTGTACGCAGACCTTCCACCTCTTTACCCGCAACAGCCAGTGTGATTGACATATCGTCAGTACTTTTGGAAGTGGAAAGACCTGCTGGTGTTGAGCACTCTCCGACATTAAGAGCACCACCTTTGGATGAAGGCAACATAATATCTCCGCCTGCACCTCCCTCACATACCAGAGGTTTGCCGGGGACACCCTACTCAACCCGGTCACAGCACAGCAGCCATGCCTCAGTCCCTCAGATGTGGACAAGTAAAAGACCATTTCCTTCTAGCCATGCCAAAGCTATGAGGTTGAATTTCACCATCTTCAAGCTGATGGCTACAGAAATGCTGCCTTTCCGGCTGGTGAACACAGAGGATTTTCGAGACCTTATGTCCGTCGCAGTTCCCAAGTAGCAGATCCCCAGTTGCCTCTACTTCTCAAAAAAGTTGTGCCTGCGCTACACCAGCATGTTGCACACAACATCACCACTTCCTTGAGAAACTCTGTGTGTGACAGTGTGCATTTCACCATAGAGACTTGGAAGAGTAAGCATGGATAGGGGCATTACATGTCGCTGACTGGCCACTAGGTAACTATGGTGACAGCAGGAGAAGGGGCTGCTGTACAAGTCTTGTTGTCCCCACGAGTTGTGCCTCAATCCTCTGTATGTAGAAGTTCCTCCACTGCTTCTGCCTCCTCAACCCCGTCTCGGTCCTCCACCTGCACCCAAAGCCTGTCTGGTAATGCCACCCGCGTTCTAACTGCGCAGAAGGAATCCTGCACACCTCCTTACTATGCTGGCAGCAGGGCTCAATGGCATCAAGCGGTGTTTACGTTCAAATGTCTGGGAAATGTGAGTCACATAGCTGAGGAGTTGTGGTCAGCTCAGGAGACAGAGTTCCATCAATGGTTGTCTCCAATGAACCTGCAGCCAGGGAGGGCTGTGTGCGACAATGCTGCAAACCTGGTTGCGGCCCTTCGCCGGGGCAATGTGACACACGTGCCTTGTATGGCTCACGTCTTGAACCTGGTTGTCCAGCAATTTTTAGCCCACTATCCCGGCCTAGATGAGCTTCTGCATGGTCGCTGTGTGCTCAGTTCCACCGTTCGCATCCCGCAGCTCAACGACTTGCATGATTGCATCTCTACAGAAGTCGTTCGGCCTGCCAGTTCACCGGCTGAAATGCGATGTGCCGACACGATGGAATTCCACTCTGCACATGTTGCAGCGCCTGTGGCAGCTCCGACGAGCCCTGGTGCAATATGTTATGACGTATAGCCTGGGCCAACGAGATCCAGAAGTGGGGCAAATCACGCTGCTGGAGTGGTCTCAGATCAAGGACCTATGCATCCTTCTGCACAGTTTTGAAATCGCGACGAAGATGTTTAGTGCTGATGATGCCATTATCAGCATGACTATTCTGTTCATCTACATACTGGAGTACACTTTAAACAGTGTTCGGAGTCAGGTGGTGGGACAAGAGGAGGGGGAGGAAGTACAGGAGTAGTCGTATGCAGAAGGGATAATAAGATCTCCAAGGTCCAGACAGTCGGGAGCACCAAGGCGGCAGGCATGGGAGGGTGGGGGAGAGGGATTAACGAGGGCGCATGGTAGCAGCCAAACTGTTGAGGAAGGTGCAGGAGCCGAGGAACAAATGGAGGACAAACTGGCAATGGGCATGGAAAACTCAGCAGATGAGGGAGACCTTGATCACATTTCTGTTGTGTGAGGTTCCGGGGAGAGGGCAGAGGAAGGAAGCATGATTCTTACCTCGCCACCACCAACACAACAAGGACTTGGTCCTCCTAGATGTGCAAGATACATGAGTGCTTTCTTGCTGCACTACCTGCAAAATAACCCTCAGATTGTCAGAATTCGAAGTAGTGCCGACTACTGGGTTGCCACACTCTTAGATCCCTGGTACAGGAGTAAATTTGGCAAAATAATTCCTGACATAGAAAGGGATGCACGCATGCAGGAGTATCAGCAGAAGCTGTAACAGAATCTTAGATCTGCTTTTGCACAAAACACCAGTGGTGCACATAGTGAATCTCACAGTTCTAACTTGTCAACCGTGGGACTGTCGAGTCATCACTCAAACCGTAACAGTAACACTGTATCTGGTGGTAACAGCAATTTTGTGGAATCATTTCACCAATTTTTTATGCCATCCTGGCAAGGCCAGAGAGACAAGAAGTCTGACACATAGTCAACATCGATGCCATGACTGTGGAACTGGACCCTTGCTCAATTTGGGCTTCCATTTTGGAAAAATGGCCTGAGCTCGCCACTCACGCCTTTGAGATCTTGTCATGCCCCGCAGCCAGCGTGCTCTCTGAACAAGTCTTCAGCGCTGCTGGTGGTGTGCTGACGGATAAGCGCACGCGGCAGTGACAATGGCTATATTCACACACAATTTGCGTTTTTTTTAGCACTCTTAAAAGCACTTGCGTTTTTTTAAGAGTGCTAAAAAATGTCCCTTGTGTGTCTGAAAGGATTTGCCACGTTTTTGGACTTAGTCATTTTTTCACCAAAAACGCAAGCGTTAACGCAGGGTGCATAAATGTGCCTTTTAAAAACGCATGTGTTTCCCATAGGGCCCCCATGTTAAAAAAAACGCATGTGCGTTTGTTCAAAAACGCATGCGTTTTTTTAACATGGGCCCCTATGGGAAACGCATGCGTTTTTGAATGGCACTAAAAGGTACTAATGTACCATGCGTTTTTGCATGCGTTTCCCATAGGGCCCCATGTTAAAAAAACGCATGCGTTTTTGGAAAAAACGCACATGCGTTTTTTTACAGCACCCAAAAACGCTGCATGCAGCGTTTTTTGGACTAGGGGTAAAAAACGCAAATGGAGCTGAAAAACGCAGCTACACTCAAATGTACCCTGCGTTAACGCACCTGCGTTTTTTTTAACAGCCCAAAAACGCAGAGATGGTAAAAAAAACGCATGTGTGTGAACATGGCCTTTGTTGTGTCTTCTGAGTAGTTTGTCAGCTTGTGGACACCTTTGAAGGTGTTTTCTATGGCCCCTTTCACATCTATGCGTTTGCTGCATTTTGCTTCATTTGCGTTTTTATGCGTTTTTACTGCAAAAACGCATCAAAACGCATCTCAAAACGCATGTGCGTTTTGGAAAACGCAAAACGCATGCGTTTTTGCAAATGCAGCTCAAAACGTGGCAAACAACGTTTTGGGCTGCGTTTGCAAAAACGCATGCGTTTTGCGTTTTCCCAAACGCACATGCGTTTTGACATACGTTTTTGCATGCGTTTTTCATGCGTTCCCATTAAAATCAATGGGGACAAAAACGCATGCGTTTTGATGCGTTTTTTGCGGTAAAAACGCATAAAAAACGCAAATGAAGCAAAACGCAGCAAACGCATAGATGTGAAAGGGGCCTGTGTTTTCTTTGTGTTTGTGTTTGCCTGCCATTGCTTTCAAAGGTGTTCGACTGTGTTTGCCGAACATTTGACGAACATTTGACGAGCACACTCCCAATTCGACGAATCAAATCGAATTCAAACACTAGGGTGGTGCCTCGTCTCTACTTTTAATTCCATCAGCATGGAGCTCAGTGAGCATGATAAACCATGGCTTCATTCATTCTCTATGGAACTAAAGATGCAGCCTTCACTAGCAGTCCCATGGGGAATTAATAGAGCAATTATTTAGCATGGCCATTGTTGCGCCATTCTTGTGGAGAAAACATTCTCAACTCTGGTGATTGGTGGGGGTCTCACCAGTTGGATTCCAATCAATCTAAAAGTTATCATGTATCCTGCTAGTCATTGCACATGCAAAGATGCTTGAAGGAGGAAGGTTGAGATGGAACGGGAGACCCTCAATCTTTTCCAACCACATTCAGTAGGTTAGGCTGTGGTCACAGTTGCCATGCATTTTTTTTAGTGATTTTACAAAACTCATGCGTTTTTTCATGTCAGCATGAGTTTTGTAAGGTGTGTGATGGCTCCATGCGTTTTTGGCTGCGTTTTTGAATCTGCACCTAAAAATAGTGCTTGTAGTATTTTTTGGAGCGTTTTGAAAAACGCATGCGTTTTTGTAGAAAACGCATGCATTTTTTTAACATGGGCTCCTATGGGAAACGCATGTGTTTTTGAATGGCACTAATTGTACATGCGTTTTTGCATGCGTTTCCCATAAGGCCCCTTATTAAAAAACGCATGCGTTTTTTGATATGCTCCAAAAACGCATGGGACAGTCACACATGCTTTTTGGCTATTAGGGCATGCGTTTTTTAACATGGGGGCCTATGGGTGCGTTTTTTACATGCGTTTTTGAAAACGCAGGTCTCCAAAAACGCATGTGAAAAATGGTACTGTGACCACAGCCTTATTCGGTATACTCAGCATGCCCTACTCTCTGGAGAAGTGACTCGCCCTGGTGGGGGCTGTGGGGTACTCGGAACCAGACCCTCTCGGGGCTGTGGGATGTCATGATGGTGTGACCCGGTCCGTGGTCCCGTTGTCGGGTGATCAGTAAAAAGGGGAATTTGAAAAAGGGATGAAAAGAAAAATATAAAAGTAATATAAAAGAGTTTGCGTCATGACGCCACCGGTAGGGCCACTGCTGCAGTCGGACCCTCTGAGATGATGGGGGTAACAACTGTGATGGTTTTGCTCTTCACAGGAAGAGCTGGTCCCCAGGGCAACCATAAGGTCTATGGAGATGATTTGGGGGAATGGAAGGCCAGCGGGGCCAGGCTGGCTGCTGGCAGGGATCAGGGGCACTTTCAGGCTGCTGCCTGCTTGGCGTTTCAGTTTACCTCTCCTCAAGCACAGAATAAACAGTCTGACACAATGCTGAGCTCCAACCCAGTTTACTTGGCTTTTCTCGTCAGGCGTTTAAAATTACAAGCCAGTTCAGTGGCTGCTCAGGTAGTCTTTTAGCAGCCGGGATGGCTTGTTCAGTACACCCCCTTTTGTGTTCCTTTCCTTGAGCTTCTCTTCACAGCACTGCCTATTTTCCACCCTCCACACGCCAACCTCCGATCAACAGCCATGGGCGCCCTTCTCTTCGCTGCACCAGGGGTTGGGTCATGGGACATAAAGACCCCACGACCAGCCAGTTTTGTGGTTGGAGCTTGAAGCGTCCTCGCCACTTCAGTGCTGGCTCCTTAATTCCTGCCCTGTCCTTCAGCTTCCCAGCTAATTTGGGTGCACGAGTGGATTGCTCAATACTCGCACTCCTAGGATTCCTTCTGTCTCTCTAAGGTCTGTACCCTGGGACCCGGAACAGGCCCGATGATAGTACAGGCTGCTGGGTCCGGGTCCTTTCAGTCTCGTGTAATGATGGTTCGCTCTTTTCTCGATCCGACTGGTTGATGGACTAACTCCTCTCCTCCCAAGTCCAGGGCAAACTGGTTAACTTCCAGTGGTGTTCCCTGATTTAGTTCCCTCTTTCCTGACCATTTCCTGTACTAACTTCCCCACCCACCACCTGTCTCTTCCTGCCATCCCACAGCTGGGCCTAGAGTCCCTGGGACCAGGATGTGTTTGGTGTGTGTGGGTGACTGGACTTACCGATCCTGGTTGCTGCAGCTTCTAGTGGCGACTGGTCCGCAGGGGTGCCACAGAAGCGCATGTAGGTCTGGACAGTGAGGATCCAGGATAGAAAGATTTAGCTTACTGTCTGTGGATAACATAAAAATATTCTAGGCCTTGGGGCCTGCCAGGAGATCTTGTGGTAAAGGGAATCTCCATGTGTGCTCTGGCCCCTGTGAGCCTGGCCAAGGACTGAGGAAATTCCAGCTCTGTCCAGCTCCACCTATTGAGCCCTGTGACTGGGTCACTGACCAATAGGACAACACCCAATTTACATGTCAGATTCTAACAATGCAAAGTGATATAAACCGTAAATTTTCACCAGTAGATGGTGCTGGAACACAACAAATGGGAAATACTCAAAAAATTCATTAAATGTGAAATCGTAGTGATTAGAATTGAATATCTAAAGCTCACCAATGACAGGAATAGACATGGAGGGGTAGATAGGGAGTGAGTTGTAGTGTGTAATGGCTGCTCACAGTCCAGGTGTACTTAAAGGGACAAACACAATCTGCACCGGCTCTCTACATAACCATGAAAATATGTACATCTTTCAAAAGCTGGACACAAACACTAGAACAATAATTTTCACCAAGATTATTTAAAAAATGCTGTTTTAATTTTAGATTAATTTTTTTCTATGCATTGCATATATAGCACTCTCATAATCTTCAGCACTTTATATACAAAATCTTTGCTGTCCCAAATGGGGCCCATAATATAAATTTCCAATGAATATGTCTTTGGAGTGTGGGAGGAAACAAGAGTAGCTTGAGAAAATATGCGTAAACACTGGGAGAACATACAAACTCCTTGCAGATGTTGTCCTTGGTGGGATTTGAACCCAGAACCCCAGTGCAGCAAAGTAATAGTGTTAACCCCTGAGCAAAAGTACAGTAAAAGTAAATTGTTGCACGAATGATAATGTTATGATGCAATGGATTCATCGCAAACCAACATGCTCAAGTGATGACCTCTTTGGTTTATTATACATATTATGTTGAAGCTGCTCTGATTTTCTGGAAATGCAAGAAATCATTTGAATGAGCTCAGTCTGAAATATACAAAATCCAGTCTTTGCTCTCTCATATTCTTCTTTGTGCTGCCTTAATGATACTTTAATGTAATAGTAATATTCTTTATTATGCACCTTTTTCTAAATTCTAAAGTTGAAATATTATTAGCTCAAGATGGAAACACAGGTGATGAGTGGTAATAACTGGAGAAAAGCAGAAATGTCTAGAATTAACTGTGTAGACAGCCTGGAGCTACTGATACTGTTTTGTACAGAGTTTCAAAATCGTTATCATATTCCAGCAGGTGGTTCGCACATGTTAAAACAAAACATCTGTGTGTGAGCTTGGCTGAATTATATTATTGCAGTTATTCTATAAACCTAGTGACAATCAAGTTATAAGTTTTGGTGCAATCCTCTTGATGCCTAAAACAGGGACCTCAGAATGTGCTCGAAAGAATAATCCTATCCTACATGCATGATATGGCTGTGTAATTTTAAAGGAATACATACCGTATATCACAATATAAACTGTGAAACTTCATTGTTCATTGTTGTTCTCACAATAACATTCTGGAATTTATATATATCTAATATATAAAGCTGAGAGTATGTATGTACAAGTATGTATGTATGTGTGTAATGTCGAGCCCACTGGAACGAGGGTACTCGGTACCAGACCGTGTCTGCTGCGGGGGAAGTCACGGGTGGTCCTGGTACGGACCGTGTCCCGGGCCCTGGCAATAAAAGGGGATATTTACAGGGGTTGTCAGTCGTGACGCCACCCACTTGATGCGGTCAGTGATGGGGGCCGCCGCTGCTGCAGAACCTCTGGGGATGATGTAATGGCAGCTTAGGTGGGATAGTTCCAGTGGGTAGAACTGGGTTCCCCGGGGCAGTAAGGATTAAGTCTATTGTGGAGTGTGTAGCACACTTACTTTGCAGACGCTGCAGGGATCTCTCCTCTCTGCTGGTGCTGACAGGCTGTATCCTGTATGGAGAAAATCACTTTCATGCAGAAACCCAAGGGAAGCAGTTCCAGGGTTTTCCGTATTTACTCTCAGTTCTTCAAGTCACTTTACAGCTCAGTTACAGTTCTTACAAAGTTCAAGTACAGTTCTTAATACACGGGCACATTCTCCCTCTCCGGGTTCCCTTTGCTCTGTAGCCAGGCCTCTCTCTCTGTGACCCCTTACACAGTCTTTAGTGTCCTTTCCGGGCTATTAGGTCTCCATCTCCACGGGTGTGTGTGTGAAACGCCGGACAGTATGGCGGTGACTCGGGCCCCTGTGAGTCCTTAGTTTGTCACTGAGCTGCCTGTCCTTTAGGTTAGGGATCCCACTCTGGAATTAAGACCCCCGTCGTGTTGTTTGGGGATGCCGGGTAAACTACGGTCCCCTCTAGAGCCGACACTCTACTTCAGCCCAGCCTCCAGCAGTCCTCAAGTCTGAGGCTCTACCAGGCTCCTTTCCTTCTGCGTCTCTCGGTATAATAGGAGGGCTACTCTGCCTTCAGTCGGTTGCATTAGCTGTGTTTCTAGGGCCCGGGTTACACCGTCCCTCTCTGTCCTCTCACACTCCTGGGGATCCGGCTCTGGATAGGCTTTCTCTCTCCTCCGGCTCACACTGGCTCAGTACAGATTCTGCGTTCCTTATGCTTTCACTCTTCCAGGACGTGTGTCTTTCTGTCTGCTCAGCTTCAGCTCAACCGTCTGCTGTTCTCTGGCCTGTGCTCCTCAGCTCCTGGTCTTTGCATCTCGGCACCCTGGGCCTACTGAACTCCTTCCTCCTCCCCCTTCCTATTTCTACTGTCAAGTCACCTGACTACATGTGTGCCCATCCCACTCCTCTAAATCCACCACCCCTCAATCTCATAGAGTCTCTAATCTCAGGGCTGGATGCTACCTTCTGTACGTGGGTTGTGTGGGCTATGAGGGTGTTAGTGTGCAACAATGTCCTACCTACCTGGCTGCAGTTCCCTTTTGTGGCCTCCTGGACGCAGGGGTGCCACAGTAACCCGACCCAGGGCCTTGGGGTACCCGATTCCGGGCGTTGTAGTTCATGGGGGAATGTCACGGGGCCTGTTATCCAGTCACGTGGCCCTGGTGTTCACTTAAAAAGGGTGTTTAAAGTCAATAGAAATAAAATTAAAGATGATTTGTGCCGCCACTTACGGTTCAGCAATGTTACCGGCGCTGCAGGACAGACCTCCAGGATGTTGTTGGAGCAACAAGATGGTTATGCTCCCCATAGGTGGAACGGGATCCCCGGGTCAGTAGTGGAAGTTAAGGGTTGCCGACAGTCTATGATGGGAGCAGGATCAGGGGCTGCAATAACAATCACACACAGTTGTTGTTTCCGTACCTTTTCTGATCCTGATGAACAAGGTGAAGTCCAGGGTATAGTCTAGGTAGTCTGGGAGCAGTTTGGGATCTCCACATCCGATGAGTTATGAGGCCTCCCTTTCACTCTCTCTATGTGTGCGTTAGTCTGAAGCTAGGCCCTGACCTGTTCCTGTGTCCTCACTTGTATGGCAGGCGGTGAGAGCCCTGCTGGGGGCACCGCTTATCCGCTGCGGTTCCTGACTCTGGTGGGTGGCTGTGCCTCAAGTGCTGCTGTGCCAGGAGACTTGAAGTCTCCCTGGCCTCCTGTCTTTACTGCTGGGCTGACTGGACCTTTGCAATCTCGGACTCCGGTGTTCGGGTATTCCACATTAAAAATAGGTGCAATATGGCTGAATGGATACAAATGGTACATGAAGCATAGCAACATATCACAATGAACACCAGAAAATATTGCAGATATTTCCTACACAAGGAAACCTCTCATATGTAGAAGCATATACATGTCAATAGTATTAGAATATCAAAAAATAATCGTTATACATAAGAGGATGAGATCCACATATTACAATTATCCCTTGGTAAAGCTAAAACACCCGAAACGTACGTAGGGGTCCTAACTGGAGGGGTACCCCACTCTTGGTCACTGCATATGCTAAGCTTTGACTTCTAGGTAATGTGCACTACCCTTGATTGTAACATGTGGATCTGATCCTCTTATGTATATCGATTATTTTTTGATATTCTAATACAATTGACATGTATGTGCTGCTACATATGAGGGGTTTCCTTGTATAGGGAATATGTGCAATATTTACTGGTGTTGATTGTGATATGTTGCTATGCTTTATGTACCATTTGTATCCATTCAGCCATTTTGCACCTAGATTTAATGTGGGGTGCACTTTGTAATAAAACTTGTCACCTTTTGTAACGCAGAAAAAAAACTATTTTGCCTCCTTTTGTTTGTAAGATATTTAGAGTTTTGCTGTGGGACAAATGTTGAGGTTTTATACCTCAGCCCACATAATTTAATGATAGACGACATGGAATGTTATGTAATTCCGGTGACCGGCTGTCGACATTGCTCTTCTGGGGCGAACTGGTATGACTCCACTCCCCCTGGCTAACTCGCCTCACCTCTCACCCTCACTCTTGGGTCCCTCACGCTGGTCAGGCTCTCTCAGTGGCACAGGCCTAGCGCGGCACCATCCACCAGGAATGTCTTCCTCAGTACTGCACTGTACTGAACTGCCTAACTCTGCCCTAAGGCCTGAATTTATAGGGGACCTCGCCTGAAGTCGGCAAGTAGAACTCCCCCTTCAGGTCTGGGTGGAAGGTGTTGTGTGTGCTTACCTGATGTGGAAATCGTTCCCTGCTCCAGGTGTTCCTGTGGCAACCAAACCATGGGTTGCCATATTCCCCCTAGTTAAATTCCGTATTTCTGGACTGAGAAACACAATATTCAAGCTTTAATAACAATGAAATTGTACAAAGTCTCAAAAACCAAAAATTACAAAAACCAATAATACAGGAAAGAACTGGAAAAATGCAGTCCATATGGCGCTAGTCCATCTGCCGCAGGCTGATAAGAAGTTTTTACCACAACCAGTCCTGTGGCTAATGGTCCTTGATTAAGTTCGAATGAGGTGCCAAAGTTCATGCATTAAGTTCTGCAGGTACAATACGCTTAATGGTTACGGTTTCCTTAGTTGCAATGAATACATACAAACCATATAAACATTTTACTATGGGCGTCTCGGCTTAGGAGTCCTGGTTTCAACCTTCCACCCCCAGGAACTTGCTATTTCCTAACTTAATATTTCTGGGGTTGAAACTAGTTTTTCCACCCTTCTATACACTACTATTTACTGTCTATTTACACAAGAGCACATATCTACACATTTTCCTTAGTACACTCTATTCTCTTTATCTAAGTGGTGGCTGACCAAAGTTACTACTGGTTGATCTGTGTAGCACTGGTGTCTCAGCTCGTTTTGTACTAGTGTCTACATCTGCTGCTGTGCGTGCAATATCCACTAGTCTACGTGTAGACCTATGTGTCTCTGGTATTACGTAGTATTGTCTTAATCTCACCATAGGACTGGCAGGTTCACTGATTGCTTCAACTGTTCTGGGCATTTCTTAAGATGGTCTCTAGAAACTGCTGTTGATGTTTCTTCTCTGTCTTTGCTGATTAAACAGACTTTCTTGTTAACAAAGTTTAAGGGAAAAACGGTATGAGGTCCTGCTTCCCACAGGTCATCAAGTTTATTTGTTTTTCTTTTTCTCTTTAGAACCATATCTCCAGGTATTAAGGGAATAGCTGGTGCATTCTTGTTGTAGTCTTTCTCTTGCTTCTCTCTAATTTGATTTAGACTTCTCTCTACGCACTCTTGTACTTTCTTGTACTGTTCTTGGCGTTCAGTATTCCAATCAGCATCATCTGTGCTGGTTCCAGGAATGACAATTCCCATTTCAAGATCAATTATTAACTTTCCAGGTCTTGCTCTCATCAAGTATGCTGGCGTGCAATTGGTGGAACTTACAGGTTTGTTGTTGTACATGTCCACTAAGTCAGGTAATTTCTCCGGCCACATGTTTCTCTCTTCCAAGGGCAAGGTTTTCAACAGGTCTATGACCACCTGGTTCATTTTCTCACACATGCCATTGGTCTGTGGATGATATAGTTTGGTACAGATTTTCTTGCACCCATATAAATTGCAAAATTCCTGGGACACTTCAGCTTCAAGCACAGGACTTTGATCTGTCAACACCTGTTCTGGATACCCACGTGGTCTACAGAAGTAGGCTTGAAAGTTTCTCGCTGCAGTTCTTGCTGTTAAGTCTTTGACAGGTACTAACACTAGGAATTGGGAATAGTGGTCCACCATTGTGAGGGCATACGTATAACCTGATCTGCTGGGCATCAGCTTCACATGATCCAAGGCTGCAAGTTCTAGGGGATGTTTGGTGATGATTGGCTGTAGTGGAGCTCTTTGACTGTCACTAGGGATGAGTGAGTACTGCAAGAATCGGACTCACTATACTCGCAACGAGTAGGTCCCGGTACTCGTTGCGAGTATAGCGAGTCCAATGGCAGTGAATGGGCAGGCGAGTACTTTCGCAGTGTATCTTTATATACCCTGCGAAAGTGCACTAAAAGTGCATAAAAGTTGTTAAAAAATAAAAAAATATCATACTCACCTATCCGACGCCTGCACTGGGACAGGCAAAGAAGACATCCGATCAATGACAAGGACCTGTAAGTCTGACAGCTAATCAGATGGCTGGTAGCAATCTGGCCAATCAGATGGCCAGACACACAACACCCATCAGTAACGGTCACGAGATCCTGTTCTTGATGCCAAAAGCTGACCCACCTCAGGGCCTTGGGGTACCCGGTCCCGGGCGTTGTAGTTCACTGGGGAATGTCACGGGGCCTGTTGCCCGGTCCCGTAGCTCTGGTGGTTCCTTAAAAAGGGGGTTCAAAGTCAATAGAAATAAAATAAAAGATGATTTGTGACACCACCTACGGTTCCAGTAATGTTACCGGCGCAGACCTCGGGATTTTGGTGGAGCAGCAAGATGGTTACGCTCCCCGGGTCAGTAGTGGAAGTTAAGGGTTGCGGATAGTCTATAATGGGAGCAGGATCAGAGTCTGCAATAACAATCACACACACAGGGTTGTTGTTTCCCGTACCTTTACTGATCTGATGAGCAAGGTGAAGTCCAGGGTACAGTCCGGGAGGTCTAGGAGCCGTTTGGAATTGTGGCGGCCTGCATCCACAGGTACCCACAGGCCTTCCTAGAACACAGATGAAAATCCACAGCAGATACACCAGTACAACCAACACCTTCCACCCCAGCACAGTAGGGGGAGCTTAACTTGCTGCCCTTAGGCAAGATCCCCTATAAATACTGATGCTGGGGAGGAGTTGGTGAGAGAGTGCAGACACTAGAAGAGCTGCGAATACATCCTGGTGATCGGTGCCGTTTTAGGCTTGAACCGGTGACCCTGAACAGCCACTGAGCAGTCCTGCCAGGCCCAAAAGTGGGGATGGAAGGCAAGAGAAAAAGAGTGCAAAGTGGGAACAGGAGCCAGAATAGGTTCACCAAACAACACACGCGGACACCGGGGTCCGTGTCTGCAGGAGAGCTACACGCCCAGCAGAGAACATTTGCAAACTGTGGAGATTCCCAGTCACCTGGTCACCTACTTAATCACCATTCAGGGAGCCAGACACCGTGGAGAGAGAGAAATGGCGGTAGTCATCAGAGGTGTCCCGTTGACAGTGCAGGTGAAGAGAGAGTAGCGGAGGCCAGCCAAGTTCTACACGGGGCAGGGCTTTCAACACAGGGAAAAGAGGACACGGAGGCCTTACACCCACTTGCTGTGGAGATTCAACTGTGTTTCCTGGTCACCGACAGTGTTCCGGACTTTTACCTGCTATACCGCCAGTAAAAGATAAAGAGACATTCAACATCGTGTGTGCGTTCTTCACCCCTGTCCTGGTTACCCGCAGAGACTATCCCGTTAATCCGCAACCTGGCCAAACCCCTGCTCCATTCCCCTCAATCATCACTGCCCCGGAGGTTTAGCTCTACCTGTAGGGAGCAGCTCTACCTTAGCCGTAATACCACCACCCTCCGGAGGACTGTGGCGGCGCTGGTGTCCAGTCACAGGTACTACAGGTGGCGTCACGAGACAAAGACTCTAATCCCTTGTAAATACTAAAAAAAACAACATATTTTAGGCTGTCCCCCTGGGCCACGGATCAGGGCAGGCCACCAGTGACATACCCACCGAAGAAGAAGAGAGCCCAGACATCCGAGTTCCCATATCCTGGGGTGCCACAGAATCTCCACATCCCTTTCACTCTGTGTGTGTGTGTTAGTCCTGGGCTGTCTGAAGCTAGGCTCTGACCCTCTCCTGTGTCCTCACTTGTATGGTAGGGGTGAGAGCCCTGATGCGGGGCACCGCTATATCCACTGCGGTCCCTGAGTCTGTTGGGTGGCTGTGTCTCAAGTGCAGCTGTGCCAGGAGACTTGAAGGCTCCCTGGCCTCCGGTCTTTACTGCTGGGCTGACTGGACCCTTGCCAACTCGGACTCCGGTGTTCGCGCTGTCGACGTTGCTCTTCTGGGGTGAACCGGTATGGCTCCACTCCCCATGGCTGACTCGCCTCCCCTCTGACCCTCACTCTTGAATCCCTCACGCTGCTCAGGCTCTCTCACTGGCACGGGCCTAGCGCGGCACCGTCCACCAGGATGTCTTCTTCAGTACTGCACCGTACTGAACTGCTAAATTCCACCCTCAGGCCTGAATTTATAGGGGACCTTGCCTGAAGTTGGAAAGTAAAGCTCCCCCTTCAGGTCTGGGGTGGAAGGCGTTGCGCGTGACCTTACCTGATGTGGAAATCCTTCCCTGATCCATGTGTTCCTGTGGCAACCGAACTGTGGGGTGCCACAGGTGTATGTGTGTATGTATGTCCACTAAGGGAATCTGCACCGTAGCATTTAAAATCACAAAATTTTGCACAGCCACCCCATTTCATTCAGGGAATGTCAAAGATTATGTTTTGAGGGAACATTTTATCCCTGCGCTTTACATTCATTTGCAAAATAAATGCCTATTTACTGTTTATATGCAAGAGATCCATATATATCAAAAAAAGCGGCACTCACCCAGATTCTGTTGCAGTAGACAGGCTTTAATGATGTGCTTATAAGGTTACATTTGCAGGGAGGGGGTTGGTATTCTGGACCCGTGGAAGCGCTATACAGCGTGAAACGATGTTGTCGTCCTGCTGGTCCCCCTCCCCGCAAATTTAACCTTATAAGCACATCATTAAAGTCTGTCTACTGCAACAGAATCCGGGTGAGTGCCACTTTTCTTTTATCTATATGGATCTCATGTCAACTTTAACCTATAGCTGAGCAACACCGGACTCAGAATACCATTAATCCTGGACATGTGCCGAGAATTGCTCTAGGTCAGTGCCAGGTTTTCCTCCTCGCTGTTTATATGCAAGAGGTAACACATACTGCCTTGGCTGTTTTGACAGTTGGTCTAGATATTTATTAGGGCGCCTATAGCAACTGATCACAGCTCAGCTTCTGATTGTTGCTATAGGCAACAAAGGGCATTCTAACTATAGCACAGTTTATGCATGTCTGTGAAAAATTAAGGGAAGTTTGCGAAGACAAGGACAGTGAAGCGGCAGCCACACAAACCCAAAGAGATTAAAAGCTATGAGGTTGGGGAACAGGTACGTTATTCTTGCTTACCATTTTGCTTTTCTCACTGACTGTCAAAACACATTTCGATCAGCATTTCTACAATCTGCAACTGATGCTAGCGCATGTCTGGGACCACATGAAGTTTGAAATAGTTGACAGTGTCCATCTTCCTTGCAGAACCGATGAGATCTTGCATATATGAATGCCCATAAGCTTCAATGAATTTACAGGGAATTTGTTTCCTACGGGATTGCAATTTGACTTCAGATATAGTTGTAATCCTGCAGATAAAAAGTGTTCATACCATCTCTAGTAGACTCACTGGACCAATAAGTCCAGAGAAAAAATGAAGTTATATTCTGTCGCAGCTGCTAACTTATAGTCAACATGGAGTTGCAGGGAACGTTTAGTTACCAAAAATGTTAGTTTTTCAAAGCTTGATGCTTCATGCATGAATTAAATGATAGGTTCTCATTAGAAAACCTTTGACAGTTTCAGGAATTCCTACAAATATGGCTGAACTTAAAATTAGAGATGAGCGGTGTTCGACTCGAATTGTTCGCCAATCTCAAATTCGAGCTGTTTTTGGGTTCGATGTTCGTCGAATTAGAACTATTTGGTCTAAATTCAGCAGTTCGAGGTCATGTTCGATTTCAGTTCGATTTCAGTTCCGCAAGGTATATACATACATTGAGGAACTGAAATGAAGTAAAATCAAGGGTTAAAAATAATAAAAAATTGATACTCACCTCTCGCAGGTCCTACAGGTCTTCACTAGTAGTGAATAGTAGTGAGGGACCTGTAGGACTTGTGGTGACGTCATAATCCCGGCAGCGGTTTCCGGTCACATGACGAGTTATCGCGAGAACTCGTCATGTGACCGCAGGTCCTCACTACTATTCACTACTAGTGAGGGCCTGTAGGACCTGCGGTGACGTCATAATCTCGGCAGCAGTTTCCGGTCACATGACAAGTTATCGCGAGAACTCGACATTTCACCGGGAAACGCTGTCGGAATCACATCTCTGACAGGTAGGCAGTGCTGGAAGCGTCGCTGGATGGATTAGAGAGGTGAGTATCGATTTTTTTTATTTTTAACCCTTGATTTCACTTCATTTCAGTTCTGCAATGTATGTATATACATTGCAGAACTGAAATTGACCACCACCCTAGTGTTTTAGTGTGTTTCGAGGGTGTTCGACGAACATTCGACGAACATACGAAACCTCCCATTCGACGAATCGAATCGAACTAGAACACTAGGGTGGTGGCTCAACTCTACTTAAAATAGATCCCTTGCTGTTATTTAGACGATAGTCTTACCTAAAAGACAAACTTACAATGACTTACAGTATATATCCACAAATACTCAGAGACAAACCTTTTAAGACCCTACTATTGTTCTTTTTTCTGTTAACTGCACAGTAGTTAATCATTTTTTTTTGTTTTGTTCATTGATACTAATCACACTACTCACTCTAAAGGAATGTCGCTGTACAATGCAGAGCTGAATATATTTTTAAAACTCTGCCCTTGAGTTTATCTTATTTACTTGGATAGATGGAGGCTTATGTATATTTCTATTTTGGTTTACATTTTTTCTCATATAGTAATGTTACATTAGACTATGGCCCTCCTCCATATTCATAGTGGATTCCTTGCAAGTTCTGAGATCTGAACTTGCCAGCTTCCATTTTTATGCAGCATTACAGTAATAACTCCACTCTAACCATTTTGGCATACACTCACTGACGTTATTGTCCCGTATTTAGTGTGATAAAATGGGGAGCCCCATAATGATTCATATGATTTTTAGTTTTAGGCCTTCCACAGCACTCTGTGTGCAACATTTTTTCTTATTGCCAAATATCAGTGTTCACTGTTTAATGTTTTTTTTTATTACATTAATGCACCCATTGGTGTCTTATTCCAATGTAATTTTTCTATCTTCCGCTATTGGGCAGCCAGTGAAAAGTCATAATACAAGGAGAAAATATGGGCAAGTCTAACTTAGTTACTTAGTCACTTTGACAAGAGACATATTGTGAATGGTAGTCATAAAGTCTCCTAAATGGCAGATCTTGTGGGGTGTTCCCAGCTCGCAGTGTTTAGAACTTTCTTGGAAGGAGTCAGGTTAATGATGGCATGTGTAATCCATGACATTAATTACAGGATCTTCTTCTAATTTCTTGGAACCAAATAATCTAGGACACCTTCAGAGGTCTTGCGCAGTCCATTGCTAGATGTTTCAAAGCTGTTTATGCCATACATAATATTAGACAAGTTAGTAGTAGATTTTATTTATTGATAGGTCAACCATTTGAAAGAGTTCTACAAAAGGTTCTAAAAACAAGTAACTCCTTGTCATGCTTACAGGTCTAGGTAAGGTAGGATCATTAAAAAGATCCCTGTACTATTCATTGAGATATTAGCCAATAAAAGGGGTTTTCCATTAAGAGGGTTTCCACTACTCAGACAACCCATTCTGAAATACAATATTCACCTATTTAAAAGGATTGTCCACTACTAGGAAAAACGCTTCTCATTCCACTTGTTCCCCCTGGTTAAAATAAAATTCCCTGCACTCATCACCCATTCTGGTGGTGTTCCTTCGCTGTCGGTAATTGAGGTTTGAGGCTCACATGACATTGTCACGTCACGCGAGCACCATGTCCAATCACGGCTTCTAAGTAATTGGGAAAAAGACTGCACACTCGTTTGTTCCTTTGCAAAATTAGTGAAAGTTTATTGACTCATGCCAAGTTGTGACAGGGATTGCGACAGAGGGACGTTTTGGCCGACACCCCGAAGGCCTTTATCAAACAGTCGCTGAAAAGATAATGTATAGGAAAACTAATCAATGCAATGTATAAAAGGCATTATTTACACATACACATGTATATATATTAACATTAGAGTATTACAGTATGGCTTTATGCTTAAGGTACATGATGAGGGTGTCTATGACCCAATCGACTAGAGAGACAACAAACTTATGAGAACTGGAAATGTCTTAGTGTCCACCATATAGAGTTACATAGGTAATGGTAGAGTAAGAAAGAAGTTTTGAAGTAGGGTAAATAGAGTTGGAATCAAGTCATGTTCCTGGAATCACATGTTGTTGGAAGGAGACCCTCAGATGTTAAGGTGTTTCTGGAGCTGTGGGAATAATATGGTGTTGGTACAGTTGTAACTCCTAAGATCCCATATACTACCTGTTCAGTTAAAACATGGTGTGACATGCCCACCTGGAGTGTTTATCACGAGGGTATATTCTTCAAGTGCTGATGCTTTTGCTGTCAGTGGAGTATGAGTCTTGCAAAATCCTGTAGTATATAAGTGGAGTCAGTTTTTTCCCCATCTACATTTGTTATCAGCTATATGTGTGAAAGATACCTCTAAGGTGGTCCCTATGTTCTCAGAATCCAAGGAACCGGGCTCTGGTTCAATCACCACAGTTTCTCTAGGTCCCAGTCTTAGGTGGGTTAGTGTAGAGCAATTGTTCAACTACAATTGCCATAGAAGGTACAGTGTTTAATTAGTGTAAAGTACTTAACTTAGTATCGCTGTCCCCTTCCAAGTGTTCCTAGTCATCATTAGTGTCAGTGGTACCTGGTCTCCTGCTTGTGACTTGCTGCACTCCTGTGCTGTGGCCAAGTGACACAGCTAACCGCCAGTGTCTGCATTATATGCAGTTTCGGTGATTCATGTGATGCGGTCATGTGACCCAGAACTATGAAGTAGATTGCGCTTGCACAATTGGCCACGCAATCTCTGCCAGTGTTGTGCAGCTGTTGCTAGGCTGCGGTGCATGTCCGGACATGTGACGCAGTCACATGGTCCGGAAGTATGATACGGCTGTGCGCATGCGCGGTTGGTTGTGTGGGTCTTTTGTTGCTAAGTGACAGGATTTCGTGGATAGAAGCCATGTATGCATTCTATTGTACTGCAATGTCCTATATGGAGATGTGTATGTAGTAGCTTTGAACAGAAAGGGAAGAAAAAAAGGGTTGAAGTCATATATGCTTCGTATTGTATTGTATTGTTTTTGGTATTGTATTGTATTTTCAAATTTTTTCTTATCATTGTTTAAACATGACTTTGTATTGTGAAGTGCTGCGGAATATGTTGGCGCTATATAAATTAAAATTATTATATTGTGATTTAATTTGAATGTAGAGTCTGAACAAAGTCTACTTAATGTACTTGGGTATGCACCAATAGAACACAGAGTTAGTAGACATAGAGTTAGTAGCGCATAGGGTTTACTTAGACATATCCAACACTCAGCTTATAGTGAGGCCAAATTTGCATATAATGAGATACACATAGTTATGAGGTCGCATAAGATGAATATTACAATAGGAGTCCAACCTGTAGGGAAAAATTACTATAGAATGAGGGAAAAAAAACAACAATAAATGCCTATCGTATCGTAAGTTTTGCATCTTACCGTGCTGAGAAGGGTAGGGATAGAGGAAAGGATATTTTCAAGTAACCTGAAAATGTTTTTTGGGAGAAGGTGGTTAGATTAGGTCACCCAGTCTGTGTCCCTATTCAAGCCTCTAGGGGCAAGGGTGTCAAGTGTGTAGATCCAATAAGATCCCCTGTCCTTAAAGGGAACCAACCACCCCAAATGACCCCCCGCACTGTTAATATGGGTCCCTACACCCAGCACATACATTTGCTGCAAGCTTTTTTGCTAAAAAAACTGTTTTTTATAAGTAAAGATATAGCTTTAGAAAGTTTATAACATTAGGACGAGTGGGCGTAACTTAGCTTGTTATCCGGCCGAGTTGGAGCTGCCAGTCATCCTCCTCTCTCCCATCGCAGCAGTGAAGCCCAGCCCTTTCTCCTAGTCACAGGCTGGTGCACGGGATCTCATGCCCGTGCACACGTCATCAGCTAGAGCCGGGTCGCGAGCACACGCTCTGACTTCCTGCATTATCCACAGCTGAGCGCAGGAAGTCAGAGCGTGAGCTCGCGACCCGGCTCTAGCTGATGACGTGTGCACGGGCATGAGATCCCGTGCACCAGGGGGGGCATTTGGGGTGGTTGGTTCCCTTTAAGCAATTTGATATGATTTATTGTTGTTTTTCTTCCCCTCAATCTATAGTAATTTTTCCCTTCAGTTGGGACTCTTACTGTAATATGCTATCTCATGACTATGTGTACCTCATTATATGCAAATGTTGCCTCACTATAAGATGAGTGTTGGATATGTCTAAGTAAACCCTATGCTCTACTAACTCTAGGTCTACTAACTCTGTGCTCTATTGGTGCATATCCAAGTGCATTAAGTAGACTTTGATCAGACTCTACATCCAAAGTAAATCACAATATGACTTCAACCCTTTTTTTCTTTCCCTTCTGTACAAAGCTACTACATACACATCTCCAAATAGGACATTGCAGTACAATAGAAAGCATGCATGGCTTCTATCCACGAAATCCCGTCACTGAGCAACAAAAAATCCCACACAACCAGCCATGCATTCGCGAATCCGCGTCACACTTCCGGACCATGTGACCGCGTCACAAGTCCAGACATACACCACAGCCTAGCAACAGGTGCACAACACTGACGGGGATCACGCGGCCAATTGCGCACGCGCAATCTACTTCATAGTTCCGGGTCACGTGACCACACCACATGACCCACCAGAACTGCATATAATCGGACACTGGCGGTTAGCTGTGTCACTTGGCCACAGCACAGGAGTGCAGGCAGTTACAAGCAGGAGACCAGGTACCACTGACACCAATGATGACTAGGAACACTTGGAAGGGGACAGCCGTATAAAGTTAAGTACTTTACACTAATTAAACACTGTATCTTCTATGCCAATTATAGATGAACAATTGCTCTACACTAACCCACCTAAAACTAGGACCTTTGGAAACAGTGGTGATTGAACCAGAGCCTGGTTCCTTGGATTCTGAGAACATAGAGACCACCTAAGGGTACCTTTACACGCGGCAAATTTTCTAGGAATTTCACTGGCAACTTACTGGTTGCAGTGAAATCATGGACACATTGTTCTATCTTGTTGCTGTGTACAAATGGAACAATGTCTCCATGATTTCACTGCAACCAGTAAGTTGCCAGTGAAATTCCTAGAAAAGTTGCCGCGTGTAAAGGTACCTTTAAAGGTATCTTTCCCTCTTTCCCACATATACCTGATAACAAATGTAGATGGGGTGGGGATAAAACTGACTCCACTTATATACTACAGGATTTTGCAAGCCTCATACTCCACTGACAGCAAAAGCATCGACACTTGAGGAACATACCCTCGTGATAAACACTCCAGGTGGGCATGTCACACCATGTTTTAGCTGAACACGTAGTATATGGGATCTTAGGAGTTACAACTGTACCATCACCATATAATCCCCACGGCTCCAGAAGCACCTTACCATATGAGGGTCTCCTTCCAACAACATGTGATTCCAGGAACATGACAAATACTAGGTACACTTGATTCCAGCTCTATTTACCCTACTTCAAAACTTCTTTCTTACTCTACCATTACCTCTGTAAAAAAATACTATTTCCAGTTCTCATAAGTTTGTTGTCTCTCTAGTCGATTGGGTCATAGACACCCTCATCATGTACCTTAAGCATAAAACTGTACTGTAATGCTCAAATGTTGATGTATATACCGGTATGTAAATAATGCCTTTTATACATTGTATTGATTAGTTTTCCTATACATTATCTTTTCAGCAATAGTTTGATAAAGGCCTCTGGTGTGTCGGCCAAAACGTCCTTCTGTCGCAATCCCTGTCACAACTAGACACGAGTCAATAAACTTTCACTCATTTTGTAAAGAAACAAATGAGTGTACAGTGTTTTTCTCGATTTCTTGGAACTAAGCGTCCGCTGGATCCCTACAATTGCACCTCCAACAATCAACCAGTGTGCACACCATTTTTCTCTGATTACAATCACAGCTTCTGTCTTCCCACTTTTAGACCAAATGAGTTAATAAAGAGGATATGACTTCCTTTTGATTTCTCATTTGGTATGAAGGCATGGCAAGAGACCGTCAGCAGTGATTGGATGTGGGGGCAATGTCACATGAGCTATGAACTGCAATTACAGACAGTACTGGAATAAAGCCAGAATGGGAGATGAGTACAGGGTCTTTTATTTTATTTGGGGAAACAAGAAGAATCCGAAGGGATTTTCCTAGTAGTGCACAACCCCTTTAAAGTAAAAATAACATTAACTTGTGCTGGATCTCCCTTGACTCACATTGTTCTGCCACATGAAAATTGCAACCAATCAATAGTCACAGATGATTGGCTGCAGTGCTCACATAACATAACAACATCAAACGAGTCCTGGGAAACCCGATGCAAATATCACTGGAAAGGTGCAGAAGGGATTTATTATTTTTATTTTACAGTAAAGAATCAAGCATTTAAGAAGGTGATGTAATGGACGATATATTTAAACTCATGGTTGATACTGATTGAGAGCATCACTCATGACCTGACAAAACCAGAAAGGAAACAGGAGACCAACGGGGGACCTGAGCAGCAGGGGATTCGACTAGTGGTGCAAACAAAGGCCTGGTAGGAGATGAACCAGTGATTATGTGCCACATTATTTTAGTGGTATATTCGACTCCTAGGTTAAAGTAATATCCATTTAACTCACTCCAAAGATACATCTTTTTTAAACAAAATGCTATACAGTGTGTATAATATTATATCCTTGGAAAGAAATGGAGCGGTCTTAGGCTAGGGTCACATTTGCGGTCGGGATTGCAGATCCTGATCCGGTTTTGAGGTGTATAAATTATCAAAACCAGATCAGGATCCGCAGCCCATAGGCGCCCATTATAAAACCGGATTGCACTTAATGCAATCTGGTTACTGCATTCCTGTTGTGCTGCCTGCATGAAAAATCATGCAGGCAACTTTTTCGGAGCGGTTTGAAAACCGTAGCGGGACTGCTATAATGGGCGCCTATGGCAGCCCATCCGGCTACCGCAAGGCAGATGTGAATGCCTGCGGTTGCCGGATGCTTTTTTCATCCCTGCTGCTGGGGGGATGAACAAAGGGTTAATGTGTTAAATATATGTGGGCAACATGTCTCCAGGGAGTATCCACCCTCCCTAGAGACATGTTGTCCAAATACACTGGCATGTTAATGGTTAATAGGTTTATTACTTTATCGCCGCTATTTGTCGGCTTTTAAAACTTATGAATGAAAGCCGGCGAGTCCTCTGTGTAATATCAGTACGTAATGTGCATAAGCCGCTGGCTTTCATTCATACGTTTTAACAGCCGACAAATAGCGACAATAAAGTAATCAATCTATTAACCATTAACATGTCAGTGTATTTGGACAGCATGTCTCTAGAGAGGGTGGACACTCCCTGGAGACATGTTGCCCACATATATTTAACAGATTAACCCTTTGTTCATCCCTGCAGCAGGAGGGATGAACAAAGCATCCGGCAACCGGATTGCACATTAAGGAGCAATCCGGTTACCGGATGCGGGTTTAAGGACACATTTACAATGCAAAATGTGTCTGAATGCACATGAGATTACCACATCTCGAACTGGATGCGGTAACCGCATTTTTCATTCTAAATGTGACCCTAGCCTTAAAGGAGTGCTAGGGTATTGAGCAAAATCATCTTAACCAGGATATGGAGTTACAGACCTTTATTGCCCCTCACTTCCCACAACACGTTTCGACAACGTGTTTGTCTTCATCAGGTGGAGTCAGGTGAAGACAAACATGTTGTCGAAACGCGTTGTAGGAAGTGAGGGGCAATAAAGGTCCGTAACCCCATATCCTGGTTAAGAATTATTTTGCTCAATACCCTAGCACTCCTTTAAGACTGCTCCATTCCTTTCCACGTGCCTTGTTCTCTCGCTGAGGGATAGCCGGCTGAAGCAGCTCTGGGTTAAATCATCCCCATTGAAGGACCTGGCGTCATCCATGTTACCATTCACTGAAAGCTGAAGGACCTGCCGTGACGTCACCGCTAACCCGATTACGTGACGCAGACCGGATGTGACGCAGGGGGAATTCACCGTCGGCTGGAGGAGACACTCCGGACTTGAGCTGGTCTAGAGACCATTGAGCTACAACTGGAGTTGTGCAGAGTTGCACAACCCCAATAGGTGAGGTCCTTGGCTTCCCCCCCAAAAGCATTGCCATACTGCCATTAGTAGCATCACAGTGCACCCCTATTTTTCTTGTTCCTTAATAGGGGACTTCAAAGAAGTTGGAATTGTGCATTATAATGGACTGTAAAAAGCCAATGTTCACTTTTGATTATATTTAATGCAAAATTATTTTATGGAAAAAAACATTTAATCACAAAAAATGTTTTGAAATGTAATGTATTTTCATCACAAACATGAAATAATTCAATGTTATTAGCCTCCTGAATTGTGGCTTGGAGAATAATTCTTGATTAGTCACATTATTTGGTATGTTGTAGGATGCTTTGTAGATAAATTCATACAGGAGCAAACCAGTGTTATTTTACGTCAGCCAATAATAAAAGATCATTTCAATTATTTTGCGGCTACAAAGAATTGCTAGCAGCTAATATGTCTGCCAATGTGGCCACAAAGAAGAGAATTTTCCTATTCTCATTTGTAAACATACAGTGGCTGACTCATTGTTTCAGTCCCATCTGCATATCACATTCATTTTTTAAAACAATTTAACTTGAGGTTTTATACCCACCACAAAGTTACACAGAAGATATGAAAGTCAGTTTTTCATAGTTAGAAAACACAAGAATTATCCACCTTGAATCCATTGTAAATTGTAAAATAGCCTTGAACTTTTCATTGACATTTTTAATATACCCGTATATACTCGTGTATAAGCCGAGTTTTTCAGCACAAAAAATGTGCTGAAAAGTCCCCCCCTCGGCTTATACACGAGTCATATACATCGGTATACAGGCCCCCTCTGCAGTGGTATACAGGCGCCCCCCCCATCAGTGGTATACAGGGCCCCCCTTGCTGCCGCACACCTGTAAAGTAATAGATCATTATACTTATCCCTGTCGCTGTCGCCGCTCTGACACCGCGCTCCTCCGGGTCTTCATGCTTCTTCCTGCTTGTGACCGGTGTGATGTCATTGCCTGTGCGCCGGAGGAGGAAGCATGAAGACCCGGAGGAGCGCGGTGTCAGAGCGGCGACAGCGACAGGGATAAGTATAATGATCTATTACTTTACAGGTGTGCGGCAGCAAGGGGGGGCCCTGCATACCACTGATGGGGGGGGGCGCCTGTATACCACTGATGGGGGGGGGGTCGCCTGTATACCACTGGGGCTGCTGTATATACTGCTGGGGCCTGTATATACCACTGGGGAGGCTGCTGTATACCACTGGGGCTGCTGTATATACTGCTGGGGCCAGTATATACCACTGGGGAGGCTGCTGTAATACTGCTGGGGCCTGTATATACCACTGGGGAGGCTGCTGTATACCACTGGAGCTGCTGTATATACTGCTGGGGCCTGTATATACCACTGGGGAGGCTGCTGTAATACTGCTGGGACCTGTATATACCACTGGGGAGGCTGCTGTATACCACTGGGGCTGCTGTATATACTGCTGGGGCCTGTATATATCACTGGGGAGGCTGCTGTATACTACCACTGGGGAGGCCTGTATACCACTGGGGGGGCCTGTATACCACACTGCTGGGGGCTGTATACCTGTGCTGGGGTCCACCCTCGGCTTATACACGAGTCAATAGGTTTTCCTAGGTTTTAGGGGCAAAAGTAGGGGGGTCGCCTTATACACGGGTCGGCTTATACTCGAGTATATACTGTAATCCTAATTTAACTACACTACAGTATAAATTGGGCCTGAAAAGAGTTGGAGATTATTTAAAGAGGACATTACCCTAGTTTGAGTATGATTAGCTGGCCAAGTCATGGAATAGCGGCTGTGGAGTTCAGTAAAAAAAAATGTATTTATTTTTTATTTCACCAATGCTGAGATATTAGCTTGAGGTAATAATATACCATATTTTTCACTTTATAAAATGCACGGATTATAAAAGGCACCCCAAATTTGGTGAAGGAGATGAGAAATTTTTTTTATAGTTAGATGGGGTCCATCTTATAATGCCAATGTCCATCTTACAATTAGTATATATGTCCTCCATCCTGGGCCCGATCCTAGTATGTATGGTACTAAACCTGATACACGGCACCCTATCCTGGACCCACCGTAGCCCCCCAATCCTGGTACATGGCACTCCATCCTGGATATGGCTCCTTATCCTTATACATAGCCCCCTTATCCTGGTACATAGCCTCCCCATGCTGGACATGGCCCCCATCCTGGATATGGCCCACTTATCCTGTTGCATAGCCTCCTTATCCTGGTACATAGCCTCGTCATGCTGGATATGGCCCCCATCCTGGATTTTACCCTCTTATCTTGGTACATAGCCCCCTTATACTTGTACATAGCCCCCCCATCCTGGATATGACCCACCCCAGCTTGGTACATGGCCCTCTTACCTTGGTACATAGCACCTCATACTGGATATGGCCCTCCTGTCACAATCTATGGCCCCCCATATCCTGCTACATAGCTCCCTTCATGTTATACAACCCTTTTATCCTTGTACATAGCCTCCCATCATGCTATATGGCCCCCTTGTCCTGGTACATAGCCCCTATCACACTATATGGCTCCCCTGCTGGCGCACACACAAAAATAATCAGCGATGTTAGCTCAACCTCCGTCGCTCCCTGCTCCCAGCATCACAGTGGTTCTGTGTCTACTAAGCCTGAGGTTCATAATGTCAGACCAATGCTAGACCTGGTCTTTTGGAATCTCTGCAAATGTGAACACACAGAGAAAAGGAATTTATTAGAAAATACAAACACAGAAACCTTAATCATCATCATTAACCATGTTTATTATCACTAGAAAACAATCCTCCATGCAAATCTTCTGATATGTCCATCCACTGGGGAATAATGATAATATAATATTTATTCATTTACTTAGCACTTTACATACATCAGTAATGCTGTCCCCATTGGGGCTCACAATCTAAATATCCTATCAGCATGTCTTTACAATGTGGGAGGAAACTTGACTATCCGGAGGAAACCCACACAAGCACAGGGAGAAGATACAAACTCCTTGTAGATGTGGGAAGCCGAAACACACAGCCGGATGTGCTTGGGGTGACATCACAGTAAGGTTCACTTGAGTTCAGCACCAGTGACGTTGCTGAGCTCTGACCTCGGGTGAACTTTCCTGCGCCTTGCCACTTGGCAGATGCTAAAATGTATTTTAATGTATGTGATTGCAGCATCAGTGTTTTGCACTTGTGTTGCCTTTTAATGAGGCCTGCTGTGTCCTGCTGAGTGCAATGGATATTAGACCTTGGCTGTTTTTTTATAAGTTGTTCAGTACGGACCCCAAACTTTACAGTTCAGGTTCTCCCATGCCTACTTATATGTCATTGACTTAATTTATTATGAGCTCACAGAACTAGTGATGCAGCAATAACACTCTGAATACTTAAGTTGTCATAAGTGACTAATGCTTTCTGCTCTGGCCAGGAGCTGTGGTATGAGCAGATCATGAACTGAGCAGCTCTGGATGGTTATACACAGTCATTACACAGTACATAACAGTGGTGTTTAGGCTCACCTGTTTATGTGGATCCTCCAAGCCCAAAGTCTGGGTGTGCACATGAGTCATGGATGTTGGTGCAGCAGGCATGTGAGGCATGCAGGAGACAGTTAGCAGAGATACCAAAAACTGTAGGTGTACAGAAGAAAAGAAACATGTAGAAGAGGTAATGGATGCCACAGGCAGAGAGGAGACATGCTGAAGACTGCAAACAGGTAGTGAAGGTAACATAGATCGCAGACAGGTAGGAGATGTCTTGAAGACTGCAGGCAGGATTCATGAACACTAAAGTCTTAATACTAATACCATCAGGTGTGTGTCTTCGGGGGGCCTTGTATTCGCCCAGGTAGATAGTTACATAGGATCACACTAAGCCATTTGCAAAGATGATGTAGAAGACAACAGAGCTTAGCTGACTGTGGGTAGGGAAGCAAAGTCCAGATCCAGGACAGGTGCTTAACAAGTGGCATATTTATATTATTTCAGCTCAGAAATATTATTTTAATACATCCAACTGTGTAATCTATTAATTGAAATGTACTTTAATTGTAGGACAACCTCTGTAAGAATGTATGCTATTTTGACCTTGGAAACCCTATGATATTTCAGTACCTTTCTTATCCCTACCCAACAAGACACCCTTTTTTTAGCTCTATTTTGGGTAAATGTAATATTTTGCAGAACTTAAATTGTTTTATTTGACAGTGGGGATTGAAAAAAAAATATGGTATTCTGAAATTTTGGGTGCTTTACTTTTCGTGTTTAACATTTACTTTTCTTACTGTGGGATATAAATGAATATATAAAATTGTTTTATTTTTATGGTCTTTTAATCTTTTTAAATATTTTATTGTACTTGTTTTTATCACACTACTGAGCTTCACCATGCCATCTTTACATTGCATTTAAAGTACACTGTAGTAGTTTTTCAAAATTGTGTATTATGTCTGTTAGCATAACTGCCCAGAACAATGACCATGTATGGTACGTTTCGCCAACCCTTGCTGTCAGTTCTGTATCTATACAGTACACGTGGCCAAGGGACTAAGGAAACAACAATTTTTTTTAAAGCCACTTTCTTGAAGGTTCTATATGAGATAAATGCTACTGCTCAAGTTGCATATATTTGTAGGTTCAGTTAGCATCTTTGGTTACATGTGAAGTATTGGAAAACGTACAAGAATTTTTGGGAAAAGAAACAGCAATTATGTCAGTCTTTAGCAACCCCTTTAAGGAAATTCATGGATCATAATGTAATTTCTGGTGGATTTTTAGAGGCATATGGATGGTGCTTTACTCTCAGCTATTTAAAGTAAGAGATAGAAAGATACAATAATTTGTAGAAGGGTCAAACAGTCTGATTCAGCTGTAAAAACTGATTTGAACTGAATTTATTCGGCAACAATGGACAGTGCTCCCAAGCCACTAATTGCACTGAAAACCTGTCTATAATACTCTGTATCCAACCTCTTGTAAATATTTAAGTGCAAAAAACTTATGGAGAGATGACTGGGAGGAGACTTAAATGCCTTGCATGCTTCTCTGGGAAATGTAATATGCAAATTGCTTCTTCAAAAAGGACCTTGAACTCTAGCTCCACCTATTTGTCAATATTGACTTTTCGGATTGCTACCTCCAGGTGGTGCTAGAGTTCAAGTATTCTTTGAAGAGGCAATTTGCATAAGAAAACCTTAGTCATGAATGATCTTAACATACTGTTTATAGCTATAGATAATTCGGTGGCATTAGCTGATAACAAACAACCTATTTAATACTATAGTGCATACAAAGAAACATTTTATGCTTTTTAAAATTAAATAATTCTCCAAAAAGCATCTGCAATGGCCCAGGGTACTCAGTACCAGGTCAGAGAAGACATGGTGGCGGTGGCCCAGCTCCATGACCCTGGCCGTGCAGTAATAGGGGTATTTACAGGGGATGATGAGTCTTTATGTGACACCAACTGTGGTACCTGCTCAGGTGTAATCAGTGCTGCTTGGATGAGCCCCCAGGGGATAGAAGTAGTGGCAGCGGAGATGGTGACACTCCCCACAGGCAGAGCGTGCCCCTTGGGTGTAATGTAGGAGTCTTTGGGGATAATGGTGGTAGTAGTTAGAGTGCAGGAGGTGACAAGGAGGGCGCAAGAAATAACAGGAAGGCAAGAAGGAGTGCAGTTCTTTTATCTTTTACTGACGCTTGTGCAAAGCAACCCAGCTGGGTACTGTGTCCTCCAGGCCCTCAGCCAGCCACCTCCCAGGCAATCCAGGTCCACTCCAACGAGACACCCTTTTGTGTGCCTTTCCAGGTTGCCCTTCCCTGCGCTGGATTTCTCACCACTCCTTCCCTGTGCCTTCGTGCTACAGTGTCCCAAGCTGATGGTTGTGGGCCCTGTTGAGCGATGGTCGACACGTCCTCTTACTCTAGGTCTAGCTATTATCCTGCGTATTGTCCACGGAAGTTGACCACTGCATATAAAGCCCAGTGGTTGCTGGTTTCCTGGTTCAACCTTACTGTGTTTTTGCCAGTTTGGGGCCGGTCTCCTCTAGCAACCAGTTCTCCTAACAACAAAGTCAAAGGCAGTTGTAAGTTCAGGGTCCCTCTGGCTGGGATTTTCTCGGCTGACCCACCCACTGGTCCCGTTAGGCGCTAGGACTAGCCTACTCTAGAACTCCATCTCTCTAGGTGTCCCTCTCAGACTAAACTCACTCCTCCTCTTCCTGCTCTGTCTTTTTCTGTAACTTTCTGTTCCCACCCCTCTACCTTTTCCCTCCTCCTGCCAGCAGATGGGGTTCCCCATATGGCATCACTTCTGCCCCCTATATCTCCAGGCCTGGAGTTAGAGTGGTGTTGGGTGCAGGTGTGTGGATCTCTGTATTGAATCTCCTTCTTATCTGGGAGTGGGATACCACACCTATGGATTATATGCAGTACCTCTGTGGCGACCAGACCGCAGGGGTGCCACATATCATCTTCATGAGGGAAGATGCCTGTACATCTTTATAAAAATGAAGGAATCAATTGCTTTTTAAGTCCTGATGGACTGACTGGAGATGTGCAGCTGTATATCAGCAGAGCATATAGCTTCCCATGGACAGGAGGCTGCAGTTGGCCCCGGCCTTCTCTGCTATTTTTTCACATTGATGTCACAAACACGACTTAAGGTTTTAAAACAAGAGTAGGACCATCCCAACTGAGTATACCTTTTCACGGTGGGATGTTTTTTATGCTTTATGATCAATTTTAAGCAAGTACCCTATGTTATTTACATGTACTACTATTATTTTCTTATTTATTATAGATTATATGCTCATTTCGTATTTTTCTTGTGAAATGAACACAATATACTCTTACTACTGCATGAATACCAAGTAATGTTCTCGCTCACTTTTTTTGTTTTTCTCTATTTTGTTGTACTTTGTAAAAATATGGTCTTGGCTCCTTTCTCTGAGCTAGGCATTGCATCTACATAGCTAACCTTGGACAGGTAGCTGCAGTTGGGCCCTGTCCTTCTCTGCCCTTATTATCATTGATGTAACTTACACAAGGTAAATACTAGGGTTTGACCGTTTTGACTGGGTACACCTTGCCGCAGTGAGATGGCTTTTACAATTTTTGATCAAACAGTGTTAACAAAGTGCCCTATGTTATTCACATGTACTATTACTATTTATTCACTATATGGTAAATGCTCATTTTGCCTTTGGTGTGGATTTGATATTTGAATATTGATATTGATATTTTATATTTGAAAGTGCTTTGGGTCTGTTTTAAGAAAGATTGGACACTTTGGTCAACACAGCTGCATATCTGCTGCATATTTTGAGTTAACATGAGGGTCTATGGGTCTAAAATGGGAATAAAATGGAATTTGAGAATACACAAACCATATAAAACAAAAGAGCATTCAATTACAATGCACAAATATAATTTCAGCGAAGACCTATTTTGGCTAAAAAAAATAAACTTTTGTTCTTATTGGCTCCAATATCATTCAACACACTTCTGCACAAGTAATGAGATGTACAATGTGGATATTCTTGTAACTATTCCAAAATGGGCACTTGGAGTATAAGATATTGCATTGTATTGTTGCTTAAAGACTTGGAGTCTTGAGTCTGAGCCCAAAATACATTACTTGGACAGGTCTTTTGATTTAGAAAACAATCTCTACTGACAGATCCCTAATTACATCACCGTAAAATGTATTCCATAAGTAGTAATTAGGTGAAAATTCCATTGCTCAGTCCTAATCCATGATGTACGTGCAAAAACTACATACAGGCACATCTCTCCCTGCTATTACTGAAATAATAAAAATTAAATGTAAACTTACAGCATGTGTTTTCCTCTGTAGGACTGAGAAACATCACGTGGAGACATCCACAACAGTTTTGACTCTAAGGGTGTCATGGCTGAAATCTCATGGTGATTAACATTAATCAAGGGATGATGTAAAGTGCTAAATGTAACCTAGCTTTTGTGCATGAGGTGCAATAGTACCTGATTGTTTACTTTTTTTTTTTTTAAAATGCTTTAATAGTAGTTACAAAATTATTATTACAAAAGTTTCTTTATATGACAAATTTCTTTAGTTTGGTGTAGTGATGAGCATACCAGTGACTATTTGGGTTCTACTGGTTCGACTGAACTGTGAAAAAATGTCCGGGTTGGGGATCTGAACTTGACTCGACTTGACCCTGAACTCCTGATGCCATACAAGGCAATGGAGTCCCTAACTTCAGTGCAGAAAAATGGCTGTAAAATGGTCATCATAGAAATATATAATAATATAATATAATATTTATTCATTTATATAGCGCTATTAATTCCATAGCACTTTACATACATCAGTAATGCTGTCTCTCTTGGAGCTCACAATCTAAATATCCTATCAGTATGTCTTTACAATGTGGGAGGAAACCGGAGTGCCCGAAGAAAACCCACGCAAACACGGGGAGAACATGAAAACTACTTGCAGATGTTGTCTTTAGAGTCCTTGGTGGGGATTGAACCCAGGAACTCGAGACCCCAGTACTGCAAAGGCTGCAGTGCTAACCACTTGAGCCACCGTGCTAAGGCTAGAGCGGTACAAATGAAAGCCAAATGGGAGTAACAGCAGGAATTTGCCCTGCAAACAAATGTGGATAGGGAAATTACTTAATGGGGCATTCAGTGCCACCCTGCTGTACAGACAGTTCCTCCTCCTCCACTTCCTCCAAAACTGTCACGTGGGTAAAAAAATTGTGTACTTGCCTGCTGTCGGGACAGAAACCCACTGTTCGAGCCCAGTGTGGATGACAGCCCTGATAATGGTGTCAATGTTCCCTTTTCCTCCTGCCCCACCACCTCACTCATCATGGCCTTAAAGGAAACCTGTCAGGTGGTTTATGCCCCTCCAGCTATCACTGTCTGTAGCTGTAGCTTTATAATACCAGTGTAATCATCCCTGTCTGAGCTCATAGTGTAATGTGAAAGGTGAAAGAAAAGCATTTATACACTTACATTTCAGTCCCCACCTTGGAGGAGGGGGACTGTCTGGCAGGATAATAGTTAACTCACTTTTAACTTAGGTAGCTAAAGGACCTGTGTGATGTAACGATCATGTGACCATAGTGGGCGGAGCTAAGCCAGCAAATGTATTATGCTCTATGAGAACTTAGCTTTGCCTATTGTAGTCACATGGTTGTGACATCACATCAGGTCTCCCAACATGTTCTAGCACAAGGCTGAAATGTTAACTATTAACCTGCCAAACAGTCCCCGTCCTCCAAGCTGGGGACTAAATGCCTCTTTACATAAGGAAATGTAAGTGTATAAATGCTTTTTTTCACCTTTCACATCACACTTGAGCTCAGACAGGGATGATTAGAATAGTATATAAGCTACAGGTGCAGACAGTGACAGCTGGGAGGCATAAACCAGCTGACAGGTTCCCTTTAAGCATTCTTTCAAACAGACACACAAGGGGTATTGTAACTCAAATGATGGCATCATCAGCGTGGCCATATTGATCATATTGGACCCGAAATAGCCTCTTTACCCAGTTGACTCTCACACCTAAAACTACAGAGATCCACCACAGAGCCCACAATTTTCTAAAATTCATAATGTTTTAATTTAACTTTGTTAAAAACTAAGGTCACAGACAAAGGTGATAAGGTGCGATGGTATTTCTATTAAAAGAAAATGAAGGCCGCACACACGGCTGCACTGTAGCGAGAGGGAGCTTTTAGAGCAAAATAAAGTGGAGAGATTCTAGGGCACAGTGACCACTGATTATTTTTTTTTTTTTTAATGAAACCACAGAGACTGGTTGCACACTGGTAAGAGATGATATTTAGTAGTTAAAAACTAAGGACACAGACCCTGCTGATAAGTGGTGAGAGGTCCAGCGTAGTCTTGCAACTGTCAGTTTCACCCCCCTGTCTTGTTGCACTTTCCCAGTGCTGTTCACAACAATATCCATAGGTCCTGAAGCACTTATTTTGAAAAAATAATTGTTCAAAGCACCCAGATTCAGGTGAATACAGCAGCCAGAAATAATAGAATAGCACTACTGTAACGTTGGTGTGTTTATCCCTGCTTGACCAGCATATTGTGTATGCTAGTGTTGCTGTCCCTGATACTACTTCCCACTAACCAAGTGGGTTACCATTGTTGTTCATGTGTTGAAAGGTCCCCGTGCAGTATTTTTATAATGGTCCCTGGCTGCTTTTCTGCATAACCGCCCACGTGTTGCTAGGTCCTCTGCTGGGTGGCATAACTGTCAACATGTGGTGGGCTCCCGGCCAGTGCTAGGGCTTCAAAGCCTCAGACACTGCATTGTGTATTCTGGGTTCCTGTTTATACCTAGGGTACATGCTGCCACACCTTCCCCATTTTTATAAGGGCGGTGTGTGCACCTTGATTTGGTGCCCCAGCCAATTGCTGTGGGGCATCTCCTGTGGACTTGTTGCGACCACCTCTCTTTCTGTTGGTCATCATTGCCCGGACTAATTGGCACTATTTGTAAAGTGTACTCGACTGTGTCAGTTCTCCTTGAGAAGAAGCAGATGTGTGCTCCAGAGAGAGAATTGCTTTGAGAATGTGTGGTACCCCCCACTGGTAAGGCATCACAAGTGGGGTACTACACCCAAAAATGAGCGTGTGGTTATCCCTGTCACAAGTAGAATGCAGAACACTGTGGAAAGATGTGATCCCAAAATACACCCACAAGTACAACCAGGGGGAAGTCCAGAGTTAGTGGGAGTTGGAGTTGGAGTTGAAAGAGGAAAGTTTGAGAGGAGCAAAGTGGAACACACGGGGAGTCTTCAGGAGTGTCGTCCCCGAGGAAAGACGGAGAATGGGAGCTTACCCGAGAGAGAAAGGGGGCTTCAAAAGAGGGCTGGAGAAAGACGTAGCCCAGACAGAAAGGTCCTGACTTGTACACTCGGACACTGGAGTGCACGGGTCTGACAACGCTGCCTGCAGTGTTCACCCTCTGACCGTACTCGTCCCGGCTCCGAAGACGTTCTCAGGGTGTTTATCCCCTGGGACGTACTACTGCCCAAGAAGCAGACCATGAGAAGAGAGAGAAGGGACAGGACAAGGGTAGATCCAAGAAGGTACCACCAGAGACTTCTACAGATTCTGCATTCTGTTGTGACTACCCGACCGGCCGTCCTGCTGGAGTACTGTAAACTGTACCACCATCTTGTTCAGTTGCCTTTTTATGAGTAAAGTACCTGGAAGAGGAAGTGCCTCTGTGTCTCTGTCCTGCTTCATTGACTTTTCTCAATGGTTTGCCTCGTGCCGGCATCAGGTAACACTGCCCCGGAGGATTAGCTCTACCTGTAGGGAGCTGCTTCATCCTAGCTGCAATACCACCACCCTCCGGAGGACTGTGGCGGCGCTGGTGTCTAGTCAATAGGCACTACAGGTGGGTCACGTGATAAAGACTACAAGCCCCTTAATTTAGAGGCTGTCTCCCCCTCGGAGCCACGGGTCTGGGCAGGTCACCAGTGAGATCCCCCACCGAAGCTGAGGGCCCAGACATTTGGGGCAGTACAGACAGTTCCTATTTTTCTGGTGCTCACGAACAGGATCCCCTGCCTGGTACAACCGGGTACTGTGTGCCCTTTGAACTTTTTGGACTGAAAAGAACGTTTACCGACACTGTACGGCAATGAGAACTGGTTCCTGCCATTTTTACCGGGAACCCCAAGATGGCGATTTGACTAAGTAAAAGGACCATGTGTAGGCCCAGGGGTGGGCCTCAGCCCCTTGACGGGGGAGGGCCTAGATGGAGGCGCTAAAATGTTTGGCCGACAGAAGTGACCCCTGGGAAGCCATTACATGCCCATAAAGGGATAGCCGGAAGAGAAGGACACAATAGAAAGTACTACATACCCGGCAACATGGCAACCAGGTGGACGGACATTCACTAACAGGTGGAACAGGAGGCCCGTGCTGCCCGAGGCGAGTCGGAAGCCCTGTCCCTGCTAACGGATGAGGGTGATGCCGAGTACTGGATGGTCGCATTCCGGGACTTGCAGAGTCGACTATCCGAGACACTAGAATGGGTAGTACAGCAGTGTAGTGCGGAGCAACCCGCGGGGCTCAGGATATGAGCCGTGGATATGAGAGCGAGAAAAGCCGCAGCCGCTGCACAGGCTGTAACAGATCTCTTAGCCACTATCCCACCTGTTCAAACTCAAGAGGCAGGAGTCCAAACTGGCTTCCCAGAGAACCTGCTCGCTTCTCCCGCTAACACCCCGAGCCCTGGAGGAAGAACTGGACATCGTTGTGGAGGAGATTGATGATGGCCTGGATAACATCACCAACCTAGCCAAAGATGACTCTGCGGAGGATGAAGAGGAGCTGTTTTATCGTCCCGGAGCTGCTGGAGATCGTACCCCGGAGTTGGCATGGTGGACTGACCAGCGGAGGCTACCTGTTGCTGTGCCAAGCTGCGTTGCAGATGTTACCGCTGTTCTGGCGAACTCGTTACACCATATTTCACCACCGGAGTATACCCCACTGGTTTGAGAGTCTTACCAGGAAGCTCAGCAAAGACATCGTGAGGAGTACTACCAACGAGAGATGGAAAGCCGTAGAGTAAGGGAGGAAACCCGCAGACACCCCCCACTGCCATTGGAATGCTGAAAGACTGGCACAATAGTGTAGTTTAACTACGCGGATGGCTGGGGATTCATACGCAACCAGAACTGCATGAAGAAATCTTTGTGGTGTGTAGAGACATTGAGTCAAACCTGCGTCGTGGTCATCCGGACTGGAATATGTACCATGGAGACGAGGTAACTTATGAGAGACACATGGGGCCACTTGGGTGGATTCGTGTGTCCCTCCATTAAGCACCTGTTATCGCCACAAACTTAAGATGTGAATAGTTTCTTTTGCTGCAGTGTGAACTTTTGTAAATTTCCCTGTGTTAAGTGGAGACGCATACACTTACATGAGAATTCTTCCCTCCTGTGAGTGCATAATGTTGTTTGAGCCTGGGCTATTAACCCGTTTTAGCCAGACTATTGTGTGATATCATATAGCCATTTAAAGTGGTCTGGCGGTGAAAAATCGCACTGTACTGTGATGGACAAAAATTACTGCTGGGTCCGAGCAGTTACCGATCCCCGTGTTGTCGATGACAAGTTAGATGATGTTGTTGTTTAAAGTAAATTGTGTAAAAAGGAAAGATGCTATGAACCGGAGAGTAAGATCTTGGCCAAGAGGTGACCTGAGGACCCTGAGGTCTTTAATAGCTAGCTTTCGTATTGTTCAGTAATGTTAAAAGAACTGAGCCTCCCGTAAATGGAAGAAGAAGAATGCTTGTTTGTAAATATGTTACCTGTTAGTGTTTAATGAAAATACAAAACTTTTACTTTTCCGATAAACCCTGTAACACCATACTCGCGGACGAGTATATTCCATCAAGGGGGAATGTGGCGCCCCACTGGTCAGGCGTCACAAGTGGGGTACTGCACCCAAAAATGAGTGTGTGGTTGTCCCTGTCACAAGTAGAATGCAGAACACTGTGGAAGGATCTGATCCCGAAACACACCCACAAATACAACCAGGGGGAGGTCCTAGAGTTAGTGGGAGTTGGAGTTGGAGAGTGGAAAGTGTGAGAGGAGCAAGGTGGAACACACAGGGAGTCTTCAGGAGTGTCTTCCCCGAGGAAAGACGGAAAACGGGGGCTTACCCGAGAGAGAAAGGGGGCTTCAAAAGAGGGCTGGAGAAAGATGTAGCCCAGACAGAAAGGTCCTGACTTGTACACCCGGAGTGCACGGGTCTGACAACGCGGCCTGGAGTGTTCACCCTCCCACCGTACTCGTCCCGGCACCGAAGACGTTCTCAGGGTGTTTATCCCCTGGGACATACTACTGCCCAAGAATTATTAAAAAGCTCCAATCAACTCTCATACACATGTTCGGATTAATGCAATAATACCATTCACATTGATATATGGTTCCCAAACGTGTATTTGGACTATCAATATTCGGTGGTCGCTATTCCCATAACTACATTAACAACAAACTTTTGCGACACAACTCGTGAATATTTTTTTAAAAATTCAGCTTTATTAAAGTGCAAGATAAGGTGCATCAGTGCTTTACAACCACAGTTCTACAGGGTTAATAGGACTGTTCATAATTATACAGCAGAGGTCACATGATTAAATACACATATAGATGTAAAACTGATATCATCATATCTGTGAGATATACCAACTTATATATGATGACAATCTTTCATACAAAGAGGTAACACAGTACAATGACTTGCACAGTACTAGATTGTACCGGACTCTCCTACTATTTATTTACCACCTTCCATAAACAATATTTTTTAACCCTCCACATACTCATATCCTTTCATATATTTAGTGTTAGAACCTGGATACTGGGATCTCTCCAGCCACCTCCAAGGTAAATAAGCTCAAGCAATTTGCACTTTAACCCCTCACTTTGGAAGCCCTATTGCAGGGGCATATCTAGGGGGGTGCAGCCGGACCTTTTGCCCAACTCAGTGGAGGGCGCCGGCGGCAACCCCGCCCCCTCCTCAACCATGGCTGCAATAGGTGCGGCGGGGCTGAATCCGGCAAGCAAACCGGCGGGCCGCTGCTAAGGTAAACATCGGGTTACTATGGGGCTTCGCTGACTAGCTATATGCTGCTTGCTGCTAGTCAACGGAGCCCCATAGTCAGTGTCGGTCTGGCCTGCCGGGGTACCAGCTAAACCCCTGTGGGCTTGCCCCCTGCACCTGTCCCCGCTGTTATTTAGCAAGTGTGCACTGTCCGCAGTGCACATAGAACGCAGCCGCAGCACCCTCCAAGGTACTGGAGGCTCCCCTGTGGACCCCAGTCTCTCTGCTCAGACTGGAGTACATGACGCTGTGTGCTCACATCAAGCTGCGCTCCTCCTCGTTCATCACAGGAAGAGATTGAGAAGCGGTAGCAGATGCATCTTCATGGTAATTCCTTATCATGCAGAGGTCGGGGAGTGAGTAGGGTCAGGTCAGACTGCAGTGAGCCATGCACAGAATGATGGGTGTCGTGTCCTCTCTCCAGCCCCGGGAGTCTGTGCATAGGATGGGGGATGGGAGACTCAGCACAATCACCCCCCCCACTCTGCTCTCACTGCTCCTCGACTCTACAGCAGCGCCCCATCCTCCAGCACAGACCTGCTGTAGAGTCTCAGGGTGTAAATGCAGCAAGGAGAGGTGATCAGGGAAGCAGGACCAAGAGGACAAAGTAAAGAAATGGTGTCCTCTCCCCTGCTCTGCTTTCTGTGAAGGTCTGCAGTCGGCACCAGCAGGAGGGGGAGGGGAAGCTCCAGGATCACAAGATGTCAGACCTGAAGTGAGTACTGGAAATTCCTCCATTATGTCTGTATCCCACTAACCTCTCCTCCCTTTCGCCAAAAGCCTCACTCTCCTGTCCTCCTCCCTTTTGCCAAAAGCCTCACTCTGTCCTCCTCCCCTCCACCTCCCAGTGGCCACAGCTGACAGCACCCCAACCCCCCCCCCCCGGCTCCTCACCTACTCTGGGGGGAAGGGCGCCGAAATGGATCTTTGCCCCGGGCGCCATGAAACCTAGTTACACCGCTGCCCTACTGGTTTACATATGGAGAGTGAGTAATCTATACCACTAAATATATGAAAGGATATGAGTATGTGGAGGGTTGAAAAATAATGTTTATGGAAGGTGGTAAATAAATAATAGGAGAGTCCGGTACAATCTAGGACTGTGCAAGTCACTGTACTGTGTTACCTCTTTGTATGAAAGATTGTCACCATATATAAGTTGGTATATCTCACAGATATGATGATATCAGTTTTACATCTATATGTGTATATAATCATGTGACCTCTGCTGTATAATTATGAACAAGAAGCAGACCACGTGAAGAGAGAGAAGGGATAGGACAAGGGTAGATCCAAGAAGGTGCCACCAGAGACTTCCACAGATTTTGCATTCTGTTGTGACTACCTGGCCACCATCTTGTTCAGTTACCTTTTTACGAGTAAAGTACCTGGAAGAGTGAAATGCCTCTGTGTCTCTGTCCTGCTTCATTGACTTCTCTGAATGGTTTGCATTGTGCCGGTATCAGGTAACACTGCCCCAGAGGATTAGCTCTACCTGTAAGGAGCTGCTCCATCCTAGCCACAATAACACCACCCTCCGGAGGACTGTGGCGGTGCTGGTGTTTAGTCACCAGGCACTACAGGTGGCGTCACGTAATAAAGACTACAAACCCATTAATTTAGAGGATGTCTTACCGTCGGGGCCAAGGGTCTGGGCAGGCCACCAGTGAGATTTCCCACCGAAGCTGAGGGCCCAGACATCCGAGTTCCCATACCCTGGGGCGGTACAAATGTCTTTCTCGGGTGCTTTTGTCGAGCCCCAGGCTTTGGGGTACTCGGGTATCAGGCTCCAAGGGTAGCGTTGCTGTGTCACAGGGAGTGGTGGCCACGCTTGATCCCGTGTCCTGGGTGACACTTAAAAAAAAAAAGGATGTATTTACAGTGGATTCTATATACAGTTCACGTGATGCCACCTGTAGTTTCTGGTGATGGGTCACCAGTGCCGTACACAGTCCGCCGGAGGTGGATGGTAGTGCGGCTGAGTTGGCAAAGCCCCCCACGGGTAGGGCTGGACCTCCGGGGCAGCGTAGTGTGAAGGGGCAGCTTGGAGTGGAGCTGTAGGTCGGGATGGGGAGTGATGGAGCAGTCTGTGAGGGCACTGGGAACGGAGAGGAATGACGCACACACACTGTTAAAGTCTCTTTTACCTTTTTACTGTTGGTACAGCAGGTAAAGATGTCCAGGGCACTGACAGGTGACCAAGTGCACAGTGGGTCCCCACAGCAAGTGGGTATAAGGCCTCCTCTATAGTGGCTGAAGCCCAGTCTGCATGCAGCCAGACCGGCCTCCTCTCTCTTCCTGTCCTTACTTTCTCCTCCTGTGCAGTCCACGGGTTACCCTCTCTGATCACTGCTGTGCTGCGCTACACTGCAGTGTATAGTCCCTCTCTCTTGACTCACAGGGGGACCGGGTGACTGAAGTCTCCACGGTGTGACGGGATTGTCTGTAGTCCTGAAGTATCCTAGAAGTGCGGATCAACAATGTCCGGTACGTCTTTGGGCGAACTTCCACTAGTTCCTCACTCCCCTTTGGCTTTCTGCTCCTTGCCTTCTGTCCCCACTCAGGCTTGTGGGATGTCAGAAGGGCCACTCCGGGTCACTGGCTCGGGCCTAACCGCGGCACCGACCACCAGGACGTCTTCGCAGCTCTCCTAGCGTTTGCACACTCTAACTAACTCCTCCCCCAGCAGCAGTATTTATAGGGGATCTTGCCTAAGGGCAGCAAGTTGATCTCCCCCTACTGTGCCGGGGTGGAAGATGTTGCATGTAGTTGGTACCTGCTGTGGAAACCCAGCTGTGCATCAGAGGAGTCTGTGGCTGCCTGCGTGAGCAGGGCGCCACACTTTCAGTGAGAGGACTGATGATCCATTCTCTGTCTGAGGGGGCTGCTCATAGTGATTTGGTCTGGAATGTGTTACATAACTTTTCTGGACCTGCTTCCCCTTGGATTTACAACTAAACAGTAAGTCCCTGAGATGACATTTTATTTTGGTGTGAAAGGCAAAGTAATAGGCTGCTGCCAGTTTTCACAGGCCTGTGCTGGACTAAAAGAAAGCAAAATACTCGGTACCATCTTTGTTTTGTTGTATATAAATATTGGCGGTATAGACTTGGTGATAAGTTTGTAAGTAGGGATGAGCGAGTATAATCGCAAGTATTCGGTACTCGGTGAGCAATGCGATACTGGCGGTACTCGAAACATAGCGAGTATTTCCCTACTCGCCTCACAATATTCGGATCTCCTGCCCAGCATTAGCCAATCACAGTAATGCCACAGCCATCTTGGTATAAGGTCAGGGAGTAGTGACAGTTTTCCTAGCTATTGTTGGGGTCACATTTACCCAGCAGGCTAATTTTTTTGCTGTTGCGTTGCTGTGTTCACACCGAATAGCACACAAGGTGCTGCACAACTGACACGCAGGCAGCACCGCTGTCTTGTGTGTTGACTGTCGAGCATAATAATATCGCCTTAAACCTCAGGGCAATTTTTTGGTGCCATTGCGGTGCTGTGTGTAAAACGCAAAGCAGTACTAGGCTGTAGTGCTACCTTCCACAAAGCACTAATTGCTCTTTGTTCCCCAATATCTGAACATCTGCAGCTATGACAGAAAAAAACAAAAAATTCATGAAAAGGCTGTTGTGAAGGGACAGAGACACGGACGTGGATGTGGGCATGGGGTTGTCAGTGGTGCCTGAGAAGGCACAGAGTCTGGGAGACAGAAGAAGGTTGATGCATTTTGTTCCTGGCAAATCTCCCTGGTGTGGAATATAAACGGGTCTGGAAGCCAAAAGAGCAAGAGCAGATACTGTCTTGGATAGCTGATAAGGCCTCCCCAAAATTTTCTAGCAGCACCCAATTGTCCACGACCACACAGTCTTCTGTCCATACAGAGAACACTGAGTCATCCTATTCTCGACCTGTTCCTAGTTAATCAGGAGTCACAGGAAACATTTGACCCCAATCTTGGCCACTCTGAGGATCTGTTTGGTCCATATCCTTTCGTTGCCTCTGGCCTCTCACCGTGCGTCATTGAAGAGGAACTTGTTCATGGCCAAATATTTGAAAACACATGGCCAGAAAAAAGCCATTTTCATCCATGTCATATACCGGGTGAAGAGGTGGAGGCTGATGGTGATGACACACAGTTGCCATCTGGCCAGCCGACAATATCAACACAGTTCAGGAGGCCACAAAGGGAACTGCAGCCAGGCAGGTAGGATGACAGTTGAACACCAACACCCTCACAGCCTACATAACCCACGTACAGTAGAGGGCAGCACCCAACCCGGAGCCTGGAACTCTAAGCAGGCGAGGGGTGGTGGGTTTAGAGCAGTGGGTGGGCACACACATAGTCAGGTGACAGAAGGTAGAAATAGTGAAGGGGAGGAGAAAGGAGTCAGTAGGTCGAGGTAGGCTGAGATGAATAGACAGAGATCACACGTCCTGCCAGTGTGGGTGTAGGAGCGCAGAATCTGAACAGAGCCAGTGCGAGCCGCAGAGAGAAAGCACGTCCGAAGCCAGCACCCTAGGAGTGTGAGGGAAGAGAGGGACGGTGATATCGGGCCCTAGAATTACAGCCGAGGCGACAGACTGCAGGCGGAGTAGCCCTCCTATGATACTTGAAGACACAGTAGAGAGAGCCTGGTAGAGCCTCACACGGGAGGACTATTGGAGGCTGGGCTGAAGTAGAGTGTCGGCTCTAGAGGGGACCGTAGTGTCACCCGGATCCCCAGACAACCGACGGGGGACCACAGCTACATGTTACGGTCCCTACCCCCAAGGACAGGCAGCTCAGTGACAACCAGGAGGAACCACAGGGGCCCGAGTCACCGCCATACTGTCCGGAGACGCACACCAAGCGAACACAGAAACAGAGAGAGTCAACAGCCCGGAAAGGACACAGAGACAGTGTGAGGGGTCACAGTAGGAGAGAGACCTGGCTGCAGGGAGTAAAGGGAACCCGGAGGGGAAAGTGCGCCCGTGTACTGAACTGAACTGTAAGAACTGTACTGAACTGTAAACTGAACTTGAGAGCTTTGAGAAGTAAACACGGTGAACCCTGAATACGACTCCCTTGGATCTCTCTGCCTGAACACGACTCCCTCCATACCGGTTGCAGCAAATCCCCACCTGCAGAGCCACGGCCTGTCAGCTCCAGCACCGAGGAAGGATTCCTGCAGCATCTGGACAGTAAGTGAATTGCACTCAGCACGAAGCCTGCACACCATACAATAGACATTTACCATCACTGCCCCGGGGAATACAGTTCTGCCCACGGGAACTATTCCCTCTCTGCTGCCATCACATCATCCCCGGAGGTTCTGCGGCAGCAGCAGCCCCATTACTGGCCGCATACAGTGGGTGGCGTCACGACATTATCCCCTGTAAATATCCCTTATCATTGCCAGGGCCCGGGACTCGGTCCGGACCAGGACCAACCGTGACTTCCCCAGTACCATACCCGGTCCGGTACCGAGTACCCAGTCCCAGTGGGCTCGACAATGAGACCACCGATGCGACCTGGACCGCTGTTACGCATAGCCAGCACAGCAGCACAGAGGAAGAAGGTGGATACGTAGCACCAACAAAGGCACCAAGGGCTACTGGTTTGAGCAGAGTGCGAAGTGTGTCAACTGTTGCCAAGAGCAATCCCTATGTGCCCCAAGTCAAGGCAAGGGTGCGTTAAGCCGCTGTCTGGAAATTTTCTTCAGATAGTCCATCTGAACCAAATGTCATCTGTAGCATCTACCTGTAAACGTGAGATAAATGCACATAGGGTCTTATCCTTTTTACAAAGGGTTATAGCGGTATATATCAGGAACTGCTCACCTGGCTCGATTGTGTCACCGACAACCGGTATAATCGCCTGTAAGATGGCTTATAGGATGGCTGCTGCAGGGCCGCCCCTTCACGATAATCGTGGAGACAGGAATGCTGTAATGGGACAAAATGCCGTAATGCCCGCGCTGCCACCAGGAATCACCAGGAAACGAAGAGTTAACTGGGCAGATTTTTCTTTATTCTATTCTATATATCTGTAACATCTGACATACAAAGCTGAGCAGAGGCCAAGGCAAAGGCAACCAAAGCACCATCAGTATGCGGAAACACATTGCAGCCAAGCACCCTAGTTGATGGGCGGAAAACAGGGTATCAAATCGGTGTCTGCAGGTCAAACCACATCCATGTCGCCTGTGATCCGTCCTTCCCAATCTGCTGGGCAGGAAGCAGGAGATCATACCTCTTGCTCACAAGCTGTGGTTGCACAGATGAAGGACACAACAAGCTCATCCACTTGTTTGTCGCAGCCAAGCGTCCAGTTGTCCGTGCCCCAGATATATCAAAGGAGGCATAAATACCAAGCCACGCAACCACAAGCACAAATACTGAATGCGCACATGGCCAAGTTGCTAGCCATTGAGAAATTGCCGTTTAGGCTTGTGGGGACACAGTCTTTCCGTGAAGTGTTGGCTGTGGCTACCCCATGACACTCGGTACCCAGCCGGCACTATTTTTCCAGGTTTGCCGTCCTCGCATTAGACCAGCACGTCTTAAACAATCTAAAATGTACTCTCACCAATGCCGTAACCGAGAAGGTCCACCTTACAACAGACACGTGGACAAGTACTTGTGGACAGGGGCAATACATCTGTCACGGCACACTGGCTCAACCTGGTGGAGGGTGGGACAAAGTCTCAAACTGGACCATCAGATATCCTACATAACGCCACGAATAGCGGGCCCAACCTCATCCAGGGTTTTCACCTCATCATATACCTCCTGTCTTCCCTCTTCCTCTTCCTCCTCTACCACCTCATCATCCTATGCTGAATTACCCTCCATAACACTCCCAAGTTGGGAGCTGTGCAGCAGCGCATTGGCAAAGCGGCAATGTGGCGCCCCGCAACGAGTGCATCAGAGGAGTGTATTGCAGCCCAGACTGTAGCTTCAGTATTCTCTGACTAAGCAATGACATGGTTAAAACTCAGAGCTCCATACCCTACACCCTACATGCATCACCAGCATAGAGGGCCAATAAGGTCCTGGTGGGCGGAGTGTAGGAGTAGTGTGTTAGTGGAGAATGTAGGAGAAGGAGGAAGGAGAGAGAAATGGTCGGGAGGAACGTAGGAGAGGGGGCTCTGCACAGTCCCGTGCAGCCCCCGGACCACCTCCGGTCGGCACCAATGCTTGGTGACCTGAAACCGGACTCTGGGCGAACATCCACGGGTCAAAATACACCCGCGCCCATCTACAATCAGATTACTGGTTCCAAAGACAGGAGTCGTTTATCACTGCTATGCAAACCAGGAGTGGAGGGACCGCAAGAGTTGTCTTGCCAGCGGAGTACCCACCAAAAGGACCCAAGGCTCCCCTCACACCGGAACGTACACACCGGCAGGGAAATTGAAGCAGCCTCCTTGTACCCGATCTGGCACCCCAAGGCGACATCGGCAACCAAACTAGTTTGAACGGAGGAACACCGCGGAGCTCTGAAACAACACCGGTCATTGCTAAATCCACCCGATCCCTTACCTGTTACCTGTATACCATGTCTCATCTGCTGGATACAGTAATATACCCGTTACAGAGACTATTAGTGTCCGTGCCTTTTTCAGAACTGCCCATCTCCGCATGTTAAAAATACCGCAGCTGCCTCACAACATCTTGTGCAGCTCCTGGCTCCGGGGACTCCCGCTTGCCCTGCGGGGAGCGTTCCATCTGGCTGCATTCCATCCCCCGGAGGCCTCAGCAGTGCCGGTGAGATCACCGGAATTCCCGCAGGTGGCGTCACGTCAGAATTAACTACCCCTTAACTGTTCAGCCAACAATATTGATCTGGACCACCGTGCCCCACAGCCGCAGGCGCGGTTCCGTGACAAGGAGGAAGACAAACGCCTGCCCCGTGAAGTCCCGGCTACGGTGAGTCAGCAACACATTCTGCTGAAACTCATCTGCTTAGGTGAAAACCCCCCACACTGCAGCAGAGCTGTGGCAAGGAATAAAACAGACAGATGGCTCTCCCCACTGCAACTCCAACCCGGTCTGGTTGTCTGGGCATAACCTGGTGGCGGCTTTAAAGCTCGCGAAGCTGGTACACGTGCCATGCATGGCTCACGTGCTGAACTTAGTGATGCAGATTTCTAAAAACATACCTTGACTTGCCATACCTACTTGAGAAGGTGCACCATATTTGCTCCCATTTCTGCCATTCCTCAACCATTCCTGCCGGTCTTGCAGCGCTACAAAAGCAATTTAATTAGCCAAACCACTGACTCATTTACCACCTGCCAACACGTTGGAACTCAACATATCATATGTTGGCAAGGATAAGTGAGCAGCAGAGGGCACTTGCTGAATACCAGCTTAAACATACCCATCAGACTGAGACTCAGTCAAGGAGACACCACTCCTATCTTGGATGAGACTCAGCCAAGACACATAACAACTGTTGAGTGGGTGTGGGGTCGCTGACATTTGTGAGGTGCTTGTGATGCACCCCAGGGATGTGGGATACTCAGAACCAGGTTGTGGAGCAGTTCTGGGGAGTCACAGGGTCGAAACCCGGCATCCATTACCCTGGGTTCAGTTGTAAGAGGTGATTTGTAATGGAGTTATTTGTGACGCCACCCGTGGTTTGTGGATATGGGCAGCCACCACTGCTGCAGAACCTCGGGGGATGATGGACTGGCAGCTAGGATGGAGCGGCTCCCCACGGCGGAGCGGATCCTAGGGCAGTGGATGTTGAAGGGTGTAGGGTGCAGGATGGAGAGTGCGCATTAACAGACAGATTCACGTTTTGTTGGCTCCTCAAATCCTTTACTGGTGATACTGACACATAGAGAGATGATCTCGGCAACCTGGAAGCAACTCGTGGATCTCCTCACCTGGCAAGTTCTGAGGCCTCCCTGCTGCGCCTTCTGCAGCGGGTCCCTGCTGCTGCTTGAAGCTGAGCTGCGGCCCTCTCTCTCCCTCTCTCCTGCACGTGCTGGTATGACAGGTAGCTGAAGTCCTTTATTAGCCCCAGTTCACAAGCGGCTACCCCTGGGCTCTTCACGCTGCTTTGCCTCCGGGCACTTGTGTGGATAGGGAACTTGGAATTGCCCACCCTCCGGTATTGGCTGCCGGGTCATTAAGCCCTGCACAGCCTCGTACTCCGGTGTCCATTGTCTGGTGCTTACTCCTCTGGGGTTGATCTGGACATCACTCTGCTCCCCAGGCTCTCCTCTCCTTCCTCAGACCCTTGCCTTCAGGTCACTCAAGCTAAATCTAGCTTTCCTGGGATGAGCCTAGCACTGCTCCAGTCCAAAGGATGTCTTCCTCAGTCCTCCTAGGAACTGAACTCTGCTGAACCTGGAATGAGCTTACTGTATATACTCGTGTATAAGCCGAGTTTTTCAGCCCAAAAATTGGGCTGAAAAGTCCCCCCTCGGCTTATACACGAGTCAATATGCAGGGTGAGTGGGGTGGGGGCTGTGTCGGGCTGGGGAGGCAGGAGGAGGCGGTGGGGATACTGTATACTGAGCGGCCCCGTCACATGGGGCCGCTCATTACATATGCACTGCATCCCCCTGTCAATTAGCGCCAGGGGGAGCAGTGCATATCTGTGCATAATGCCCCCCAAACTGCTGGCACACGTCCCCCCTGTTGTAAGGCCCCCCCTGCTGAATACTTACCATCCCTGGTCTTCAGCAGCACCTCCGCGCCGGTCCTCTCTGCTCCGGTCCTCCGTGGTCCCGTCATCTGTGCTCCCTTCCCCGGCTGTATCATGTGACCAGCCGGGTCGCAGAAGCGATGACGTCATCGCTTCTGCGACGCGCGGGGACCCCGGATGCAGCCGGGGAACGGAGCACAGATGACGGGACCACGGAGGACCGGAGCAGAGAGGACCGGCGCGGAGGTGCTGCTGAAGACCAGGGATGGTAAGTAATCAGCAGGGGGGGCCTTACAACAGGGGGACGTGTGCCAGCATTTGTGTGGGGCTGCTGTATATAGGGGCTGCAATACCACTGGGACTGCAATACTACTGGGGCTGCTGTATATAGGGGCTGCTGTATACATCACTGGGGCTGCAATACCACTGGGGCTGCTGTATATAGGGGCTGCAATACCACTGGGGCTGCAATACCACTGGGGCTGCTGTATATAGGGGCTGCTGTATACACCACTGGGGCTGCAATACCACTGGTGCTGCTGTATATAGGGGCTGCTGTATACACCACTGGGGCTGCAATACCACTGGGGCTGCTGTATACACCACTGGGGCTGCAATACCACTGGGGCTGCTGTATATAGGGCTGCAATACCACTGGGGCTGCAATACCACTGGGGCTGCAATACCACTGGGGCTGCTGTATATAGGGGCTGCTGTATACACCACTGGGGCTGCAATACCACTGGGGCTGCTGTATATAGGGGCTGCAATACCACTGGGGCTGCTGTATATAGGGGCTGCTGTATACACCACTGGGGCTGCAATACCACTGGGGCTGCTGTATATAGGGGCTGCAATACCACTGGGGCTGCTGTATATACCACTGGGGGCTGCTGTATATACCAATGGGGCTGCTGTATATACCACTGTGGCTGCTGTATATACCACTGGGAGCTGCTGTATATACCACTGGGGGCTGCTGTATATCATACTGCTGAGGCCTGTATACCACTGCTGGGGGCTGTATACCTGTGCTGGGGTCCACCCTCGGCTTATACGCGAGTCAATAGATTTTCCCAGGTTTTGGGGGCAAAAGTAGGGGGGTCGGCTTATACACGGGTCGGCTTATACACGAGTATATATGGTAGCACTGCTCAAGTCCACAGGTCCTCTTCACAGTCCTCCTAGGAACTGAACTGACTAACTGCGCACCAGACCAGAATTTATAGGGGGCTCACCCTGAACCTGGGTTTAGGTCTTCCCCTTCAGGCCTGCAGGCAGAAAGGTGTTGTGTGCTTTGGGTTTTGCCTGGTGTGAAGTCCATCTGTTGCTCTCAGGTTTGACACTATTCCCCGGGTGAGATAATGAAATGGTTATTATCTGGGGTGCCCCATCATCCCTAGTGAAATTCAGAAATTCAGTACTCCAGAACTGAGGTAACACTTTCAAAAGAGAAAAACCTGAACAATTATAAAGAACAATATAAGATGTACAGAGTCTCAAAAATTCCAAAATATAAAAACCAATAGAAATGAAAAGCAGTCTCTTTGGTGATTAGTCCTTCCACCATTGGCTGAATATACACAGAGTCTTTACCACAACCAGTCCAGTGGCATAATGGTCTATTTTTAATAAAAATTCAAGAAAGCTCAAAAGTTCATACAGTAAAGTCTCTGTAGGTGCTTATGCTTGGTTATTACTTGGTTACGTATTTACAATCTTTCATGAAAACAAGAAAAAACATTTACATTTTAAACCTTATTGGCACACTAATCTTGGTATCTAACTGGGATTTGACCTTGGGTACAGCGCGTGGATCTTCGCAGCACGGGTGCTTCTATTAATGACCTGGTGTGGTCTATTGTGCCTATTGGTGTCCCGCTAGTGTTTGTACTGCAATTAGGCCTATGTATTACAGGTAGGCTAGGCAGCTTTCTGCGACTTCTTAGACTTACCATAGGCACAACAGATTCACTGTTAGCAGGAGGTGGTTCTTCCTGTTCTTCTACCGGTGCTTCTGATACCTCAGCTGGCAGTTCTTCACATCTTCATGGTTCAGGTACCACTGTTTGAGGAAACGCTAAAATGGGTACAACTATTGCTCCATTGTATTGTGTCCATGTCTATGGAAAGCCTCCTAACACCATATGAATTACTTCTTCTTTAGGTTTCACTGGCAACGGAACTTCTGGTACTCTCTCCTGGAACTTCAATGCTTCAGGACATATTTTAAGATGGTCTCTTGACACTGCTGTTGATGTCTTCCCTTCGTCTTTATTCAGTAAGCACACCATGGTATTGTCAAAATTCGATGGTAACACGGTGTAGGGCACTTCTTCCCACTGATAATCCAGTTTGATGGTATGTCTCTTTCTCTTGAGAACTAGCGCACCTAGTTTCAAAGGGGTTGCAGGGGCATGCTTGTTACATGCTCTCTCCTGTCTTTCTTTTGCTTGCGACAGACATTTTTCATTACACTCCTGCACTTGCCGATACTTATGTTGACGTTCTGTATCCCAATCTGTTTCTGGTGTATCTGCATCTGGCTTCACAATTCCCATATCCAAGTCTATAGGCAGCTTTCCAGGTCTTGCTCGCATTAGCTAGGCTGCAGTACAGTTAGTGGAACTCAAGGGGACATGGTTATATAAGTTCACTAGGTCTGGCAACTTCTCTTGCCATAGGTTTCTTTCTTCCATCGGCAATGTCTTTAGCAGGTCAATGACTACTTGGTTCATCATCTCACACATGCCATTGGTCTGTGGATGGTACGGTGTTGATGCTTTGTTTCTTACACCCTTACACCCATATTTATTATAGAACTCCTGAAAGATCTCTGCTTCAAAGGCTGGTCCTTGGTTTGGCAACACATGCTCAAGGTAACCATGGGGTCAGCAGAAATGAGCCTGAAATGCTTTAGCATCTGTTTTGGCTGTGAGGTCCTTCACAGGTACCACTAGAAGAAAACGAGAGTAATGGTCGACTATGGTGAAGGCATAGACAAGCCTGATTTACTTGGGGTCAGCTTCATATGATCCAAGGCCACAAGTTCTAGCGGTTGTTTGGTAGCAATTGGCTGAAGTGGGGCTCTCTGATGGTCTCCATCTTTTCTACTCAGGTTGCATCGACCACAGTCTCCACACCAAGTTTCAATGGTTCTTCTCATGCCAGCCCAGTAAAACCTCTCTCAGCAGAACCTCCAATTTCTTCCACCCAAAGTGCCCTGCTCCATCGTGGTATGCTTCTAGGACCATCTGAACATCCCTTTTTGGCACTACAATCTGCCAGACAAGTTTGTGGGTTCTGGGATTAGTATGACGTCTGCAAAGTTAACCCCATATGTGAACAGCTTACTTGTGACGTACACAAACCTGTGACGTATCAGCGACATCGCTAACGATGTTGTGCCTTGTTACGGTACCTTAAGACCCTTTCACATCTGCGTTTATATGTAATGCCCGGCAGATCCGGGAAGCCCCATTTATTCTCTATGGGGCTTGCGGTCTGGTGCGGCAAGTGCGATTTTGCCAGATGCTGAATTCGTCAATACCGCACTTGCCGCACCTGTTCAGAAGCCAATAGAGAATGAATGGGGCTTGCCCGATTGGTGCCACAAGTTGGCGGCAGATCGGGCAGATGTGGCAACATCTGCTGGATCTGCTGGGAATTACAATAATTGCAGATGTGAAAGGGGTCTTAGATGGAAACAGCCTTTTCCCTAGGGACTGGATCCTCCCTTTGTGGGCTAGCTCTACACTTCACTATCTCTGCCCCTGCAGTCATCTTATTGCTAGGCAGATATTATATTGTCGACATCCTATCAAAAAATTCTATTCTTACATTTACATTCCCACATAACATTAATGTTCTTTACATTATATATTGAATATACAGTGTTGTGTCTTCAGGGTTAGGAATCCAAACACCCCCTTAGAAGTATAGCACTGCTGACCATACCTCGTCCGAAGTAATTTAGATCACTCTATTTACACATACGAATATGAATTCACACAAACTGATCTAATAAAGGAAGTAGTTGACAACCCTTAGAATTATTTGCCATGTTCAAATAGTGTATGAGTTAGATGTATCAGAGATTATGTTGCTACATAATCATAAGTAGATATGTGAGCAATTGAATTTCCTCCAGGGAAATGGTGACAGAGAGACCTGGAATGTAGTCTACATTCTCTTGTGCTAAAGTCTAGGACAGCTACCAAAATATGCTATTGTTAGTACAAAGGTGCTGTGTTTCTGTTGTCTGAATCAGTCTTATGGCAATGTTAATTATCAGACAATCAATTACCTCAATAAAATGTATCATATGAATTCAGAGGCAGATCTATGTTTTTTAGCTCCTGGGGCAAGACATCAGTTTTGTGACCCCCCACCCACACTCTCGCATGTGGTTTGAGTAGTCACCATGGGATAACTAATACATATGCAATTTGAACCCTTAGGTGCATGTCCACAATCAGGAATAGCTATGTTTTGGACTCAGCGTATTTTCGCTGTGTCCACAACAGTGCATTTTACAGTACAAGCAAAGTGGATGGGATTTATAGAAATCCCATGCCCACTGTGATTTCTTTTATTGTAAACTGACATGCAGGGTGGCTTCCCGTGCTGCAGCATGTCAATTAATGCTCACAGAGATGCTAGTGTTCTCAGCAGGAGAATGCAGCACAAATACGCTGTGCTCAGTATCCTGAACATGTATACGGACAGCGGAGAACACTAGAGTCTCAGCAAGAAAAAACATGCTGCGTTGAGAACTTTTCACGGGCACTTACCCGTACAGTCACGTGCCAATGAGATGCTGTTCCTAGTTCTATCAATGTTCAGTAGAAAACTACAACCCCTGCTTCTTTGAGAGAAATATGAAGAACAGTTAGGTGTCACAAGGCTGTAAGAGGTTTGAGGTGAGGACTGTATGTCATTTGTGTTTCAGTAAACCCAAAGGAAGGCTCATGTATTGGTTTCAAGTGATTTAAGTGTGCATTAATAAACAGGCTGGGCTGTTTAAATAGAAAACCATTCATATGTGCCTTAATCCCACAGCCATGCTAGTATACCCTATCACATTCAGTGAGCGATATGTCACATACAGTGCTAGACCGCGTGTTATTACAGTTGTGTGAATTTTATCATTCCAAATCAGAGGGAAAACGTATGGGGTGCATTTTAATATAATCAGTTGCATAGTGCAAATACAGTGTTGGCCAAAAGTATTGACACCCCTGAGATTCTGTCAGATGATACTCAGTTTCTTCCTGAAAATGATTGCAATCACAAATTCTTTGGTATTATTATCTTCATTTAAATTTGTGTTCAATGAAAAAAAACACAAAAAGAATTGTAGTAAAGCCAAATTGGATATAATTCCACACCAAACATAAAAAAGGGGGTGGTCAAAAGTATTGGCACTGTTAGAAAAATCATGTGATGCTTCTCTAATTTGTGTAATTAACAGCACCTGTAACTTACCTGTGGCACCTAACAGGTGTTGGCAATAACTAAATCACACTTGCAGCCAGTTGACATGGATTAAAGTTGCCTCAATCTCTGTCCTGTGTCCTTGTGTGTACCACATTGAGCATGGAGAAAAGAAGACGACCAAAGAACTGTCTGAGGACTTGAGAAACCAAATTGTGAGGAAGCATGAGCAATCTCAAGGCTACAAGTCCATCTCCAAAGACCTGAATGTTCCTGTGTCTACCGTGCGCAGTGTCATCAAGACGTTTAAAGCCCATGGCACTGTGGCTAATCTCCCTAGATGTGGACGGAAAAGAAAAATTGACAAAAGATTTCAACGCAAGATTGTGCGGATGGTGGATAAAGAACCTTGACTAACATCCAAACAAGTTCAAGCTGCCCTGCAGTCCGAGGGTACAACAGTATGAACTCGTACTATCCGTCAGCATCTGAATGAAAAGAGACTGTATGGTAGGAGACACAGGAAGACCCAATTTCTTACCCCGAGACATATAAAAGCCAGGCTGGAGTTTGCCAAAACTTACCTGAGAAAGCCTAAAACGTTTTGGAAGAATGTTCTCTCTTTTTGGGCAAAGGCATCAACATAGAGTTTACAGGAGAAAAAAAGAGGCATTCAAAGAAAAGAACACGGTCCCTACAGTCAAACATGGCGGAGGTTCCCTGATATTTTGGGGTTGCTTTGCTGCCTCTGGCACTGGACTGCTTGACCATGTGCATGGCATTATGAAGTCTGAACACTACAAACAAATTTTGCAGCATAATGTAGGGCCCAGTGTGAGAAAGCTGGGTCTCCCTCAGAGGTCATAGGTCTTCCAGCTGGACAATGACCCAAAACACACTTCAAAAAGAACTAGAAAATGGTTTGAGAGAAAGCACTGGAGACTTCTAAGGTGGCCAGCAATGAGTCCAGACCTGAATCCCATAGAACACCTGTGGAGAGATCTAAAAATGGCAGTTTGGAGAAGGCACCCTTCAAATATCAGGGACCTGGAGCAGTTTGCCAAAGAAGAATGGTCTAAAATTCCAGCAGAGCATTGTAAGAATCTCATTGATGGTTACCAGAAGCGGTTAATTGCAGTTATTTTGGCTAAAGGTTGTGCAACCAAGTATTAGGCTGAGGGTGACAATACTTTTGTCTGGCCCATTTTTGGAGTTTTGTGTGAAATGACCAAGGTTTTGCTTTTTGCTTCATTCTCTTTTGTGTTTTTTCATTGAAGACAAATTAAGTGAAGATAATAGTACCAAAGAATCTGTGATTGCAATCATTTTCAGGAAGAAACTGAGTATTATCTGACAGAATTGCAGGGGGGTCAATACTTTTGGCCAACACTGTATATTCCACCCCTATCCACAAACAAGTTTCTCTATGTGCCTGGGATGGCAGGAAACAATTGGGTCAATAATGAATCAAAGTGCCATAGTGCATTGATATGATATCAATATATATACCCAGACAGTACCAAGTAATTTGTGTAGAACAAGGAGCTGATGTAGCACCCCAAAAGTCTCACCCTAAGTCACCAAACTACAATTCACAGCATAAATTAATCAGTTATAAAGTGTCCATCAGGAACCCACCCAATGGGGCAGGGGGCCCGACGTAGGTTTCACTTACGTTATGCAAGTTTCATCAGGGGACAGTAGTCCCTTCCAGTACACCAGGACGCGTCTCCATGGCTCCCGTGTATGCGCACCCCGCCGTGGAGATGCCAAAGCCGCTGCCGGCAGATAGAGGGGCAGTGGGCACGAGCGCACAGCGAAGGGAGAGAGGAGGGACACAGAGGAGTAATATCGACCAATAAGACACAGTGCTACCACCTTACTATATACAGACATTCACCAGGAACTGGTGAACATCAAATCAGTACAAAATGTTATTGCATCAGCACAGTGAAAAATGTCAATAAAGCACAATACTAACACATTATCATGTATAGACAGACATTCTCCAGAAATTAGTGAACATCAAATCAATACAATATATTATAGCATCAGCACAGTGAAGAAAATCAAGTGGTTGTTTTCCAAAAGTCCAGATGTAAATCCAGACGGAGGATGATCAAGATGACCACAATAAAGAAACAAAGGACCTACGAAATGTTGAAAAACAGCATCAATCCCAATACACCAGGAATAGGACAAGAGCACATAAAACCAAAAACAAGATTATATTAAAACCCAACTGTTGGAAATACACTGGTCAGACTTAAAGAAAAGGTGCGAATGATAAGGATTCATTTAACCCCTTCGGGGTCAGGGTGTCGAGGTTGACAATTCATCTAGTTTCTCGTTGTACCAGTATCTTCTTCAGATTGCCACCCCTGATGCCCCCCCGACTTGATCAATCCCTCAGACCCAGAGGTCTCTTGCATCACAACCGTGTTTTTCCCTGAAATTACGCGGTATTTTCTTCAGGGTAGTGATGTCAGTCACTGATCTCGCAGCGCCAAAGTCCCTCACATGTTCCTTCACTCTCACCCTCAGTTCCCTTGATGTCAATCCAATATATATAAGTTGGCGCCCGCACGTTGCAAAATAGACCAAATGTGTTCATCCACACGTGATTCGTTGTTGAATATTATACGTGCAGGTGCCATCTGAGGAGTGAAAGGAGTTACTGGGAAGGACAATGGCGCAAGCAAGGCAATGACCACAGGGAAAGCAGCCAGGGACTGGGCCCCCAGTCACAAAGGGGTTGGGAACTAGTGCAATGTAGTGGCTTTGAACCAAGAGATCTTTCAAGTTTCTGGAGTGACGTGATGTCAGGAGTGGAGAATCAGAATCCACTTCATTGAGAATGGGGTCAGATTTCAATACATTCCAATGTATGGACAAAATTGACCTCATGGTCCCCAATTCTTGGTTGTAGGTGCTGATGAACCGCACCTTGTCACCATCATTATTCTCTTTCAGCTTATATTGAAGAAGGCTCCTCCTAGTTGTATTTTTCGGTCTCCAGTACCCACCTTTGATACTTCTATTGCTATGTCCCCTCTCCCTGAAGCGTTGCTTCAGGTCCTCTGATTGCCCCTTGAATCGGTCATCTGATGAACAGATCCTCCTCATCCTGAGGAATTGACCGGTCAGGATGGCATGGATGGTAGATGGGTGATGGGCCAAGGAAGCGTGCAGTAATGCATTTACCGATGTCTCCTTTCGGAAAACATCGGTCTGCATGAATCCAGTATCATCAACCACAATCTCCACATCCAAATTAGGAAAAAAAAAACATCCGGTGGAAATCACGAGCGCTCCCAGGAAGAGATAGAAGCTTTTGTTCTTACTTCCAAATTATTTTTATTCTCATTAAAACTACTCGTTTCGGCTAAAAAAATTTAAATATAGCCTTCCTCAGGACCTGAGGACGGCTATATTTTAAATTTTTCCACGAAGCTGCAGACCAGGAGGAATCAGTTCAGCTCCAGCACCTCAAGGATAAATGCAATATAAGACGACAGAAAGGTGAGATTATCTTCAAAATTATAGTTGTATTTAACTGCATCTGCACTTAGATCTGTGCCTCTCTCTCTCTCATCCCTATTACTAGGACCATACAGCCCTGTGGGGTCCAGAAATATAAATCTCCACATCCAGGAATTCAATTCTCCTGGAGCTGTACTTATGAGTCAATCTAATATTGTAAAGAACAAAACAAAGAGAGGCAGCCTGTATGTGCATGCCCGCATGTGTATGTTTATGCTTGTATCTCTATGTGCATGCCTGTATCTCTATGTGCATGCCTGTATGTGTATGTATAAGGGGCTGACCTGACATTACAATTTGATGGTGATCCTGGAGCTCAAATTCATAGAAAAATTGTGGCCCTGGTGATTTAGTCATGTACTGATGGTGGTTCTGATGGTTTATTTATGTATTATTGATGGTCCTTTTGATTTATTCATGTACTAATGGTGGCCCTGGTGATGTATTGAACTACTGGTTGCTGTGGTGATGTATGTCTGTACAGCTGGTGGTTCTTGTGATGTATTTCTTTACTAATTGGTGTTGTGATGGTGTATTTATGTACTGTTGGTGGTTCTGATTATGTACTGTTGGTCGCTCTGATTATGTATTTCAGTACTGATGAGGGTAGTGGTACTGTGTTTCTGTACTGATGAGGGTAGTGGTACTGTTTCAGTACTGATGAGGGTTTTACTGATAAATGTTGGTACTGCTGGTAGTTCTGGTGATGTATTCTTGTGCAGTTATTGATTCTGATCCATAACATGTAAGATTATGTGACATACAATTAGGGCCAGAAATATTTGGACAGTGACACAATTTTCGCGAGTTGGGCTCTGCATGCCACCACATTGGATTTGAAATGAAACCTCTACAACAGAATTCAAGTGCAGAATGTAACGTTTAATTTGAAGGGTTGAACAAAAATATCTGATAGAAAATGTAGGAATTGTACACATTTCTTTACAAACACTCCACATTTTAGGAGGTCAAAAGTAATTGGACAAATAAACATAACCCAAACAAAATATTTTTATTTTCAATATTTTGTTGCGAATCCTTTGGAGGCAATCACTGCCTTAAGTCTGGAACCCATGGACATCACCAAACGCTGGGTTTCCTCCTTCTTAATGCTTTGCCAGGCCTTTACAGCCGCAGCCTTCAGGTCTTGCTTGTTTGTGGGTCTTTCCGTCTTAAGTCTGGATTTCAGCAAGTGAAATGCATGCTCAATTGGGTTAAGATCTGGTGATTGACTTGGCCATTGCAGAATGTTCCACTTTTTTGCACTCATGAACTCCTGGGTAGCTTTGGCTGTATGCTTGGGGTCATTGTCCATCTGTACTATGAAGCGCCGTCCAATCAACTTTGCAGCATTTGGCTGAATCTGGGCTGAAAGTATATCCCGGTACACTTCAGAATTCATCCGGCTACTCTTGTCTGCTGTTATGTCATCAATAAACACAAGTGACCCAGTGCCATTGAAAGCCATGCATGCCCATGCCATCACGTTGCCTCCACCATGTTTTACAGAGGATGTGGTGTGCCTTGGATCATGTGCCGTTCCCTTTCTTCTCCAAACTTTTTTCTTCCCATCATTCTGGTACAGGTTGATCTTTGTCTCATCTGTCCATAGAATACTTTTCCAGAACTGAGCTGGCTTCTTGAGGTGTTTTTCAGCAAATTTAACTCTGGCCTGTCTATTTTTGGAATTGATTAATGGTTTACATCTAGATGTGAACCCTTTGTATTTACTGTCATGGAGTCTTCTCTTTACTGTTGACTTAGAGACAGATACACCTACTTCACTGAGAGTGTTCTGGACTTCAGTTGATGTTGTGAACGGGTTCTTCTTCACTAAATAAAGTATGCGGCGATCATCCACCACTGTTGTCATCCGTGGACGCCCAGGCCTTTTAGAGTTCCCAAGCTCACCAGTCAATTCCTTTTTTCTCAGTATGTACCCAACTGTTGATTTTGCTACTCCAAGCATGTCTGCTATCTCTCTGATGGATTTTTTCTTTTTTTTCAGCCTCAGGATGTTCTGCTTCACCTCAATTGAGAGTTCCTTTGACCGCATGTTGTCTGGTCACAGCAACAGCTTCCAAATGCAAAACCACACACCTGGAATCCACCCCTGACCTTTTAACTACTTCATTGATTACAGGTTAACGAGGGAGACGCCTTCAGAGTTAATTGCAGCCCTTAGAGTCCATTGTCCAATTACTTTTGGTCCCTTGAAAAAGAGGAGGCTATGCATTACAGAGCTATGATTCCTAAACCCTTTCTCCCATTTGGATGTGGAAACTCTCATATTGCAGCAGGGAGTGTGCACTTTCAGCCCATATTATATATATAATTGTATTTCTGAACATGTTTTTGTAAACAGCTAAAATAACAAAACTTGTGTCACTGTCCAAATATTTCTGGCCCTAACTGTATGGCTATGTGAATAAAGTGTTGCTCCATCTGACAATTTAAGTTACTACATTTTTATTTGTTAGGAGCTTTAAAACAAACGTAAACGTTTGTGATAAAACTTTCCAGTCACACTGTCACTGCAGACTACTGATTTCTTACAGCGTGTGCACTGTACATGGTCAGGATTCTCTGCTGCCTGCAGTGAAACCGGGAGATCTCACATGCTGACTAGACAAGTGGTGTCTTGCGAGCGAGACTGAACATGTCTTGTCAGGATGTGTCTAGAAGTATGCAAATTCCCTGATTGTTCACTTTTGTCGCCAACACGGTAGAGTCCTGATAGTATATGGTACGCGCTCTGGGAGAATTTACTTTCATTACAAACCAAGACAAGCAGTGTGTAATGGACTCACTGTCAGGACTTAGCTCTGCTTGCTGGTTTCAGTGATCTTCACACTCATATCTAATTTTTATACTTAGTCATGTGATATGAGCTTTTCTTTTTGCTTCTCTCAGTGAAGCTGGGGCTATAGTATTTCACTGAACATGAATGAGAGAATTAAGAAGAGCAACGTGACACGTGATTAATAGTGATGAGCGAGTACCAAAATGCTCGGGTGCTCGATGCTCGGGCCGAGCATTCCAAGATACTCGTGTACTCGGCCCGAGCACCGAGCCCAATGTTATCCTATGGGAGACCCGAGTATTTTTATGAAATGACCGCCGGCAGCATGTAGAAACCCTAAAAATGTCACAAAAGTCTCAGAAGAGTGCTGAAATGACATGGCAACACCATGGGGAAGACCCCTGTAAGCATTTCTGACTCAAAAGTCACAGCTGTGAACAATGTTGTCCGAGTTTCACACCAATTTTACGGAGTCACCAGAAAACCTTCCAAAATGACACCAAAATGAATATTCAGGGTAGAAATGTTAAGGGCACATACCCAATAGTGAGATACAGCTGATGTATGTTACTTTTTGTGATTATATGAAAGATTTTACGTGAAAACATTGTGCGGCACTCCGATGTCCCTGAGAAGAGACGTACATGAAGCCCTGTCTTGACATAATGTGCCCATTTTAAGGAAGTGGGTGTATTGTAGTATTTTCCTTTACCAGGGCAGTCCAAAATTGTGAGGTTCACCAATGACCCATGCATACAGACATGCATGAGGGCCTGTAAACCTCAAGTGGGTGTATTGTATTATAGCACTTTGGCAGGGCAGCCAAAAATTGGGAGGTTCAACAATGCCCCTGGATACAGACGTGCAGGAGGGCCTGTAAACCTGAAGTGGGTGTATTGTAGCATAGCCCTTTAGCAGGGCAGCCAAAAATTGAGAGGCTCCACATTGTCCCTGTATAGAGACGTGCATGAGGGCCTCAAAACATTTTTCCCATTGAAAAGGGGCGGGTCTCCTGTCGTTGTAATGCCCATTCTAAAAGAATGGGCGAAAAAATTTATCACTGGGGGTATACATGAAACAATAGCCTAACTATTGTAACTGTCATCATGGTGGCACATGAAGAGAAGGAGGAGCAGTCCAGCGATTAGCCAAAGTCCAGAAGTGTGTACCCATGGGTGAGTGGAGGTATATGGCAAATTCCCATAACAAAATTTAAATTCCGCTGTCATTTGCTGGGGGTGTGGTGAAGTCTGGCCCAATCCAACCCTTGTTCATCTTGATCAGAGTCAGCCTGTCAGCATTTTCAGTTGACAGGCGGGTCCGTTTATCAGTAATGATTCCACCTGCGGCACTAAAAACACGCTCTGACAAAACGCTAGCGGCAGGGCAGGCCAGGACTTCCAAGGCGTAGAGAGCCAATTCATGCCACGTGTCCAGCTTGGAGACCCAATAATTGTAAGGCACAGAGGAATGTCGGAGTACAGTTGTTCGATCTGCAAGGTACTCCTTCAGCATCTGGCCAAACTTAGCATTTCTTGTGGCACTACCCCGCACCTCAGGGGCTCTGGTACGTGAGGCACTGAGAAAACTGTCCCACATCGTAAAGACTGTTCCCCTACCTCTGGCAGATTGGACTTGTGCCCCTCTCGGCCGTACGCCTTGGTTGTCCACCGATTCCTGACCTATGCCGCTAGCGTTTTGTGAGGGGAATGCTTTGCCTACTTCCGTGACTATGGCCTTCTGGAACTGCTGCATTTTGACTGACCTCTCCGCCTCAGGAATAAGAGACATAAAGTTCTCCTTGTAGTGTGGGTCTAAGAGTGTTGCCAACCAGTAGTGATTGTCGGCCAAGATGTTCTGAATGCGAGGGTCACGAGCCAGGCAGCTTACCATAAAGTCAGCCATGTGCGCCAGACTCTTCACAGCCATCACTTCAGTATCCTGACCAACACGATGACTGAACATGCTGTCCTCCTCCTCCTCCTCATCTCCCCTGTCCTCTGGCCAGCCACGCTGAAGCGAAGGTATGACTGGTGTGCATGTCATATCCTCAATTTGGCCAGAGAGTTGCTCCATGTCTTCATCCTCTTCCTCGTCATAGTCCTCCACTGCACGTTGTGATGGGATGAGGCAGGGCTGTGTGTTATCACCCACACCCACTACTGTTTCTTGCTCCCACTCATCGCACTCCGCCTGCAATCATCTTTGTTTTTTTTGAGCAGAGACCGTTTTAGAAGGCAGAGTAGCGGTATGGTGACGCTAATAATGGCGTCATCGCCGCTCACCATCTTGGTGGAGTCCTCTAAGTTTTGGAGGACGGTACATAGGTCGGACATCCATCTCCACTCCTCAGGTGTTATGTGTGGAGTTTGACCCATTTCCCGACGGCTTAGGTGATGCAGGTAGTCAACAACTGCCCTCTTCTGCTCACATATCCTGACCAACATGTGCAGCGTGGAATTCCAATGCATGGGGACATCACACACCAGTCTGTGGGCCGGAAGACGCAAACGGCGCTGAAAGCCGGCAAGGCCGGCGAACTGTTACCAGCAGATCAGACAGCTCTGGGTATGACTTTATAAACCGCTGAACCACCAGGTTGAGCACATGGGCCACGCATGGAACATGCGTCAGCTGGCCTCACCTCAAAGCTGCCACCAGGTTCCGGCCATTGTCACACACGACCCAGTGATCTGCCTGCAGTTTCAGAGCTGTCCACACCTCTTCTGCTTTGTGGGGTTTGTCACCTATGCATACTAGCCTCAGCACAGCCTGTTGCCGCTTCGTAGAGGCAGTGCTGCAGTGCTTCCAGCTTGGAACTGGTGTGGAGGGTAAAGTGGATGAGGATGGACAGGAGGAGGAGGCTGAGGAGCATGACATTCCGGAGCTGTAGAGTGTGGGTGAAACCCTGACTGAGGTAGGGCCTGCAATCCTTGGTGTGGGAAGGATGTGTTCCATCCCTCACTCAGACTGGGTCCCAGCTTCCACAATATTAACCCAGTGTGCCGTCAAGGAGATATAGCGGCCTTGCCCACAAGCACTTGTCCACGTGTCTGTGGTTAGGTGGACTTTGGCTGAAACAGCGTTGTTCAGGGTACGTGTGATGCTTTGTGACACATGGTTATGCAATGCGGGGACGGCACACCTGGAGAAATAGTGGCGGCTGGGGACCGAGTAATGTGGGACTGCAGCCGCCATCAGGTCGCGGAATGCTTCCGTCTCCATCAGCCGGAAAGGTAACATTTCTAGTGCAAGCAGTCGCGAAATGTGAACATTTAGAACTGTGGCATGTGGGGCGTTGGCAGCGTATTTGCGCCTGCGTTCAAAGGTTTGCTGAATGGATAACTACACGCTGTGCTGGGACAAGGAAGTGCTTGATGGTGGTGTTATTTGTGCGTGGGCAACTTCAGGTGCAGTGCCGGAGGCTTGTTCGCGGGCAGCATGGACAGGGTATTGGCTCGCACGCACAACACGCGAAGACGTAGCAGTGACATCAGCAAGCACCGCTCCTCGACTCTGTTGTGCTTCCCACAAAGTCGGGTGCTTGGTTGACGTGCCTGATCATGCTGGTGGTGGTCAGGCTACTAGTTTTCGTACCCCTGCTGATGCTGGCATTGCAGGTTTTGCAAATGGCCTTTTTAGAGTCATCTGGAGCCAAATTAAAAACTGCCAGACTCCGGAAGACCTAACATTTGCACAGGCACCTTGTGTTGTGTTGTTGTTGCGGGGAACGGTTGCCTGCCTTCTGCCTGCGGACACCACCCTGCTTCTTACTGCCTGTTGGGATGCTATGCCTCCCTCCCCTGTGCACTGCTGGCCTCGCTCTGCATATCCTCCTGCCAGGTTGGGTCAGCTACTGGATCATCCACCACGTCGTCTTCCTCTTTCGCACCCTGATCCTCCTCCTGACTTCCTGGCAATTGTGTCTCATCATCGTCCACCCCTTGTTGAGACACGTTGCCAACGTTCCCTTCGTGAGAACGTGGCTGCTCAAATTTTGGGCATCTGTCCATACGCTCTCCTCATGACCCACTTCAACAGGAGCTGGCGAGAGGCCAGATTGTGCGAATGGATACGTGAACAGCTCTTCCGAGTGTCCAAATGTGGGATCAGAAATGTCCGTGGACGTGTACTAGGCCTGGTGGTAGGAAGGAGGATCAGGTTGGGAAATGTGCGGTGCAGTATCACGGCTACTGACACTTGACCGTGTGGAAGACAGGGTGTTTGTGGAGGTGCCAATCTGACTTGAAGCATTATCCGCTATCCAAGTAACAACCTGTTGACACTGGTCTTGGTTCAAGAGCGGTGTACTGCTGCGGGCCCCAAGAATTTGGGAGAGGACGTGCGAGCGAGTAGATGTGGCACTTTGTTGTTGCGAAATTAGTGCTTGCACACGACCTCGGCCTCTGCCTGCACCACCATCACGTCCACTTCCTTGTTCCTTGCCAACGCCCTTGCGCATTTTGCCTGTATACAGCTACAACAGTCTCCTGACTGTTCTGGTCACAGGAAAGCTGGATATGGATATTAGACCCTGCCTGTATAGAGCTAGTCAACTACAACAGTCTCCTGACTGTTCTGGTCACAGGAAAGCTGGATATGGATATTAGACCCTGCCTGTATAGAGCTAGTCAACTACAACAGTCTCCTGACTGTTCTGGTCACAGGAAAGCTGGATATGGATAGCCTGCCTGTATAGAGCTAGTCAGCTACTACAGTCTCCTGACTGTTCTGGTCACAGGAAAGCTGGATATGGATATTAGACCCTGCGTGTATACAGCTAGTCAGCTACAACAGTCTCCTGACTGTTCTGGTCACAGGAAAGCTGGATATGGATATTAGCCCCTGCCTGTATACAGCTAGTCGGCTACAACAGTCTCCTGACTGTTCTGGTCACAGGAAAGCTGGATATGGATATTAGACCCTGCCTCTATACAGCTAGTCAACTACAACAGTCTCCTGACTGTTCTGGTCATAGGAAAGCTGGATATGGATATTAGACCCTGCCTGTATAGAGCTAGTCAACTACAACAGTCTCCTGACTGTTCTGGTCACAGGAAAGCTGGATATGGATATTAGACCCTGCCTGTATAGAGCTAGTCAACTACAAGAGTCTCCTGACTGTTCTGGTCACAGGAAAGCTGGATATGGATATTAGACCCTGCCTGTATAGAGCTAGTCAACTACAACAGTCTCCTGACTGTTCTGGTCACAGGAAAGCTGGATATGGATAGCCTGCCTGTATAGAGCTAGTCAGCTACTACAGTCTCCTGACTGTTCTGGTCACAGGAAAGCTGAATATGGATAGCCTGCCTGTATAGAGCTAGTCAGCTACTACAGTGTCCTGACTGTTCTGGTCACAGGAAAGCTGGATATGGATATTAGACCCTGCCTGTATAGAGCTAGTCAGCTACAACAGTCTCCTGACTGTTCTGGCCACAGGAAAGATGGATGTGGATATTAGACCCTGCCTGTATAGAGCTAGTCAGCTACAACAGTCTCCTGACTGTTCTGGTCACAGGAAAGCTGAATATGGATAGCCTGCTTGTATAGAGCTAGTCAGCTACAACAGTCTCCTGACTGTTCTGGTCACAGGAAAGATGGATGTGGATATTAGACCCTGCCTGTATAGAGCTAGTCAGCTACAACAGTCTCCTGACTGTTCTGGTCACAGGAAAGCTGGATATGGATATTAGACCCTGCCTGTATAGAGCTGGTCAGCTACAACAGTCTCCTGACTGTTCTGGCCACAGGAAAGATGGATGTGGATATTAGACCCTGCCTGTATAGAGCTAGTCAGCTACAACAGTCTCCTGACTGTTCTGGTCACAGGAAAGCTGGATATGGATATTAGACCCTGCCTGTATAGAGCTAGTCAGCTACAACAGTCTCCTGACTGTTCTGGTCACAGGAAAGCTGGATATGGATATTAGACCCTGCCTGTATACAGCTAGTCAGCTACAACAGTCTCCTGACTGTTCTGGTCACAGGAAAGATGGATATGGATTATTAGACCCTACCTGTATACAGCTAGACACCTACAACAGTCTCCTGACTGTTCTGGTCACAGGAAAGCTGGATATGGATATTAGACCCTGCCTGTATAGAGCTACTCAGGTACAACAGTCTCCTGACTGTTCTGGTGACAGGAAAGCTGGATATGGATAGCCTGCCTGTATAGAGCTAGTCAGCTACTACAATCTCCTGACTGTTCTGGTCACAGGAAAGCTGGATATGGATATTAGACCCTGCCTGTATACAGCTAGTCAGCTACAACAGTCTCCTGACTGTTCTGGTCACAGGAAAGATGGATATGGATATTAGACCCTACCTGTATACAGCTAGACACCTACAACAGTCTCCTGACTGTTCTGGTCACAGGAAAGCTGGATATGGATATTAGACCCTGCCTGTATAGAGCTACTCAGGTACAACAGTCTCCTGACTGTTCTGGTGACAGGAAAGCTGGATATGGATAGCCTGCCTGTATAGAGCTAGTCAGCTACAACAGTCTCCTGACTGTTCTGGTCACAGGAAAGATGGATGTGGATATTAGACCCTGCCTGTATAGAGCTAGTCAGCTACAACAGTCTCCTGACTGTTCTGGTCACAGGAAAGCTGGATATGGATATTAGACCCTGCCTGTATAGAGCTGGTCAGCTACAACAGTCTCCTGACTGTTCTGGTCACAGGAAAGCTGGATATGGATATTAGACCCTGCCTGTATAGAGCTGGTCAGCTACAACAGTCTCCTGACTGTTCTGGCCACAGGAAAGATGGATGTGGATATTAGACCCTGCCTGTATAGAGCTAGTCAGCTACAACAGTCTCCTGACTGTTCTGGTCACAGGAAAGCTGGATATGGATATTAGACCCTGCCTGTATAGAGCTAGTCAGCTACAACAGTCTCCTGACTGTTCTGGTCACAGGAAAGCTGGATATGGATATTAGACCCTGCCTGTATACAGCTAGTCAGCTACAACAGTCTCCTGACTGTTCTGGTCACAGGAAAGATGGATATGGATATTAGACCCTACCTGTATACAGCTAGACACCTACAACAGTCTCCTGACTGTTCTGGTCACAGGAAAGCTGGATATGGATATTAGACCCTGCCTGTATAGAGCTACTCAGGTACAACAGTCTCCTGACTGTTCTGGTGACAGGAAAGCTGGATATGGATAGCCTGCCTGTATAGAGCTAGTCAGCTACTACAATCTCCTGACTGTTCTGGTCACAGGAAAGATGGATATGGATATTAGACCCTGCCTGTATAGAGCTAGTCAGCTACAATAGTCTCCTGACTGTTCTGGTCACAGGAAAGATGGATATGGATATTAGACCCTGCCTGTATACAGCTAGTCAGCTACAACAGTCTGACTGTTCTGGTCACAGGAAAGATGGATATGGATATTAAACCCTGCCTGTATAGAGCTAGTCAGTCCTGAGGACTGTTCTGGTCACTGGAAAGCTTGGACTCCAATCTGCATTACCCTGCCTATATCCTCCTAGATTAGTCCTGAGAAGGACTGTTCTGGTCAGCAGCAGTTTGCAGCCCTGCTCCAGATCTACCTATGAGGGCCGCAAATCTGTCCCTAAGCAGCAGCAGACACTCTCCCTACACTGACTGTCCGGATGGCTGTGTGCAGAGCACATCGTGGCCGGGTCTTATAAAGGCTCGGTCACGCTGTGCGGGACGGCCAATCACTGCAATGCCACAACTAACAGAGCTGTGGCATTGCAGTGACTGCCAGCCAATCTCTGTATGTGGACTGGCTCTCTAAAGAGCGCCAACATGCAGGGATGAGGACCCCGAGTACAGCACGAGTATCACGAGATTACTCGGTACTCACCGAGTAGCCCGAGTACAGTGATACTCGTGCGAGTACCGAGTAGACACAAGCGTACTCGCTCATCACTAGTGATTAAGTGTGATAATCACATGAGCGGTCACATAACGACTATTCAAACCCTGAGTGCCAGAAATTCTAGACCTGCCACTGTTGTATGTAATAGTGTATAGTGCTATGTAAAAACATTCACTTGTTTTTAGCACATTTACTAAATATATAAGCGCTCGTTCACACCTTTGTCTTTTGAAATTTAGGAAGAGACAGCTGAAATAACCCCTTTCGCTCACCTTAACAGAACTAACTCACCATAGGATGTGCCTGTATGGAGCAGGTTTAGCAGCTGAGCCCGCTCCATTCCGGGCAGATGTCGGCTGTGACATGGCTCAGTGATCACAGCTCCCCTTAATTGCTGCTGTTTTAAGCAGTTAAACGTCCTTGTCAGTCACTGGCAGGGGCATTTAGCTCGATGGCCTAAGCCTTCACTTACCGACTCCCAATGGCCCCTCTTGTTGAGGGTTGCCATGTGGTGCTGCCATGTTAGTCGTTCTATGAAGCCTGGCCTGAGGTTGGACTCCTTGGATGACAGCACAAAGTGCGGGGACATTATTGCAGTGTCTCACTTTGTAGTAAGCGGTGTGACTGTAACGGTTACTTGCTTTGAACCTATAACAGGAAGTGAGTGTCAGCTGGGGGAATAAAATTTAATTTTCTCCCTGTAGCCAATGCTTTTCCAGTAAGTAAACCAAGTTTAAAATGCTTTTTACTTGCAGATTAATCCTATACTCTGCTACTTTAATGCAGTGCCAGAGATAATCAGGCTAAATATTGGCCACTGCAATTTGAGGGCCACTGCTCTGTCATTGCCCCCAGGCCAAAATTTCCAGCCAGCCCCTGATTAAGATATAAGTGTATCCATCTTTATCAAGTGATTATTTATGTTACAGCAATAATATATAAAGTTTCATTTTGCTGCATTCCCTTTCATTATTGCAAAGTACAGATTTGCACTTCTTGTAGCAGTTGTGTCTTGTACTACATACAGTTCAGCCCCATTCAATTTATTATGAATAAAACCACATTAAACAGTAATCCCAGACCCAGCAGTGAGTAAAAATATGGAACTCTAGTAGATAAACAAATGGGCTTGTTAATCAGCTGATCACTGAGGGTGCTATGAGTCTCACCCTCACTGATCTAATATTGATGATCTATCCTGAAAATAAGGAAACAATTTTTATAGACAAAAAATGGCCAAATTTAGCTTTCAACCATTAACTGGAAACTGTGAGCAGCTTTTGCTATCTCATCTCAGAACAACATGATGTGGATAAATAGATCCTAAATCCGACAATATTTCACTTAGCTTACTAGGTGCAACAGTTCTGACATAAAAATTTTAGATTTAGCATATAACAGAGCTCAGAAAGCTGCCCCCACCCACACCAGGCTCACTATATACAAAGTATGTAGAAAGTGAGCTGCTTATCACATCTGGTGGCTTGCTGGACTAGCTGACCTCTAGCTGACCAAGTGCGGCAATGATAAGCTCTGGAAGCTAAAACAAATATTGCATGTAAACAACTGCACACAGAGTGATTGGAGATGCTTCCCTAAAATCTGTGTGTAAACCCTTGCAGCATACTGTTTTTAGATTACATAACAAAAACTTGCGGAAAATTTCCTTTTAACCTTTCTGGACAAATAATTAAGGGTATGTGTGTGGCGCCCTGCTAACACAGGTAACCACAGACTCACCTACAGCATGGATCCACAGTGGGAACATGGACACGAACAACACCTTCCACCCCAGAACAGTAGGTGGAGCTTCACTTGCTGCCCTTAGGCAAGATCCCCTATAAATACTGGTGCTGGGGTGGAGTTAGTTAGAGTGTGCAGACGCTACAAGAGCTGTGAAGACGTACTGGTGGTCAGTGCTGTGTTAGGCCCGAGCCAGTTACTCCGATCAGCCTCTCCAGTAGTCCTGCAAGGCCCAAGAGTGGGGTCGGAAGGCAAGGAGAAGAAAAAGGACAGTGGGGACCGAGGAGCCAGCGTTAGGTTCACCCCCGAGCAACACACCGGACACCGGAGTCCGCGTCTACTGGAGAGCACCAGGCCTAGTAGAAAATACTGGTACACTGTGGAGATTCTAGTCTCCCGGGCATCTGCACAGTCACATACCAGGGAGCCAGGCACCGCAGAGAGAGGAGCACTAGTAGCCGAGCAAGAGTATCCCAATAACAGCACAGGTGAACAGAGAGAGCAGAGGAGGCCAGCCAAGTTCTACATAGGCGGGGGCTTCACACACGCTTGAAAAGCAACAAGGAGGCCTTATACCCACTCGCTGTGGAGACCCAGAAGTGCACCCTGAACACCAGGCAGTACTCTGGACATCTACCTGCAACTACAACAGTAGAAGGTAAAAGAACAACCAGCAGTGTGTGTGTCAGTTCCTTACCCACGTCCCTGTCAGCCCCAGAGACTGTCCTGTCTTTCAGCAGCCCGACTAACTCCCTGCTCCGTTTCTCATCAGCACCCCCATTACCACCGGTGCATCCCTGCCCCAGAGGGCCAGCTCCACCTGCAGTGAGCTGTACCATCTTGGCCACTATACCACCACCCTCCGGAGGTCTGAAGCGGCCCTGGTGCTCAATCACCAGAAGCTGTGGGTGGCATCACGAGAACTTTATAAACTCCATTTCTCTCATTTCAACTACCCCTTTTCAAAAGCAGACCACCAGGGTCATGGGTCTGGCAGGCCACCAGTGACAACTGAACAGCAGCAGAGGCCCAGACACCCGAGTCCCCATACCCTGGACGAGTCATAAGCCTTTTTCTGGCATCACGAACAGGATCCTGTGCCAAGTGCTACCGGGTACTGTGTGCCGTGTTCTGACCTGTGATTTGTGACTGTTAAATCAAGCCACCATTACTGCACCGCAGAGCGGGAAGAAAGGGGGTGTGACAGCTTGCAGAACGTGAAAATGAAACCCACCCCCTCGCTCTGCTGAACACACCTGAAGTGCCTAATCCGAAAACTCCAGAAACTGTTTAACTGTTTAAAGAATGGCCGTGATTCACTATGGGGCCCCGAAAATGTCCGCTACATCAGCGACGATGAAAATACCTGCGCAGACCCAGTGAATCACCCCTAAGTGACCCTGGCTGCAACCAGTAGAGCTGCTGACCCACCGGGCGCAGAAGCCCCGATCATGCCAATTTCGCTACAATATATCTCAGGTTAAAACCAACGAACCTAAATGTCTTTAAGGTACATAGAGTCACACGATGCATCTTCATGCGTTACAACCAGTTTTATTTGTAGAAAAACAAGTGATTGTCACAGCTAGTAAGCAAAAAGTGCATCAGTGCAAAAGGGGGGGGTTTTCAAGGACAAAGTGCAGGGTGAAAAGAGAGATCAAACACAGGACCCAGAATTTTACATTGCAGACATCTCAATGGTAATGACGTTAATATAAAAGGTAAAAATTCCCCCAACAGAGAATACAGTTGCAGTCTTTTGCATAAGTTGCAGCCAAGGTAATTACAGCCAATTTACAACATCATAAACATACAACTAGAACCAATGTCAGGGACACAAGAGGTTAATAAATAGTTCTCATACCAGAGATGCCTGCTGCCTGGGGACTGTGTCAGGGAGAAGCCCCGACACGTGTTTCGTTTGTTCTTGGCTGCAACTTATGCAAAAGACTGCAACTGTATTCTCTGTTGGGGGAATTTTTACCTTTTATATTAACGTCATTACCATTGAGATGTCTGCAATGTAAAATTCTGGGTCCTGTGTTTGATCTCTCTTTTCACCCTGCACTTTGTCCTTGAAAACCCCCCCCCTTTTGCACTGATGCACTTTTTGCTTACTAGCTGTGACAATCACTTGTTTTTCTACAAATAAAACTGGTTGTAACGCATGAAGATGCATCGTGTGACTCTATGTACCTTAAAGACATTTAGGTTCGTTGGTTTTAATATGTGTATATGTCGGTACTCTTACAACAGGTCATGTTGATTCTCTGGTTGTTTATAATATATCTCAGGTGCTAAGTGGTTACCCCAGTATGATGGCCGCCCTGATACCTTATCCACCTTCAAAAGAAAAATCTGCAGCGTGTTGGACATGTATGCAATGATGGGCCAGCAGCGCGCAGCTGTTGTATTGGGACAGTTAACTGGTGCAGCAGAAAGAGAGGCTGAATCCTGACATAAGAATGTGTTTCTACCATTGCTACCAAAAGCTGGAGCATGACATCCGGACCTATGCATGGTGCTTACAGGAGGTGCTGCGAACCCTGAAACAAGTCAGCCCTACCAGTGTCTATGACGAGAATAAATTATCGATTGAGCGGTTTACCCGGGGGCTTTATTCACCAGAGAAGAACAAAACCCTGCACTGGTGGTCCCTAAGTCACCAGGACGCTGATTTCAACACTTTAAAGGTCATGACCATAAAGGGATTACAGCCAGTGGAGATTCCTGAAGCTGCCATCTGGCGGTGGTGCAGTGGCAAGGCTCCGGCTACAACAACACCAGTACCCGTGCCTGCAGTTGAAAGCCGTGTTCATTCTACCAAGTCTGATATTATTGACTCCTTGTATTCTGAGGTGCTCCAGCTGAGTAAAAACTTGGTCAATGTCAAGGAAGCTCTACAGCTGCAGCAGGGGCCAAAGCCAAAGCCACTGCCTAAACCCCAACCTCAAATCCAACTTGCTAGCAGCCTGGAGGACGTCCTGTGGATGAGAAGGAAGAAGACCACTTGCACAGAGTAAGGACCACCGACCGTTACAACTCCACAGGGGAACCCATCTGCCGACACTGTAGCAAGGCCGGCCATATCGCACGATACTGTACTTTAAACGAGCATGGCCGAACCCCATGAGTAACTCAACAGGGCCCAGCCAACTGGTATGATACCTACATCAGATAGCGACCATTCCTGTCTATCATACTAGATGGCATCGCGACACCTGCTTTATTGGACACCGGGTCACAAGTGACCACGATCCCTGATATCCTTTACAAGCAGTTTTGGTCATGTAATGAATTTAAACCATTCAATATGAACCTTAACATTTATGCTTATAATGGTGACCCACTTACTATAGTGGGGGTTATAGAAGTACCCATAAAAGTGGGGAGGGTGGCGTTACAAGACCAAGGGGTTATTGTGGTGGAAGAGAACCCCAATAACCGGGATCCTTACATTATCCTCAGTACAAATGTTGTTAGCAATTGCGTGGAAGAGGTGTTGTTCTTGCTTCAACAGATTGAAGACACTGCCAAACCTGGGCAGAAGAAGGTTCTTCAGAGAGAGATAAGAGCCCTCCTGCACCAGCAACAGGTAAAACTTACAGGTGGTGAAATTGGTACCGTACGAGTAACAGACCCGCTTCCTATTGTAATACCTCCAATGAGTGAAATGATGATTTGGTTTCAAGCAGCCATAGGTCTAAGAGGGCAGGACTATCAGGCGGTAGTGGAGCCCATCAGCTCAGAGCACAGGCCTACACTCTTGACAGCCAGGGGGGTAGTTGATTTACACAAGGGAAGAGTACCAGTTCGCATCTTAAATTGTGGCAGTGATGAGGTCAAACTACCCAGCTATTCCACCACTGCTAAGCTATACACTGTAAATAACAATGAGATACAAGCAGTGGGACCCTTACTTCTACCCTAAGAGGCAGAGGACAACAAGGCTAAGGGACAGCTAGAGGACTGGTGTCAACAGCTCCATGTAGGAACTAATTCCACTCCCATGCATAAGAAGCAAGGTGTCTACCGGGTAGTCCAAGAATTTGAACAGGCATTCAGTAAGGATCCACTTGATTTTGGTAGGATCAAAGGGTTACAAAATCACATCCCCATGGGTACACATCTACCAATCAAAGAGCGATACAGGCCTATTCCACCTGCACACTATCAGAAAGCCAAAGAGATGTTACAAGACATGAAGAACACAGGGGTCATAAGAGATAGTTGTAGTCCCTAGGCAGCTCCACTAGTCCTAGTCAGAAAGAATGATGGCAGCATGAGAATATGTGTAGATTGTAGGCAAATAAATCGCATAACACACAAGGATGCTTACCCGTTACCGCACATTGAGGAATCACTAGCTGCATTGAAGTCTGCTAATTACTTTTCAACCCTAGATTTCACTAGCGGGTATTGGCAGGTCTCCATAGAAGAAGAAGACCGTGAGAAGACTGCATTCACCACGCCATGGGCCTATGTGAATTCAACAGCATGCCCTTCGGACTATGTAGTGCACCCAGAACCTTCCAGAGGCTGATGGAGTGTTGCCTGGGGCACAAGAGCTTTGAAACGGTACTGGATGATGTTATTGTGTATTCAAAATCCTATGAAGAACACCTAACCCATCTAGCAGAGGTATTTGAAGCCTTGTCTAAATACGGGATGAAGCTAAAACCATCCAAATGCCACCTGTTAAAACCAAAAGTTCAGTACCTTGGACACATAGTCTGTTCCGAAGGAGTGGCCCCAGACTCAGACAAAGTCACTGCCATCAAAGGAAAGGCTGAAACCAAAGACCCTCAAGGAATTACGTTAGTTCCTGGGATTGGTGAGATACTACAGGAGATTCATCAAGGAGTACACGAAGAAGGCTGCTCCCCTGTAAAACCTCCTAGTAGGCCAACCCCAGAAGGGCAAGTCCAGAGATCCTTCCTTGGAGTGGGGCAAGGAACAAGAAGAGTCATTCCAGCAGATGAAAGAGGCCCAAACAGGTGAAAAGATCCTGGCTTACCCCGAATACAACCTACCATTCCTGTTGTACACCAATGCCAGTAACGTGGGGTTAGAAGCGGTACTCTCCCAGAAGCAAGAAGGCAAAGAAAGAGTGATTGCCTATGCTAGTAGGAAGCTTCGCCCTACGGAAAGGAACCCTGAAAACTACAGTTCGTTCAAGTTAGAGTTCTTAGCCTTTGTATGGGCCGTCACAAAAAAATTTAAGCATTACTTTGCATAGAACAAGATAACTGCCTTTACGCATAATAATCCCTTGACCCACCTGGAGACTGCAAAATTGGGAGCTATGGAACAAAGATGGATGGCAAGGTTATCCAGTTACCATTACACCATCAACTACCGGGCTGGGCATAACAACGGCAATGCAGATGCATTATCCAGAATGCCTCACTTAGCTGATGTGGGAACAGACGAGGATGAGCTGGAAGAGATAGAGCTACCCGCCTTCCATCAATTGAGAGTATTCCAGTGTCAACAAGTCTGTATAGAACTTCCTGAGAGAGTAGTGAACCCGTTACCACACTTTGGTTGGAAGGAATCTCAGGACAGTGACACGGCTATCAGTTTAGTAAAGGGACTGATAACTCAGGAGTCCACAAATCTACCTTCAAATCTTCCACCAGAAGCTAAGACTGTGAACCATGTAGCCTACACAGAAAAGACCAGCAGAGTCAAAGAGCACCACTCCAATCCATTGTAACAACTCAACCACTCCAAATTGTAGCCTTGGACCATGTGAAATTGACTCCAAGCAGGACAGGCTACACCTATGCTTTGATCTAACAGCTGTAACAGCTGCAAAGACCTTCCAGAATGTCTTCTGTAGACCACTATGCTATCCAGAACAAGATTTAACAGACAGAGGTTCATTTTTTTAAACAAAGATTTAAATTGTAAAAATAAAAATAAAATACATGTTTCGATCATCCACCATTTCCCAATATGAAAATAAATAACTTAAGAAGAACAAAAAATATTTGAATATTTGGTATTGTGACCATGAAAGTACAATCTAGCATGTCAATGCCAAAATTGTCCCGGGAGGTCAATAAAAGGGGAAAACAGTTTTAAGGATTATTGTGACACCACCCATGGCATGCGGCTATAGGTGGCTGCTGCCGCAATCGGGACCTCTGGGGATGATGGGGGTAGTGGCACGAATTTTGAGCCCTCCACGGGTAGGGTTGGTCCCCAGGGCAACCATGTAGTAAGTGTGGTACAGTGGTTACAGGATTCACGGGCACAGGCTGTCGATTCTCACATCAGTCTGTTTCCTCCCCGGTGCAAGAAGCATAGTCTCAAATAGTATCAAGCTTTAACCGGGTTTTACTTTCCTTTCTCGTTTGCTGGTACAATTTCCAATGGTTCAGCAGCGACTCCGGTGCGTTCTCAGCAGCTGTGATGGTTTATCTGCGACTCCCCCTTTCGTGTCTCTTTTGGGCCTGTTCGGTCTGTTCCACATGCTAGCTACAGTCCAACTACAGTACACTGGGATGACTTTCCAGGTCCCCTAGCCTTAATACGATGGCCTTCCTTTCACTGCACTGGAGGTTGGGTCTTGGGACATAAAGAACTCACACCCCGCTGGGGTTCGTGGTTAGGGTATAAAGTTTCTCTGCCACTTCAGCAGAGCCAACACTCTGGTTCCGGTCAAGTCTCTCGGTGTCCCCGCTGACTCAAGCACATCTTAGACTTCCTCTGTCATTCACCACAGGCTACAGCCTTGGACTCGGGCAAGCCCCATAGTGGCACAGGCCGCCGGGATCATGTTCTTTCAGTCTTGTCTTATGGTCTCGCCTCGCCGTCCGACTGAACTTGACTGGTCTGGGGTCTCTGAACTTCGGTGTTGTCTCTCTTTGCACTTGTTTCTGAACTTGAGTGACTGACTGTTCGTCTGTCTGTGTTTTTTTTTATAAGCTCCCCTCACCGGGTTCCTCTCTAACTTTCTACCCACCACCTGGCTCCTCCCGCTATCCCGTTCCTGGACAAAGAGTGCCTAGACTTAGGATTGGGAATGTGCTGGGTGTTTGTGTGGGGAGACCAATTTACAAATCCCAGCTGCTGCGCTATCTAGAGGTGACCGGTCCGCAGGGGTGCCACACCCCCTGAGCAAAGGATAGCACGTCCGCGTGCTGGGACCTGGTTCGGTGTTAAACACTATCTCAAACATTTTTTATGCATTCAACAATAACAGTAACAGTTTACTAGCATTCTTTTTCTTCCCGAAACGGGAGGCTCGTGGCTTAAACGTTACGTAACAAAAACCATCTTATTATATCTACGGGGTATGGGGCTGAAAAAGTAGAAAAGGTGCAGAAACAGTTCAAGCAGTTCAGTGATTGTCTTTTCACTACTGTCTCTTTAGTCTTCGGGAACCCACCACAAGAAAAACCCGTTGCAAGCCCTGGGCGTGGCGACAGGGACTAAATTGACCGGTACTTCGAAGGTCTTCCCTTGGTGCTATCCTCTTAGGTCCCTGCTGCTTAAAGCTATGCTGCGGCCCTCTTCCTGCTGTTTAGTTCCTCACCCATATGGCAGGTGGCTCAAGACTTTTACAGGTGTCGCTCCTTTGTGGCGGCTCCAGGCTCTAGTATGCTGCTGTGCCGCCGAGTGTCTGGTGTGACCAGGAGACATGTAAATGTGGCACCCCTTCAAGGATTGCCACAGGACCCACTGGTGCGGGGAGGAATCTACACCTTGGCACATCCAGCACCCAACACTTCCCACCCCAGGCCTTTAGGGGAGCTCCACTGGCTGCCCTTAAGCCAGATCCTCTATAAAGGTCCAAGTCTGAGAGAGAGTCAGTTTAGTTAGTTCAGAAGGGTTGTTCAGTCAAGTCAGTCAGTAAGCTAGGACTGAAGAGCCTAGAGGAGATGGTTGCTGGGAATTAGGCCCAGAACCAGGGAGGACCGAGCCAGCTGTACAGCGCCCTAAAGAGAGGGACGGAGGCCAGTGGGAGTACAGAAAGAAGAAGGGAACATATTGGTTACCCCTTATAGTTCATCCAGACCCAGAGTCCGTGCCTGCCATTAACCACTTGGGGCAGAGAACCTCGGAAGAACCAGGTGGATCTAGTTCTCCCTGAAGCCCAGGAAGCACAGTGCCCAAATGCGACCAGCTTAGGACCAGGGACCCCAAGGAGAGAATAGGGATCCCAAGAGAAGGTCCTCACCAGCAGTTGTGGAAGAAGCATCCTGAGGAGAAGAGAGTGGCAGATCTAGATTCAGGAAGATCTACCCAAATCATCGCATATACAAACAGAGGAGACCTCACAACTCTCTAAGGTGGACATCCCAAACCGCACCGGCCACCTGGTTACACTCTTGGACCGTACCTGCACAGTGACACCAGTAAAAGGTACTGAAACAGAGACGGTTGTGTGTGTGTGTGTGTGTCTGACTCCCCACCGCCGCAGCGATTACAGCAGGACCACAACTATAACTCCCCTCATCCACTCCACCGCGCTGAGGAAAAGCTTCACCTGTGGGGAGCTGTACTACCTCTGCTGCACCACACCATCACCTCAGCGCTCGGCTTCAGCGCTGGTAGCCGCTTACCAGACACCACAGGTAGCGTCATGTCTAATTCCCCAATCACCCTTCCCATTAGCCAGTGAGTGCCCAGGGCACGGAACCGGGACCCGACCAGCCGTGATCCCCCATCGAAGCCACCGTCCCGGTATCCGAGTAACCCCTTCCCTGCCGGTCCGACTCATAACTTCCTGCCCTCCGGATTTAGCTGCTGGATCTTCAGTACCCGGGCAACCAAGGACTCCGGAGTCCGGTTTCTAGTGCTCTGCTCTGGGGTGAACTCGGTAACAGCTCCATTCTCCAGGCATTCCTTGACTTCTCTCTCCTCTTCCCTTGCACTAGCTCTCCACCTCCCTGGGACGAGCCTCTCAGTGGCTCCAGTCCCAGGATATCTCTGCTGTTCTCTGTCTTGAACTCTACTCACTAACCCTGCCTCTGGGCCAGAATTTATAGGGAAGCTCCCCTGAAACCGTGTTTAAAGCTCCCACACAGGCATGGAGTGGGACAGGTGTTGGATGCTGGTGTTACCTAGTGTGGGAACCCCTTCTTGCTTCCAAGCATTACATCACCCCCTGTGAGGGAGGCAATGCCACTGTGGCAACCGGACTCCTGGGGTGCCAAAAGCATACTTAGGATGTCAGAGCCATAGTACAAGTGACATGATGACATCACTGCATTGCTCCACCTATGCTGAGATCCTGACAGTATCAGTGAAAGCTTACTGTACCCCATGATATGGGGATTCGTGAGTGTATAGTACACAATTTCATACATATTTTTAGTACATGAGTTAACACATGTCTGGGAGTTGTATGGCCATTACATTGTGTGTTAGAACTACCGAGGGGCTATTATATTGTGTATGGAAGCTGTGGTGTCATCATGTGACACCCCTCCCCCAGGGTTGTGGGGTACTCGGAACCGGGCTACAGTTCTGTTGGGGAGTCACGGGGGTTGAGACCCAGCTCCATGACCCTGGCAGTGTCAATAAAAAGCAGCATACTTCGAGGTATATGGTTTTGGGGATAATTGTTGTGACGCCACCTACGGTGCTCAGGCAGGGATGGCCGACAATGCAGTTCAGACCTCTGGGGCAGATGACGGTGCAGCCAGTTGTTGTCGTTTCCCGTAAGTGGAGCGGGGCCCTGTGGCAGTAAGGAAAGTCAGTGCGTGGATGGCGGTGATATTATAGTGCAGAGCCGGGAACACCGGAATAATTTGAGGACAAAGCTGGTGCAGTTTCAATCGTTTACTCACAGTTCTTTAGCAGCCACATCCAACTGGGTGCTGTGTCACACGAACAAGGGGTCCAGTCCCTCCCAGGTAGAGTAGAAAACACTTAATCGGCACCACATTCTGTAAACCTTTTCTGGGTCGTTTCACTTGTGCTGGCTCTCTCCCCCTGGCCCTGCAACTCACGCTCAGTGTCTTGCGCCAGACGCCACGGACCCTACCAGGCGACGTTCTCTCTCGGTCCCCTTTGGCGCTATATGGCCACCTTTGCAGTGTCTGAGGTGGCTTTGACTGCTGCTCCTGGATATTTAGCAACCTCCTGCTCGCTAGCTAAGTCCTTTGTCCTCTCTACTAGTCTGGGCCCGGTGACCCTCTGTGACCCTGGTCCCTCCACTTGCCTGCGACTGGCAATGGTTGCGAGCCAAATGGGTGGATCTCTCACTTCCCGTGCCTCTGGGACCCCTTCTTTCTCTGGAGCTCCTGCCTGGCTCCCTCTCCCAGGACGAGCTCCTCCAGCTACAGTCCTCTAGTCTCAGTCCTTCTCCGCTCCCTCACCAGAGCTCAACACTCCTGCTTCTTCACTCTCTAACTCCAGCTTCACACTCCTTCCTCCAAATCCTTCCCACTTCCTGGTGTCTCTCTCTAACTCTTCCTGTCACTTCCTCTAGTCGCTCCTCTTTCTACAGTTCCGCCTATCACGCACTTCTAGTCCCATCTCCAGCCAGGGGTGGGGGTTGATCAGTCCCATAACCTCTCTGACCTGGAGTGCCTAATGGGGCATGCGGTGTGTGGGTACCGGGTAGTGTCCCGTCCTTACCTGCGGTTGGGGGTACCACACCTCTGGCTAAGGTGCAGTACTTCTGTGGCGACTGGACCCTCAGGGGCACCACATATTTGTTTGGAGGCTGTGAGGCCATCATAATGTCTGTGAGAGAGTACGGTCATGATCTTATGTTGTAGACGGGCTGTGAGGCCATCATACTGTCTGTGAGGGAGTGTGGTCATCATCTTATGTTGTAGAGGGGCTGTGTAGGCCATCATACTAAATGGGCAGTTGTTTCAAATGCTGTGAGGGTAATCATATTGCATGATTTGATCAAAGATAGAAGAAAAAATAAAAGTTGCACTCACCATTTGCCATAAAACCACTGACTTTATTCAAGTTCCATTAAAAAGACTTGCAGGAATGGGAGATCACAGAGCTGTATTGTGAGAACAACCAAGGTCTTATGGCAAATGATGAGTGCCGCTGTAATAGCCCACAGGTGACGGGATATGCAAGGACTGCACGGAACACAGTGTTAAACAAATGCACTTTTAATACAACTGAGGGAAAAGTGCGGGAAAGAAGGGGAAGGAGCGGGAAGGTGTGCAATAGTAAAGACAATATAGATAACCACTGTGACTAGTTTGCCGAGAATGCAAGGTCTCTGAATGTCTTTAAATAAAGAAATGCAAAGTCTTTATCGAGCGAGACGCAGAGTGTTTGTTTTCTTTCTATAACCTGTATATCGAACTGCAGAGTCTTTTCCTATCTGTCCCTAACAAAAACAGTGTGCACACTTTACTGCGAGTTTTACTGCAAGTTTTACTGCAAAGTACCTCGTTGCCATTGGGGCCCGAAATTCGCTGACAGGCGCCTCTCGAGTTCAGTCTTTGTCCTGGATCTCTGCCTTGCTCGTGCAGTCTGGCTCCTCACTCCATATCCAGTCTCTTTAGGTCTGTGTCTCTCTCAGCAACACACGTGGAAGTTGTCTCTCTTCTCCTTCTGGAGACCCCACCCATCCATCTCCTGGACTGTTCCATGTCACCCTCAGCAGCAGGGGTTTTTATCTCTGCTATCCTTTCTTTTTGGCAGCAGGTGGCAGTATAACACAAGGAAGAGTCCACAAAACAGTCCTTTAACCATATATATAAATGTTAACAGGTCTTACATTTCCCCCCCTCTTTAACATCGGCCGTCCCGGCCGATACTCTCCTGGGGCCCTCTGCACAGGAACACACGATGGCAACTTCTGCCGTGCTCTACAACCTGCTGCCTGGGAGCCAATGTCTTATAACCGACTCCAGTGACAGAAACACACAATTCATCTGCCAAGTACCGATCAGGGGGAATACCAGCATTAGCCCGTTCAGTCCTACGTGGAGTTACGGCTAATTCACCAGACGCTGGTGCAGTATCAGGGAGTACAATATCCGCGTCATCATCTCTGGAGATTGGTGTCTCATGCTCTGCAGGGGTGACACCTGCATCTTGAACGGATGGGGGTTTCGACCTTCCCCAGTCTGTTGGGTTGGACAGGGCCTGCCACCATTCTTCATCGTCAGAGCCCTCCTCGAGAGTAACAGGAACAGGCACGGGCACAGTCCCCGAGTCACTTTGTCCGGTCCTGTCTTCTGAATAGCAGGGCCACAGCATGTTAAGATGCAGGGTGAGGGTGCCACCTCCCCGCTCGCTTCTCACTTCGTACACTGGCCCGTGGGGAGAGACTCTTATGGTCACAATGTACGGCTCTGGTTTCCAGCGCTCACTTAACTTGTGTCTGGGGTGTTTCTCTGATAGAACTGATAGCCCTGGTGGGAGTGGCCAATCTTCAGGTAATCTATCATAAGTACTTCCAACGGCTCTTTGGTGACAATGGTCTGTACTGGTGCTCGCTGTGGGAGAGCTTTATTTAACTCTCAGAAACGACACAGTTTACAGGCCTTCTCCACTGCCCGAAGCATCTGAGGACAGTACACTATTCTTTGCAACCACTGGTAAGTCTTGTCCGGCCCAAAATGGGCTCCTCTCTCGTGCGCTTCTCGGGCCAATGGTACTGCCATCTTCTGGGGTATCACCACTTGCCACCGTACTTCCAGCTCCGTAGCTATGTGCACCTTCCGATACAGCATCCCCTCTTGCACCGATAGCTTGTCCCACTGGCTGAGAATCTGTAGGGCCGCGTGTGACAGCATGGCCCGTATTTCCTTCCTAGGCTTACACTGCCGGATCACCAACTCTTTCACTTGAAGCAGTTCTGGATCCGATGACTGGATCTTCACCCATTCCTCTCTGGTTTGGCCAAGCAGGCGCGATGTTGTGCCCGACGTAATCTCCAGCATACAAGCCTCCACCACTTGGGCGGTGAATTTACTGAAGTCTGGAATTGCGTCTTCCTCTAACTGCTCATCTCTTTCCACCACTGGGGCATCTGTGGTAACATGAGAGAGGGCATCCGCATTCTGATTTTCGTGCTTGAAACGGTACTGCACATGATAATTATATCTGGAGAGTCGTGCCAACCACCTCTGTTCCATTGCCCCCAGTTTGGCGGTGGATATATGAGCCAGTGGATTATTATCCGTATAGACTTCAATCTGAGCTCCCGTGAGATATTCAGAGAACCTTTCGGTTATTGTCCATACTAATGCCAGTAACTCCAGACGAAAAGAACTGTAATTATCAGGGTTGTGTTCGGCTTCTCGCAATGTCCGACTTCCATATGCAAACACCCGTTCGATACCGTCCTGTACCTGGGCCAGTACTGCACCCAGACCGGAGAGGCTCGCGTCTGTATATAACCGAAAGGGGAGGTTGTAGTCTGCATAGGCAAGCACAGGGGTGCTGACCAAGGCCTCTTTCAGTCAGTGTAAGGCTTCTGCTTGTCTTGGTCCCCAGTGAATTTTCTCTGCCTTTGGTCCTTTCGCAGTTTCTCGGAGCAATTCATACAAAGGTTCTGCCTCCTTCGCGAAGTCCTTGATAAAGCAACGGTAGTATCCGGCCAGTCCCAGGAAAGCTCGAACTTCTCTCACTGTGCTGGGTGTGGGCTATTGTAGCACTGCTCTCACTTTCCCATCGGACGGCTGCACGCCGGCCTCCGTCACCTTGTGACCGAGATATTCAATTTCTTTTTGAAAGATCCGGCATTTTTTTGGTTTCAGTTTAAGCCCATGGTCCCGTAACCGTTGAAACACTTGACCCAGTTGTTTGAGATGTTTTTCGAAGGTTGCAGAGTACACTACGATGTCATCCAGATAAATCAACGTGGCTTCAAAGTTCATGTCTCCAAGGCAACTCTCCATGAGGCGCTGAAAAGTTCCTGGGGCATTATTTAGCCCAAACGGCATGCGATTGAACTTGAAGAGTCCCATGGGCACAATGAATGCGGTCTTGGCCTTGTCTTTCTCTGCCACAGGGACCTGCCAATATCCACTTGCTAGATCAATGGAGGAGAAGTAGCGTGCCTTTCCCAGCGCAGACAGGGACTCCTCTATCCGGGGCAGGGGATAGGAATCACGAACAGTGCATCCATTAAGCTTGCGGTAGTCAACACAGAAGCGAGTAGACCCATCCTTTTTCTTGCCCAGCACGATTGGGGCAGCCCATGGACTCTGACTCTCTCTTATCACCCCGCTCTTCAGCATCTGTGCCAAGAGCTCTTTCACCTCTTGGTAATATTTTGGGGGTATTTGTCTCTACCTTTCTCTGATTGGTGGTGCATCTCCCGTGGGTATTTCATGCTGAATCTTGTCAGTATAGCCGAAGTCTTCTGCGTGAAGGGAGAACGTGGCTTGATTCTCCCAGATGAAGTCTTCTATGGCCTGGGCTTGCTCTGAAGCGAAGGGGGTCAGGTCCACTTCCATCTGTCCCAGGAGAACTTGACTGTTCCACTGATCAGTGGGCTTTTCTTCTCTCTCTATAGAAACAGCCAAAGTCCAGGTCTCCCCTGCCATGGGCTTCAATTCAATCAATTCTGCATTCGCCACCTCTTCAGGCGCCAGGTAGACATGGGCCAGAACAACTCCCGAGGTCAAGGTGTAGGCCTGTTCACCAGTGTTCACGCAACGGAAAGAGACTCTTCCATTTCTTACTGTTGCTAAAGTGCGAACCACCAACGGTTCATCTCCATTCTCTTCATCGCGGTAAGGTTCTACCAACACCTCCATCCCCTCGAGCATACGATGGGCCCCGACTGGCAAGGTGAGGACTGTCTCCCGATTTGGAGGTAGAGTAATTGTTGTCTGTCTTGGGACTCGAACCCTCCCGACTGGGTAGCGGCTCCCACCATTCCTCCACAGCCCACTGGCACGGATAAGGTGTGGGAAGACCTTTTGAGCGGGCCTGTTAGCAGCAGTCATTTTCCAGTAATTACAGCCTTCCTTGTTGAAGAGCAACTGGTCTAGTTCCTTCAGGATGTTCATGCCCACGATAGCCGGCATTTCTCTGTCATACCGGCCCTCCGTTAACACGATCCCTTTTTGGCCTAAGTTCTGACTACAGGCACGTATGTTCATCCACACGACTCCTACAACCGGAATGGGAAGATTATTCACAGCCCTCAGTCTGATATGTGTCCTCTTATCAATGGATACAGTTTGTCCAAAGTGTTGATAGAAGAACTGTTCTGGCATGGTGGTCACTTGAGACCCAGTATCCATCAGGCTTCTGACTGCTTTCCCTTCAAATTCGGCCGTGATCGTTGGCGTGCTGGCTGCTATAACTTCAGGGCGGTTGTTTTCTCTAAGCTCAGTTGGTCCCCCCCCCATGTGCCCGACCATAGAGGGAGGTACTAGTTTAACGGCGGTCTTTCTTGAGACATCCTCCTCTCCGGGCAATGCAGTAATATATGGTCCCGATTTCCACAGTTCCAGCATTGGTAGTCTCTAGCAGGTCTGGATCGTCTCTGCTCGATCTGTCCCCTCTCTTCTCGATAGGTATACATGCGGGTACCCAGCCGCGGTGCTGCCGTTCGTACTTCTGACGCCGGGACTTGCAAATTCTTCAGCAACTCTTGTAGAGCAGTAACAATCGCTTGTAACTGATCCACTTTAGCTTCAAGCTGGCTTGGTTCTCGGTTTCTCTCACTCGGGACTACCCTATGAGCACAAACTTCTCCCCCCGTGTTCTGCGGGTCGCAATTTTCAGCTTGTGTGTGGGAGACTGCTTCTTGCAGTACTTCCTGAAAGGTTAATTTTTTTTCCACCCTGGGCCGTTCACGGAGAGCACTTCTGATCTTGGGGTTATGTAATCCTCTGAGGAATTGATCTTGCAGGGTACGGTCAGCGTAACCAGGGGTTTGTGCTAGCTCTGGCTCTGCTGTAAGCATTTGTCTCATTATTCTCTGGAGGGCATTCGCATACTGTGGCAAGCCTTCCTCTTCACCCTGCAGCCGGTAGAACAGTTGTGCCTGCAAATCACCTGCTTCTGGCTTGCCGCCATACACCCTCTCCAGAATCTTCACCACCTGTTCTAACGTCTTTCTTTCACTCTCAAGGCGCAATAAAACAGTCTCTTGAGCATGGCCCTCAAGGGCAATCAACAGTATCTCCCCTTGGTTTTCCGCAGTTACTCCTGCTACTTTCAACATGCCCCTCACTCTCTGCGCCCAGTCATGGAGAGGTATAGTGTTGCCAGTAAATTTTGGTATATGGGTCAGCATAGCACCCAGGGACAGTTGCCTTGCTGGTATTCCCCCATCAGGTTGTATTGGAACATTTACATCAACAACATCCCTCTGTCCTTCCATTGTTCAGTACCAGCCTGCGCATCCTGCCGACTACGCCAAGTGTAATAGCCCACAGGTGACGGGATACGCAAGGACTGCATGATATACAGAGTGTTAAACAAATGCACTTTTAATACAACTGAGGGAAAAGTCGCTCCTCTTTCTACAGTTCCGCCTATCACGCATTTCTAGTCCCATCTCCAGCCAGGGGTGGGGGTTGATCAGTCCCATAACCTCTCTGACCTGGAGTGCCTAATGGGGCATGCGGTGTGTGGGTACCGGGTAGTGTCCCGTCCTTACCTGCGGTTGGGGGTACCACACCTCTGGCTAAGGTGCAGTACTTCTGTGGCGACTGGACCCTCAGGGGCACCACATATTTGTTTGGAGGCTGTGAGGCCATCATAATGTCTGTGAGAGAGTACGGTCATGATCTTATGTTGTAGACGGGCTGTGAGGCCATCATACTGTCTGTGAGGGAGTGTGGTCATCATCTTATGTTGTAGAGGGGCTGTGTAGGCCATCATACTAAATGGGCAGTTGTTTCAAATGCTGTGAGGGTAATCATATTGCATGATTTGATCAAAGATAGAAGAAAAAATAAAAGTTGCACTCACCATTTGCCATAAAACCACTGACTTTATTCAAGTTCCATTAAAAAGACTTGCAGGAATGGGAGATCACAGAGCTGTATTGTGAGAACAACCAAGGTCTTATGGCAAATGATGAGTGCCGCTGTAATAGCCCACAGGTGACGGGATATGCAAGGACTGCACGGAACACAGTGTTAAACAAATGCACTTTTAATACAACTGAGGGAAAAGTGCGGGAAAGAAGGGGAAGGAGCGGGAAGGTGTGCAATAGTAAAGACAATATAGATAACCACTGTGACTAGTTTGCCGAGAATGCAAGGTCTCTGAATGTCTTTAAATAAAGAAATGCAAAGTCTTTATCGAGCGAGACGCAGAGTGTTTGTTTTCTTTCTATAACCTGTATATCGAACTGCAGAGTCTTTTCCTATCTGTCCCTAACAAAAACAGTGTGCACACTTTACTGCGAGTTTTACTGCAAGTTTTACTGCAAAGTACCTCGTTGCCATTGGGGCCCGAAATTCGCTGACAGGCGCCTCTCGAGTTCAGTCTTTGTCCTGGATCTCTGCCGTGCTCGTGCAGTCTGGCTCCTCACTCCATATCCAGTCTCTTTAGGTCTGTGTCTCTCTCAGCAACACACGTGGAAGTTGTCTCTCTTCTCCTTCTGGAGACCCCACCCATCCATCTCCTGGACTGTTCCATGTCACCCTCAGCAGCAGGGGTTTTTATCTCTGCTATCCTTTCTTTTTGGCAGCAGGTGGCAGTATAACACAAGGAAGAGTCCACAAAACAGTCCTTTAACCATATATATAAATGTTAACAGGTCTTACACCGCTTTTATTTTTTCTTCTATCTTTGATAAAATGGGAATTTGACTGAAGGGAGCACCATATTTTTTGCCTTATTAGCTAAGCCTGCTTGTTTCCATATATAATACCATTATAATGGCCACTGTTAAAAGTGGTGCACAACATTTTCTCGGGTTTATACTGTATGAGTTGTGGGGACATTATACTGTATGTGGTATGTAAGGGGGGGCACTGTGGGAACTTCATATTGTGTGGGGGTCATTCTAAGTTGTGAGGTGTCTTTTGGGACATTATACTCTGTGTGAGGGTATCATACTGTATGTCCGGGGACTATAGGGACATTATACTGTGTTTGAGAGCTGTTGGCCATTGTACTGTGTGGGAGGCTATGGGGGCATCCAACTGTGTGTGAGGGCATGATACTGTATGTCTGGGGAATATAGGAACATTATACTGTGTTTGTGATTGTGGGGCCATCAAACTGTTGGATCATCCAAAATCTTTGATGTTTTTGGTGGCCCTCAGGAGACAATGTTAAATGTTAAGTGGACGTGTAAACATTATCACTTAGGATTTTGTAATTATCAAAGGCAGAAATAGAAAAAAGGGGGGGCGCAATGTGAAGAACTTAATGGGATCTGTGGATTTCGGTTGGCAATGCTATTCCCTCACCTGAAGGTGTTGTGCACCCTCGCACAACACCGATAGAGAGCTCCGGCGTCCTCCTCCCTTGCCGCTGGCGGCACCAGCCGCTGCTTTGCTGGTCCTTCTGGCGGGGACCGTCACGTGACTGGGTCCGCGTCACTAGGGGTTCTGCGCCGCTTCTCTGGTCGCCCAGCAACCGTAGGTCCTCTGGACTCGATTGGTTTTCCTACTTCCTCCACTCCTTACTCTTTCTGCTGTTCCTACTGTCTTCCCTCCAGGGGATACAAAGTGAAACCAAAAAGAACAGTCTTTTTAGGAGCGCTGAAAAAGACAGGTATTGGAGGGTTCTTATTAATCAAACCTTTATTACGTCCCTTAATAACCATACACAACGCGTTTCGACGGTCAGGTACACCTGATGAAGATGGCTACCTGACCGTCTAAACGCGTTGTGTGTGGTTATTAAGGGACGTAATAAAGGTTTGATTAATAAGAACCCTCCAATACCTGTCTTTTTCAGCGCTCCTAAAAAGACTGTTCTTTTTAGTTTCACTTCGTAATTATCAAAGGGGCACACAGGAGTTATTATGTCTTTATAGCGTGAATAATATGAGCAATCTTATTTTCTATTATATTACAGAAAATATATTATTTTCTAGGGCACTCTTGAAGGTTATTAATTTTCTAAGAGACTGATCAAGTTGTACCTACCATTCTTATCCCTCTTTATTCCAACCTATTGTTACCCTGTTTATGGCATTCTTGGGCCACTTTATGGGTTGTTTTTCCCCATTGATTTTAATAGAAAAACCACAAACACAATAAATTCTTTTCATAACATTACACGCAAGGAGTAACATCTCCGAAGAAAGCAATAAAGGTTGCGGATTATTTGTTTTCCCGTAAGATACCATATTTTACCATTCATGGTGTTGTTAAGCATGGAAACCTAGAACAGCAGGGTATTATGCTGAGCATGGTGTGAGCATGGCCCAGGAATGTGTTATTAGTCTTCTTAGTTTATGTAATCACAGAATGATAGAGATCGTAACTGACACTGTCGATAACATACAATCATGAACTATACAGTTACACAAGTAAGTCTCACAATGCGGAAGATTTGTTTCCTATTCCATTTTAACCAATAAGGGAACTGAACATGCTAAATGCAATGTTCTTTTATGGACTGTAATTCTACAGACATGTCATGCTAGCCTTACCATTGGCTATCAAATAGAAAAAAGCTGCTTTTCTAGTTGGCGATTATATTAAATTGCTGGGTTAGTGCACGTCAGCATATCAGTAATCCAGGCACTCAAACTTATTGTCAGCATCTATTTATGAACATTACATCATTATTTTGTTCACCTTTACAGATTTGCAGCCAGGAACCTCTTATGTGTCTGAGTAAATAACAAGTGTTCTCCTTTTAGAGTTTTGCACACAGAGTTCTCCCATTTATTTCTACATGATGTACATGCCTCCTTGGCACACAACGGCATACATGTTCAGCACTGGCATTCTGAAGACAGTTCAGAAATGATGTACATATATGGGTCGAGGATTGTGCAAACACGAGCTGTGCCCACGTTATCCACACTGGGAGTGATCTGTACGCTACAGTCTACACTCATCTGCAATGGCAAATATCATAAATCTCACATGCAATAATCAATAGCAGCCAGGAAGAAGGCAACTTCTTTCCCCACATTACTGCCCGACTGATGTAAGAAAGGCGCCAAGGTATGCCTTCTTCATCCTGTTAGAAGCATGGTCTATTAGGTTACTTGTAAAAAAAAATACGTAAAAAAACTCCTTTCCAGTAGGTTGCGCTTTTTATTCATATCATTCCAGACTTACAGGTGCATCTCAATGAATTAGAATATCATCAAAAGTTAATTTATTTCAGTAATGCAATGCAAGAAGTGAAACGCATATATTATATGGAGTCATTACAGAGCGATCTATTTCAAGTTATTTTTTTCTGTTAATGTTGATGATTATTGCTTACAGCCAATGAAAGCCCAAAAGTCATTATCTCAGAAAATTAAAGTAGGGAGGATGAAGTGTCTGAGAGATCCCTGTTTAAAGGAAGTAAGGGCAGCACTCTAGCAGTGTCCTGTCCTGTAAATCAGCAGAAATGTTCCAATTAGTTGTGCCATGGGAGCACTTGGTGGAAGGGAACTGTATGACAAGTATGCTTCCTTTAGTAAAACCTGCCACACAAAAAAATCTAAAAGAAATCTTATAGATACCTGGAAAATCTATAAAATGAACTTGTTACCTTGTTTATGGTTTCCAATGTAAGTGTAGAATAAAGTAAGGACAGGGTCCCAATTCTACTGTACGGTAATGACAGGTCACTTACTTGGCTTTTTGCTGCAGATTTGATCAAAATACTTGTATCTGCTACTATACTTCACAATGATGAGCTCCTGCTCTGTACATCTTGATATTAATAAACTTCATCTGTCCTTAATGATGAATTGTCTGCTCTCTGCAGCTAATAGACATTTATGGGATATCTACAGAATATATATTTATGATGAGAATCTGAGTACCCTTATGTTCTGGGCATTGTAACCTTAACAATTGGCTCCAAAACCTATAAAAATGCAGCTGTATGTGTTGCAGCTCCTCCTAGAGTACTGAATAGGTAGTGGTATGCAGACAACTGTCTAGCAGTATCATTTGTGCACTATATGATCCAGCATAAAGGGTTGTCAGTAGAAGTTGCTACACATGGCACCAACCTAAGGCCAATCCTGGTCTTTTTCGTAGATCACTGATAACAATCATATGGCCATTTATTGTTGGGTTACATTCAGTTTGTCTGTTACATCTTTTGAAAACATACAAAACAAATCTAAAAAATTGAACAATCCATTGAATAACTGATGCAAACAGAAACAGAGGATTCCCATTTATTACTATAGGTCTGTCTGGAGTCCAATGTGTTTGTTTGAGAACAGAAAAAAATGTTCTACACAATGAGCAAAAAATTTTGGGAAATGGACACAACAGAGCCCAGATATACCCTGGTCAATACGGTCCCATCCATTTTCCTAAATTATGCAACTATTATTACTTATTTTTAGATCACAATTAATTTCATTGAAGGGGTTACATACAAAATACAAATATACTTTTAATGAGGAAACTAACAGTGACAGTCTTGTGCACAAAGGAGAGGACCCTGCCCTTGTGGAATTACAGTCTACAGGATGATATGCAAACAGCAGGATAGGAGTTGGCGACATCTCCGGTAGTGGTGAGGTGGCAGCAGGGTCATTGCAGGCTGTGCGCTTTCTTGAAGATATGGGTTTTCAAGAGATAGATAGATAGATAGATAGATAGATAGATAGATAGATAGATAGATAGATAGATAGATAGATAGATAGATAGGCAGGCCATGTCCACACACCTCCACTGTAAGTATTTAGCGGTTCTCGTTTTTTTCCGAGAAGCGGAGGTGCGTGTGTGCCAGCGCTTTCTGCGGACGCAGCCCATGGTTACCCGATGTGTATCGTGGTAACCACTTCACACAGCAGGCTGCCTGCCTAGTGTCCACTTTCCCAGGGCGGGCAGGGAAACGCTGCTAGCATATTCTGACATTTATAAAATAGAATGGACATATACATAAAGGCTAAAAGCAATGCGACTGTGCTCTTTCTCACAGTTAGGCCAGGGTCACATTTGGAAGGTTGCATCCGTTTGAGGGATGCATTAAAGGATGCTTTTATTTTTCTTGCAAAACCCATGACATGCGTGTTCATTTTTAATGCATGGTACATATATGTACTATGCGTTAACGCATGTGCTACCCATAGACTCCCATGTAAAAAAATACATGCGTTTTCAATAACAGACCCAAAAACGCTGCACACCGTGTTTTTGGGTGCACTACCAAAAACACACTTTTGCAATGCGTTTTTTGCATTGAAGCCTAAGGGTGCGTTAACGCATGCATTTTCCAACATTTGCACATGAAAATGACGCATGCATTTAGCAAATGCATGATGCAAGTCTGACCCTAGCTTTATCCATTCTCTATTTTTAATATATAAGAATACATTTTGGGAATTTTATGGAGCTTCATATCTCTCTATTTTTTGCACTTAGACTCCATACATGAGGCCACATGGCCATTCTCTGCTCCCATAGATGAGGCCACATGGCCATTCTGTGCTCCCAATCATGAGGCCACATGGCCATTCTCTGCTCCCATACATGAGGCCACATGGCCATTCTCTTCTCCCATGCATGAGGCCACAAGGCCATTCTCTGCTCCCATACATGAGGCCACATGGCCATTCTGAGCTCCCATACATGAGGCCACATGGCCATTCTCTTCTCCCATACATGAGGCCACATGCCCATTCTCTGCTCCCATAGATGAGGCCACATGGCCATTCTGTACTCCCATACATGAGGCCACATGACCATTCTCTGCTTCCATACATGAGGCCACATGGCCATTCTCTTCTCCCATACATGAGGCCACATGGCCATTCTCTGCTCCCATACATGAGGCCACATGGCCATTCTGAGCTCCCATACATGAGGCCACATGGCCATTCTGTGCTCCCATACATGAGGCCACATGGCCATTATCTGCTCCCGTACATGAGGCCACATGGCCATTCTCTGCTCCCATACATGAGGCCACATGGCCATTCTCTGCTCTCATACATGAGGCCACATGGCCATTCTCTGCTCTCATACATGAGGCCACATGGCCATTCTGTGCTCCCAATCATGAGGCCACATGGCCATTCTCTGCTCCCATACATGAGGCCACATGGCCATTCTCTTCTCCCATGCATGAGGCCACAAGGCCATTCTCTGCTCCCATACATGAGGCCACATGGCCATTCTGAGCTCCCATACATGAGGCCACATGGCCTTTCTGTGCTCCCATACATGAGGCCACATGGCCATTCTCTGCTCCCGTACATGAGGCCACATGGCCATTCTCTGCTCCCGTACATGAGGCCACATGGCCATTCTCTGCTCCTGTACATGAGGCCACATGGCCATTCTCTGCTTAAGTACATGAGGCCACATGGCCATTCTCTGCTCCCATACATGAGGCCACATGGCCATTCTCTGCTCCCATACATGAGGCCACATGGCCATTCTGAGCTCCCATACATGAGGCCATCTGGCGATTCTCTGCTCCCGTACATGAGGCCACATGGCCTTTCTGTGCTCCCGTACATGAGGCCACATGGCCATTCTCTGCTCCCGTACATGAGGCCACATGGCCATTCTCTGCTCCCGTACATGAGGCCATATGGCCATTTTCTGCTCCCGTACATGAGGCCATATGGCCATTCTCTGCTCCCGTACATGAGGCCACATGGCCATTCTGAGCTCCCATACATGAGGCCACATAGCCATTCTCTGCTTAAGTACATGAGGCCACATGGCCATTCTCTGCTCCCGTACATGAGGCCACATGGCCATTCTGAGCTCCCATACATGAGGCCATATGGCCATTCTCTGCTCCCGTACATGAGGCCATATGGCCATTCTCAGCTCCCGTACATGAGGCCACATGGCCATTCTGAGCTCCCATACATGAGCCCATATGGCCATACTGAGCTCCCGTACATGAGGCCACATGGCCATACTGAGCTCCCGTACATTAGGCCACATGGCCATACTGAGCTCCCGTACATGAGGCCACATGGCCATTCTGAGCTCCCATACATGAGGCCACATGGCCATTCTGAGCTCCCGTACATGAGGCCACATGGCCATTCTGAGCTCCCGTACATGAGGCCACATGGCCATTCTGAGCTCCCATATGTCTCGGGTTAAACAGGTGAGTTGTAAACATTTTTCTTTGTTACATAGAAAAAGCACAATGAATCATAAACATTCTAAGTGAAATATGTCTACAGCTCAGAATAATGATATAAAGGCATTTACTGTGATCTGTATAATGATGATAATTACAATGAGAAGAACATATTCACGCTCACACAGCATAAAGAAAAAAATCACAGGCACTTTTTTCATGTACAGTGAAACAAAAAAAACTATTTTGCCAGACTGCAGGAATGTATGGACAGTTGGCAATCCTGCTGTCAATGGCTTACAGCAAAGTCTTTATTGAGCTTCTCCCCTAAACTGAAAAAGAGAAAAATAATGTTACTTGTATGTAAGTCCTTGCATTGACCTCACCTGTCAAAATTCCATTCATTTCTTTCTTAGGCTGGGTTCACATATGGCCGAAGCTGCTTTGTCATTTCCATTGGGCGTTTAACAAATATGTTGGACTGCAGATCCATTTAGTTTCTTTAAAGGGAACCTGTCACCTACTTTAATTATCACCCCCGGGGAGGGGGGGGGGTGATAATTAATGCAGAAGTGCAGTCCCACATTAGAAATCCGTAGTCTTCTTCCGGGTATGACACGTCGGTCGCACGTCATTTACGTCCCGGAGCATTGTGGGGGATGATTGGGTGGATGGCTGGTTTCCAGATGTGCACTGCGCATGCTCCGGAGCCGCTGAGTACAACCAATAATCCCCCACATTGCATAAGACTGGAAGTAGGGCGAAGAAGACCACAGATTTCAGGTCTGCGCTTCTGCATTAATTATCACACCCCCCAGTGAGTGATTACAACAGAGTGAAAGGGGACAAGAGCCTTTCAGAACGCCCTGTGAGACAATACGGGGGATCATATGCGAGGCGCGCTGTGTCTCCCCCAGAATGCGCACTGTCACATATTGAGCCCGGTATAGGGTGTAGGAAAGAGGGACGGTCCACTCCCTCCGCTCCGGGTCTTGCAGGTTTCCCCGGAAGGAGAGAAGGGGTTAAAAGCTGGTTAGGAGACAGGGCGGGGTTCCCTGTCGACAGTTTTCACCTGGAGCTGAAGCAGCAGCATATATCGACCGGACAGGTCAAGAGCTCCAGGGACCGTGTGAGGTAATAACACAGCCTAGCCTGGGAGGGCTGGGAGCTCGGAGCGACCTCAGCAGGAGAGCTCATAACCGGAAGGGACCGGGTTACTATCTGTGAACTGTATCCATTGTACCCGGCTGCGACCTGGAATCCAGCATCTTGTGCCACCACCTTGTTTTCAGCAATAAATCCGGGTACTGTAGGAACTACTACCAGGCTCAATGTTTTTTCCTGTCTTGCAATCCCAGCGCTGCCCCACAGCCCCCAGAGTCTACAGTATTGACGACATCCTGGTTATTCCCATTGAAGAATGTAAATTATAACAACAGTTTTAACAGCGATAACAGGACACATTTAGGTCAGACAGGGATAGTTGGGGGTGTAGAAGGAAGCTGGAGGGACAAGTGGTGATAGGTTTGGGGGCATAAATGACCTGACAGGTTCCCTTTAAGAGATAAAGAGCAGTAGTTCTATTAATTGAGAACACAGGAGCGCAGGGCAGAGTGAGCACTTCTATGTATGGTAGAGTCAGAAGAGAACAAAAGAGCGCAGGGCAGAGTGAGCACTTCTATGTATGGGAGAGTCAGAAGAGAACAAAAGAGCGCAGGGCAGAGTGAGCAGTTCTATGTATGGGAAAGTCAGAAGAGAACAAGAGCGCAGGGCAGAGTGAGCACTTCTATGTATGGGAGAGTCAGAAGATAATACAGGAGTGCAGGGCAGAGTGAGCACTTCTATGTATGGGAGAGTCAGAAGAGAACAAAAGAGCGCAGGGCAGAGTGAGCACTTCTATGAATGGAAGAGTCAGAAGATAATATAGGAGTGCAGGGCAGAGTGAGCACTTCTATGTATGGTAGAGTCAGAAGAGAACACAGGAGTGTAGGGCACAGTGAGCACTTCTATGTATGGTAGAGTCAGAAGAGAACAAAAGAGCGCAGGGCAGAGTGAGCACTTCTATGTATGGGAGAGTCAGAAGATAATACAGGAGTGCAGGGCAGAGTGAGCATTTCTATGTATGTGTGGCGCCCCGCAACGAGTGCGTCACAAGAGGGTATTGCAGCCATAAAAGCAGCCGCAATATTCTCTGACACGGCAGTGATCTGGTTAATTTAGAAATCCAACCCGGCATACATCACCTAGAACAGAGGGCCAATCCTAGGTCCTGGTGGGTGGAGTGTTAGGGAAGTGTAGTAGAACACACACAATAGTCTAGAGACAACGATCTAGAACTTGACCTGAGCAGTCTAGAACTTGGAGAGGAGCAGGGGCTCCGCACCCCGTGCAGCCCCCGGGCCGTCACCGGTCGGGTGTCAGCACCTGAGGCCTTACCAACCGGGAATGGGCATTATTCACACGGGTTCCCAAAAGACTCCCGTGCCCACAACTTCACAGCCGGTTCACTGGTACCGAAGCTGGCAGCAGTTCACCTCTGCTACGCGAACCAGAAAGCATGGAGAAGCAGCTTTACAGGAGCACCCCACCACCAGCCAACTTCCAGGCGTCTAACTAGCGGTGTACCCACCGAGGGATCCAAGGCTCCCCAAAACATCCAGAACGTACATCATGGATAGGGCATTGAAGCAGCCTCCCCGTACCCGACCTGGTATTCCTGGGCGACACTGGCAACCAATTAGTTAGAATGGAGGAACACTGCAGATTTCTAAGGGACACCATCACTGCTGAGTCCACCCGGTCCACTACCCGTAATCTGTATACCATGTACTGCCTGCTGGTTACAGTAAAGACCCGTTGCAGAGACTTTCTGTGTCCGTGCTTCCTTATGAACTGTCCGTCTGCACTACAAGGTAACCGCAGCTGCCGCACAACATCTTAAGCAGCTCCAGCCTCCGAGGATCACCACTCAGCCTGTGGGGAGCGTAACATCTTGCTGCTGTCCATCCCCCGGAGGTTCCGCAGCGTCGGTAGTCCTTACCGAACTACTCATAGGTGGCGTCACGAATAAATTAAAAACCCCTTTAATCTGTTCCCGCAAGACGTCTTCAACACTTTTGATCTGCACTACACCGGGCCCCACTACCGGCAGGCGCGGTCCACCCGTGACAAGGAGGAAGGAAGCATCGCCTGTCTAAACCGGAGTCCCGGCCACGGTGAGTCATACGGGAGAGTCAGAAGAGAACACAGGAGTGCAGGGCAGAGTGAGCAATTCTATGTATGGGAGAGTCAGAAGAGAATACAGGAGTGCAGGGCACAGTGAGCACTTCTATGTATGGGAGAGTCAGAAGAGAACACAGGAGTGCAGGGCAGAGTGAGCACTTCTATGTATGGGAGAATCAGAAGATAATACAGGAGTGCAGGGCAGAGTGAGCACTTCTATGTATGGGAGAGTCAGAAGAGAACACAGGAGTGCAGGGCAGAGTGAGCATTTCTATGTATGGGAGAGTCAGAAGAGAACAAAAGAGCGCAGGGCGGAGTGAGCACTTCTATGTATGGTAGAGTCAGAAGAGAACACAGGAGTGCAGGGCACAGTGAGCAATTCTATGTATGGGAGAGTCAGAAGAGAACACAGGAGTGCAGGGCAGAGTGAGCACTTCTATGTATGGGAGAGTCAGAAGAGAATACAGGAGTGCAGGGCAGAGTGAGCACTTCTATGTATGGTAGAGTCAGAAGAGAACACAGGAGTGCAGGGCACAGTGAGCACTTCTATGTATGGTAGAGTCAGAAGAGAACACAGGAGTGCAGGGCACAGTGAGCACTTCTATGTATGGTACAATCAGAAGCGTTTGGTTGACAGCAATCTAAAATGCATGGGGGCTTATGGAAAAACAGTTTTCTATATAATTTATCTTAGCTGTTTTGCAGTTCGGCAAGCTTATCTTGTTATATTAATGTGACACTAGGCTGAATTCTGTTGTGGACCCTCTAATACATTCAATAAAAACACATTACAAGGAACTAAGGATCTGCAAACTAGAAGAGCAGATCTATACATGGGATGTTGTAATGTATAGGCGATGTGTCTGCAGGAGTATACAGCTACTGAGTGCAGGTGAAGCTGAATACATGGACAAAGCATGCAATAAGGTGTCAGATTCCATAATAATCCTCACTTAATTGTGTAAGGTGCTGTGATGGAAAAGAACACCACTTATTAATGGGACATTCCTGCTTCCTCCACCTTTCCAGTTCTTCCAGTAGCTGTAATGAAGAGCGCAGCAGTCCTCAGTCTTCACACCACAGACACCACTCCCCCTAGCGGCGGAATGCGGCACTGCCCCCTTCTGTGTGTGCTCTCCCCGCCCCTGCCTCGCTCAGACGGCGTCTCCCTGTGTGAAGTTTGCAGGTTTCCTCTCCAGCCTCCCCTTATCTCAGTCTGCACGTTGCTTCTCGGTGACTAATAACAATGTCTCAGGATAATAGAAATTGAGGGCTGTTTACAAAGTCTATGGCGGCTGAATATAAAAAGGAGCAGGGCAGCCGGCAGCATCACAGTCTCAGGATCTCCAGCACTCATCATCATCTTCATCATCATCATTATCCTCATCATCATCTACTGGACTCTGATCGGGGACTTTATCCATCCTGGACACTTTACACATTTTATATTTTTATAGGAATTCCTACTTTTTTATTATTTATTGATTTTTCCTTTTTTTGAGGATTTACTATTTTTTATATTCCTTTTCTTCATTATTTTAAATATGGATGTGGAGATGATTATTTATCTGCTCTTGGCTCTTCTACAAGGCACCTGCGGAACAGGTAGGTGATGTATACCCAGTGCTCAATAGTCAATAGTACAGGCTGGGGCACTTTGCTTGGCACAGGCTGGCATTACCCTCAGTTGGAGACTTTGTTACTATGAGATGTGCCATATACAGGTTGTAGGATTGGGGGTCACATAAGGGTATGATCCTGGCACAGGGCAGGATTGGGGTCACATAAGGGTATGACCCTGGCACAGGGCAGGATTGGGGTCAAATAGGGGTATGACCCTGGCACAGGGCAGGATTGGGGTCACATAGGGGTATGACCCTGGCACAGGGCAGGATTGGGGTCACATAGGGGTATGACTCTGGCACAGGGCAGGATTGGGGTCACAAAGGGGTATGACTCTGGCACAGGGCAGGATTGGGGTCACATAGGGGTATGACTCTGGCACAGGGCAGGATTGGAGTCACATAGGGGTATGACCCTGGCACAGGGCAGAATTGGGGTCACATAGGGGTATGACCCTGGCAGCACAATACAGACAAAGTCATCCTATTACTGTGTGTTTATAGCAATATCTGACTCCTGACACTTGAGAAGGAATCTAGTTTGTAACCAGAGGTGGAATAGGGTGAGATTAGCAGGGGATTCTCTGTAATCCCTCTCTTGTTATTGCGCAGGTTGAAGTATTGTACAGACAATGTATCACCCCTATAAACTCGGGCTAATTGCGCTCAGTGCTGTTTACAGGCAGTTTATAGCTGAGCTTCAATGATCAGGGGGTCGGGACAGGGGGTCGGGATCAGAGGGTCAAGATAAGGGGGCACAGTGCTCAGGGGTTCAAGATAAGGGGGCACAGTGCTCAGGGGTTCAAGATAAGGGGGCACAGTGCTCAGGGGGTCAAGATAAGGGGGCACAGGGCTGAGGGTGTAGAGATTAGGCAGCCGCAAGACACAACTGACAGCAGAGAAGGTGCAGGGTGCAGGGAACTCAGGGTCAGCGGCCCCAGGATGGGCTCTGACAGCAGCCATGTGCTGGGCGCCCGGGATCCTGCTCCTCTAGCCCCATCAATCACAGGTTCAAAGAATAGATGGTAGAGATGTGATATATATATATGAGACAAAAGTGTGTGTTTGATAGAAAGAGATAGAAAAAAATGTATATATATATATATATATATATATATATATATACAAAAATATGATCGATAGGTAAATTAAAAAAGATGATAGATAGCAAGACAGTGGATAGATAAAATAAATGAATAAGTGTGATATTTATAAAATAAATGAGTGTGAGGGAGACAAAATATGATTAATTAACAAATTAGAAAAAAATGATAGTAAGGCCACGTGCACACACTGAGTATTTGATGAGTTTTTTACCTCAGGATTTGTAGACAAAACCAGTTTTGGAGCAATCAGAGGAAAAGTCTAATAGAAACACCTGCACCACTTCTGTATTTATCACCCACTGCTGGGTTTGGCTACAAATCCTGAGGTAAAAAACTCATCAAATACTCAACGTGTGCACGTGGACTAAGAAGGTGGACAGCTAATGTAAATTATATGCATATATGCATTTGTAAAATAAATGTAGCAGACAAATAATATGAATGTCAGATAATAAACAAATAGACAGATAGATAGATAGATAGATAGATAGATAGATAGATAGATAGATAGATACTAGATAGAAAAGTAGCTTGTACATATATACATCAAGTGACAAGAAAAAAATGTGACAAAGTAATGTATGAGAAAAAGGAAGGTGATATCCAGCGATGGGAGTGCGGATAGAAAGTAGTGCTATCTACAGAGATAGGCTGATACCTGCTTATTCATTTTCTGATTATTATTATTATTCATCATCATGCACATTAGTCCAGGATTGTGACAGCTCAGCACTGACAACATCATGTAGAATCTCATTAAATCAGGAGGTTGAGCAGATAAGTCAATATCCTCTTAACTCCTGGGCTGGATAGTGACATGATTAATGGCTCTGCTAGAAGTGACACCATGACCATGAGGAGACTTATTTCTTGGCTAATTGTCAGCTTTATTTGCTGTTTGCAGAACATTAGCCTCAGCTCTATATACAGAGAAGATGAGTGCTGTAGGTATTGAGCTTTCTTCTCATCCATGCTGTGGAGTACCCACATATAAATCAATATCACATATGCAGTGACATGTTTCGTCCTGCCTGCTACTATTATCATGAGAGGAATGCACACACAGCATTGCACAATAATCTCCAGCTGGAGGTACATTTCCTTACCCTGATGTAGCATCATCATAGTATCACCATTCACCACGTGAGGTTCTCAGAAGTTCCATCAATGTCCTAACTAACAATATAGCCATCTAACCATTAAACATGATGCATTCACACCAATGCGTATTATAATTAATAGAGTATATTTAAGTTGTGTAACGTGTAACATAACTGTGTTGTTTATCAAGATTAAAACCCCCTTTTCCTAACTTCTCTGCAGGGTCAAGCTGGCCTTTCTCCTCCTCTGAAGACTCCTCTGTAGCAGAAGTGACAGCTGCTCATCCTTCCTCTGGCGCCCCCTTGAGGCCGCGCAGATATAAACGCTGTTCTTGTTCATCACTCATGGATAAAGAATGTGTCTACTTCTGCCACCTGGATATAATCTGGATAAACACCCCAGAGTGAGTGTCACTGCTTTTGTTTTGTAGGCATTTTTGTCTGATTTTCTTTGTTAGTTTTCCACCTCAAAGTCCACTGACTTTCTGGAATGAAGATATAGGGCCAGTCATCCTGATTTAGAACTTTTACTATGTCGGGTACCAGTTTTCCTATTGAAGCATCAATATCGCAGTTAACAAGATACATTTTTGTTATTAATGATAACTCGATAGCTAAAGTATCATATTGGGTCTATGTGTGAGATGTTTTTTGAAATAAAATAAGAAAAGTTTTCGTTTGGAGAACACTAATGTGTGTAATAAAAAGAACACTGCAATGATTGCACAATATCTTGTCATATAAGTTTAGGCAGTCTGACAATTGACAGTAGGTAATGACCATACGGCACACCCTGTCTGTCCAATTTGTCTGTTTTCCCTCATAGACTTAAAGCTTACTTAGGATATGTTTTAATGGATATTTGCTGGTTCCACACCTATCCCAGATCTCTGTAGTACTACAAATAGATTCTCTGCAGAGGATATATGATTAACATTATAGTCCTAAATCTTCATGGGGATTTATTAATTTTTTATTACCTTGAGCAATGAGACAGATTATTATTTATTATTATAGCACCATTTATTCCATGGTACTTTACATGTGAAAAGGACATACATAGACAAGTACAATATTCATGAACAATACAAGGCACACACAGACACAGAAGAAAGAGGGCCCTGCCCACGAGGACTCACAGTCTACGAGGGATGGGTTAGGATACAGTAGGTGAGAAGAGAAGACCCTGCCCACGAGGGCTCACAGTCTACAGGGATGGGTGAGAACACAGTAGGTGAGGAGAGAAGACTCTGCCCATGTGGGCTCACAGTCTACAGGGAATAGGTGAGGATAGGTGAGGAGAGAGAACCCTGCCCACGCGGGCTCACACTCTACAAGGGATGGGAAAGGATACAGTAGGTAAGGAGAGAAGACCCTGCCCATGAGGGCTCACAGTCTACAAGGGAGGAGAGAGGATACCGTAGGTGAGGGTAGATCTGGTCATGCGGCGGTATAGTGGAGTGAGGCTCACTGCACGTTGTAGGCTTGTTGGAAGTGGTGGGTCTTCAGGTTCCATTTGAAGGTCTCCATGGTAGACAAGAGTTTGATATGTTGGGTCAGAGAATTCCAGAGTATGGGAAATCATGTCTAGGATTTTCCAACAGGCTCTATATACGTGCCATTTCCATAATATCATTAGCCGCCTGTGTATTCTCTATATTTTCCACCTTAACTGTAATATATTCATCTCTCAGAGCATTGAATTGTGGTTGGCTTGTGCTTATACACCAACCTGAACAAACAGAGCTACAGTGTAAAGCACCGAAGATGACTTTTAGTCAATGTCTATAATGTGGAGTCAGTGATCATAACTGTGTCGTAATGGATCTAAAGGTAGCCAAGTAGCCAACACCTAGGAAAATAAATAGAAGTTTAACATCAGTCAGATATAGGGATTTCTAGATAATTGTAACCTCACAGGTGGATATTTGCTTTATTTCAGCACACGTCCTCGAGGTTAGAAAATTCCATAAATTCTAAATATTCCAAAGAGGGAACTCCAAATTGTGCGCTTCTGTTAGCGCTTCTCAGAACAAAGTGTGACTAATGCAAGCGCATTGGCCTTGTTATTTGTTGACACATAACTAGAGCGTTTTCAAAAGGAGTAACTATGTATAATGGGCTCGAACTGATAGCGTAATAGAGCGAGCAGTAAATATTTGCCTTACTCTTTACCTCTTAGGCATTTACAGTGAAATACTCCTAAACTGTGATTTAAGAACCATTAACAAGCTATTAATTGAAATACAGGTTGTAACCTGTATAACTTGCTGGTATGCCGCTGTGAAACTAAGGCTTGCAATTTGTGAAATTGTATGCCATTAAATAAGACGAAAATTAAGGTCTTTTTGTGCAGAGGTTATGTGTAGCGTCTACTGTGTGGGAAGCTTTTGTATTGCCTGACACTTGCTAAGTGGAACATGGTGTTTGTATTGAAGACGCTGAAATCACTGACTGATGTATGTGCCTAGCATGGAAATGTAGTATTGTGCTAGTCAATCAACTCCAATGAGTGAAGTTTGGGTTCAGTTATTTAAGTTATGTTCCATACTATAGTATGGGATTTGGTTACATAACTAAAAATGTAGCATTTATTTTACAGAAAAACAGTGCCTTATGGACTTGGAGGTCCTCGTCTGAAACGCTCGCTGCAAGACACAAAGGCAGAAGACGTTCTGAAGTCTAGTAGCAGGTGTATCTGTGCCAAGCGTGAGGACAAGAAATGCCTGGACTTCTGCCAAAGTGCTGCAGATCTCAGGTGTGTGCAAATATCTCCAGTCTGGAGCGAACCCTGAGTACACCTGTGAGGCTGCCTTTATCTCGGGAGCGTGTGTGTGGAGAAAAGGTGTTCCTTCAATTGTGTCTTACAATGCTTTGTTTTCTTACACAGTGTCCAGCCTTCCATTAAAAGACAAACTCATCAAGTTCAGAAGGCCAAAGTCTGCAATGGACTCCTGTTGGGAGCACAGTGTGTCCAGAGACTTCATATAGACACTAAAAGGTGAGCAACCTTAATTGATACACATGGACAGAGTATAGGTTGTTTGCATAAAATATTACGCCTCATATTAAAGGGGATTGGTCAATGCATTTTTTTTGGAATATCATTTTATGATCTAGTGGGAAGATTAAGAATGGATTTCATTTTTTTACTTTTGATGCAATTTTTACAAATTGTTAAAGTGGATTGTGGGTGATTTGTTGCTCAGTGATGAATGTCAAGTTACAGGAGATTCTAAGCAATTGTCAGTTTTTAGAAGCAGCAGCCAAAGGCAGCGCCATAACAAGTCCTGTTGGCTCAGGTGCAGAATTTGGACCAGGTCCACCACTTGTATGTTTGTCAGATTTATGGGCCCTTGTAGCGTTCTAGATCCCATGAGGACATATATATTTGCCTCTATGTGTAATATTGTCCCTCGTTCTGTAATAATATCCCTGATCCTTGCAGCTTCCTGAAATAATGGACGCCATGCTGGCCACTTCCTGTAATAATGTCTTCCATTTTGGTCCATTCCTGTAATAAAGTCCCCATATGGTGCCCCATTTAGCACTTATTTCCTCCATCCTGGGTCTCTTATTGGTATACTGTCTCCATTTCCTGGTATACTGTACCCCATCCTGGTATAATGTTATCCATCCTGGGCCCCTTCCATGTATAATGTCTTCCTTTCCTTGAATAATGTCCCCCATCCTGGCATAATGTTATTCATCCTGGGCCCATTCCATATATACTGTCTTCCTTTCCAGTTATAATGTTCTGGACCCCTCGGTATAATGAATGCCTTTCCTGGTATAATGTTCCTCTATCCTGCGTTCTTTCCAAAAATAATGTCCATGTTCTGTGTCTCTTCTCCAACAAAGGCAAGAAGAAACCCAATTCTTCATACATTCCTCTGCTCCTAGGTAGTGTGGTGTCCTTTTTAATAGCCGGCACGGAAGCTGGAAAAAGTCTTGTATGTGCAAGTGACTGGCAGTCCATGATGTCACTGTCAGCTATCTCCTTGAATGCCAATGTCAGCTGCCAGGCACTGATTGTCCAGCAGTGTGTATGGTGGTGCAGAGATCCAGCAGGTCTCTTCTCCACAATACATTTCAGCTGAATGTGCGTCTTCGGAACCACATCCAGTTGGAATAGTCATAGGCATTGGGCCAAGGGCCCAGTCATGGTAGTACCATCTGCGACCTCAATCATTATGACCCCGGCCAAAGGAAAAGGAAAACTTTACTGGTTAACCACAACAAACCAACCATTTACAATGGAAAGGTCACCATGAAATTGCTATTTTACCTTTCAGTTGAATGCTGTAGAGCAGGAGGAGTTGAACAGACTGGTATTTAGTTTTGTGAGAAAAGGTTCAGTGTAACTTGTACATTTTTTTACTCAAAATACCCGTTCTTGCTACTCTTAGGAGTCCAGAGGGCTTTCCCTGTATGAGCAGGCCTACATAGCTAGCTGTCAATCACTGAATAAACTTCCCCACTGAACTCATAATGCAAGAATGAGACAACGTCTTTACTAAATCTTTTCATACAAATCTATATATTAATCTTCTCAGCTACGCAGTTATGTTTTTAAATGTATGGGGACTTCACCAGAAGGCTATTATTGATGGAAAATGTGTCCATGTGCTACAATTGACTTTTATGGGATCTGTCATCAGGTTTTTGACACCTAATCTGACAGCAGAATAATGTAGGAACCGAAACTCTGATTCCAGAATGGAATTCCTTACTGGGCTGCTTGCTGCAGTTTTGATACAATTACTGTTTTATCAGCAGGAGATTATCACTATAGGTCTCGTAAACCTGCTGCCATGCAGTCCTCTATATTCATGAGGTCTTCATAAAGCTGTCCCAACTACTGACTGAGATTTCTGCCTATGCACAGTGTACACAGAAAGCTGCCAATCCGCGGTGTGGATGGGGTTAGGGTTAGGGATGGGCGAATCTACTCGCTAGGACTCGTTACTCGGCGAGTAGTAAGGGACTCGCAGGACTCGGTACTCTGCGAGTTTCCCAGTGATTACTCGCAGAGTCCAATGCAAATCAATATCAATCCTAGTTTTGTCAGAAACGCTGACAAAACTAGGATTGCCATTGTTTGCATTAGACTCGTGCGAGTAATCACTGGCTACTGTGCCAGTGATAGCAGGGAAACTCGCAGATAACTGCTGTTTCTTTGCGAGCCGAGTCCAGCTGTCTTCTCTGTGCAGCTCCAGGGTCCTAGACCCCGCCTGCTCACAGACATTATGTAGCAGTGCTGAGATTGTTCTCAGTCTGCTCATTCCCTGTGTACAGACATGAATGTCTGTGCACAGAGATGATGTAGCAGTGCTGAGATTGTTCTCAGTCTGCTCATTCCCTGTGTACAGACATGAATGTCTGTGCACAGAGATGATGTAGCAGAGCTGAGATTGTTCTCAGTCTGCTCATTCCCTGTGTACAGACATGAATGTCTGTGCACAGAGATGATGTAGCAGTGCTGAGATTGTTCTAAGTCTGCTCATTCCCTGTGTACAGACATGAATGTCTGTGCACAGAGATGATGTAGCAGAGCTGAGATTATTCTCAGTCTGCTCATTCCCTGTGTACAGACATGAATGTCTGTGCACAGAGATGATGTAGCAGAGCTGAGATTGTTCTCAGTCTGCTTATTCCCTGTGCATAGACATCTATATTTATGCACAGGGGATGTAGCAGAGAGGACATCGCGTTTTGGACTGCGTCGGACGGAAGAGGATTTTTTTAATTAAAGATGGAGTCCCTAATGGCTTTTTTTTTTATTTCTAATAAAAATTTTCCTTGTGTTGTGTTTTTTTTAAAACAATTTAATAGAAATTCATGGCGGTCATGTCTAATATTGGCGTGACCGCCATAAATTTCGGGCTTTGGGCCAGCTGATAATACAAAGCTGGCCCTAACCTCTTTATTACCCAGCGTGCCACCGCTACCAGGGCCGTTGGAAGAGCGGGGTTCAGCGCCAGAGGATGGCGCTTCAATGAACGCGCCATCTTCTGGGGCGGCTGCGGGCTGCAATTTGCAGCGGGGGGTTCCCAGAAAGCTTGGGCATCCCTGCGCTGCGGATTCCAGCCCCCAGCTGCTTAGCTGTACCTGGCTAGACATAGAAATTGCGCGGAGCCCCACGCATTTTTTTTTTATTATTTCATGAAATTCTGAGATTCTGACTCTGAGACTCTGACTCTGAAATTCATGAAATAATAAAAAAAAAATGCGTGGGGCTCCGCGCAATTTCTATGTCTAGCCAGGTACAGCTAAGCAGCTGGGGGCTGGAATCCGCAGCGCAGGGATGCCCAAGCTTTCTGGGCACCCCCCGCTGCAAATTGCAGCCCGCAGCCGCCCCAGAAGATGGCGCGTTCATTGAAGCGCCATCCTCTGGCGCTGAACCCCGCTCTTCCAGCGGCCCTGGTAGCGGTGGCACGCTGGGTAATAGAGGTTAGGGCCAGCTTTGTATTATCAGCTGACCCTAAGCCCGAAATTTATGGCGGTCACTCCAATATTAGACATGACCGCCATGAATTTCTATTAAATTGTTTTAAAAAAAACACAACACAAGGAAAATTTTTTATTAGAAATAAAAAAAAAAGCCATTAGGGACTCCATCTTTAATTAAAAAAATCCTCTTCCGTCCGACGCAGTCCAAAACGCGATGTCCTCTCTGCTACATCCCCTGTGCATAAATATAGATGTCTATGCACAGGGAATAAGCAGACTGAGAACAATCTCAGCTCTGCTACATCATCTCTGTGCACAGACATTTATGTCTGTACACAGGGAATGAGCAGACTGAGAACAATCTCAGCTCTGCTACATCATCTCTGTGCACAGACATTCATGTCTGTACACAGGGAATGAGCAGACTGAGAACAATCTCAGCACTGCTACATCAGGCAGCAGGCGGGCTCTAGGACCCTGGAGCTGGCAGCCTGTACAGAGGAGACAGGATCTTATCTGTGCGAGTCAGCGATTACTTACAAAGTAAAGGAGCAATGCAAATAAATGACAAAACTAGGATTGCTTCAGGCTGAAGCTTCCGAGACACATCTGTGATTTGTAAATCGCACACTACTCGCTATTACTCGCTTCCCCATTCATTAACATTGGACTCGCTAGACTCGCAACGAGTAGCGAGTCCTGGGCTCGGACTCGCTAGAGTCAAGCGATTCCGAGTAATTTAGGATTCGCCCATCACTAGTTAGGGTACGTTTACACGCGGCAACTTTTCTCGGAATTTCACTGGCAACTTACTGGTTGCAGTGAAATCATGGACACATTGTTCTATCTTGTTGCTGTGTACAAATGGAACAATGTCTCCATGATTTCACTGCAACCAGTAAGTTGCCAGTGAAATTCCTAGAAAGGTTGCCGCGTGTAAAGGGACCTTTATATAGAGTTTAGTATGCAGAGAACTAATAGATGATCATCAGTTAAAACAGTGATTTTATCAAAACGTCAATAAGCAGCAAAGTAAATGACAGATCACTGAAATTGGGGTCTCTGGCCCCTACATCATGATGCTTTCAGATTGTGTACCAAACACCTAGTGGCATATTCTCATTACTTGTATAGCTGTTGGGTCTTAAAGAATGTCTACTTTATAGTTTGTGCAGTATATATTGTAATCTGAATAAATTGGCATGTTTGAATGAATAATATAGTTCCTTTGCATAAAATGGGAGGAAGTGAAGGGGTAGGGTGCATACTGGAGTGCTATGGCCCCCTTATTATAGCAATCAGTGGAGGTCCAAGGGCAGAACCAATATTGTTGACGTCTTCTGATCTTGACACATTACAAATTTCCTAGCCATCTTAATGCAATTCATAATTATAATCTTTAAAACAGCAGGAATTAAAAACTGTCGTAAATTCCAAAACTCTTTAAAGTCTTTCCATTGCTGTGAATTAAACCAGAAATCATAATTTATTTTGCAGAACGGAATCCATCAGACAGGCCATTAAAAGATCATATATCTTTGCCAAGCTATTGAAGAAGCTTCAAGAGATGAAAGATGAGACACGTCCTTGGGCACATAAAAAGAGAGGAATTTGGAAACATACAATAACAACATCATAGTTGATGAAGTGAGAACTGTCACCTTCTTTTCATAGTGTGGGAGACATTGCTGTCAGTGAATGTGTTCCTTGCGCATATTTTAATTTTTCTTGGTGGCTAAGTGCACTTAATTTATGAAGACTTTAAAGTAGAAGATCTGGAACTACCATCCAGCTTCAAGATGGACATGTGAGATGGATGAAAGGCGGGAATCCTTGCTGAAATAATGCTGCTGGTTATGGAGATGAACGCCATAGGAACATGGCTGCGTTAGAACAGAATCCTTGAATAACCTGCCAAACGACATTCATTGCTACTGACACTGACAGTGAAACACTGGAATATAAGATTGAACACTACATGCGTTATTCTACATGCAATACTGCATATGTACTATATGCACATTGCCGATAGACTAGTAAAGCTATGCCATTGTTTGAGGACGTATTACAAAATGCATACAAGTCTACCTCAAGTTTACTTCCTCTGAAGGGCTTCCTTTCCGCCTATATTTTAGCTTGTCTTGTGAAAACACCTTGTGTCTTAATTCTTCGGAGCTAATCGAATCTCTGAAATGCAATAATCAATGATTTGTTTAGCGACTGGTTGGTGTGGTCATAGTAATCGGAGGTTAGCGCCTAAAGCTACTTGCACAAGCTAAAACTGGGTTTTTCATAGCAGTTATTTCATCTGCTATCTCTTATCTAAATTTATTATGTGAATATTTTTAAGAATATTTATATTATTATTTGTAAAACAGCTATATTTACTGTGTTAAATATACATTTCAACAGGCCATATTGGTCTATGCATGTTTGTATTTCTGTATGAAAAAGAGCTTCAGTAATAATGTTAAAATAAATATTTTGTAACCCTATAAACAGCATTGTGATTTTTTGTATTAGAATATCAAGACATTAGCCAGATTGCATGGCTTAAGGTTAAGTAAGGCTGGGGTCACACTTGCGGCAGAATTTTTAAAACATGATCCGGTTTTGAGCTGTAAAAAAGCTCAAAACCGGATCAGGAACCGCAGCCCATAGGAGCCCATTAAAGTGACCAGATTGCATTACATGCAATCTGGTTACCGGCTCCAGTTTCGTTGCCTGCGGTAAAATTAATGCAGGCAACGGTTTTCGCTCAGTTTTCTCAGCCGTATTCCAGTTTTGAAATGTCAACCGCAAATGTCAGTGGAACCGGGTTGCGGCACCCGGATCATAAACCACAGCACAAAACATGGACAAAATCGGATTGTCCCGGATTCACCCGGATCCGGCGCAATCCGGCAAACAATAACATAGGAGTCAAAGAGCGCCGGATTGAGCCGGACCCAGGTGAATCCAGTACAATCTGGGAGAATCTGATTTTAGCCTAATTCATTCCCCGCCTCAAAACCCAGGCAGGAAAGCCTGGGAAGATCTGCATGCGGCCACCAGATTCAACATTAAGGTGCAATCTGGATACCGCATGCGGATTTAGGAACACATTTTGAAGGCAAAATGTGTCTGAAGGCAGTAGCGATTACTGGATGCGGTAACCGCAAATGCACTTCCAAGTGTGACCCTAGCCTAAGTGATGCTCCATATAAGTATATCTGGCCAAAAATGACCCGATTCCAGTAAGCAACTTCATATATATCATATAGACAGTCCTTGCATCTGTATGAGGCCTTTGAGAGAAGGGGAAGACTAGGTTGGCCTCATTACTTACATTGAAGATGATAATACATTCAGAATTCACCTCTTTATAGCAATGAAGGAGAAAAGGATCCTATTGATCTTGGAAATCAAAATGTGGTTTGGAGTATGGTTATGTAAATCAGCATCAAGAAGAGGTACCATTCTCTTTTGGTCTCTATGTATACGTTCCCATACACACAGAGTATATATTATTGTTGGACACGAATTGGCGCCTCAACACCAGGTCTTACAAACAGTTTTGAAGAGCCGGTCTCCAGATTGTGGTGACTTTGGTGAGTAAGCTCCTACACAGTAGAGCAGTTCTAAATGGGAATAAGTTAGGAAGCCCCAGATCTTGGTATACTTTCTCATTGTGATTATTATGGATAGGTTTGGGTGTCATTATACCAGTAATGGGGGCTATGGGTGTTACTACTGCAAGGGGCGGTAGGAACTGGAAAGGACTCGCAACCCTCTCTAAGAGCTAAATATAGCTCTCAAGGCCGAAAAGGTTGGGGAGTTTTGTACTAGAGGATACATATATCGGGTCATGACCTAAAGATCTGCTATATAATATGGTGAATGTTCATGCCACACTGATTTGTTTTGAGCTCTTTTAGTTAGGGATAATTGAAAAATTGGACCCGGCTCAACAGGACTGGATTTTTATTTTTCATAAGAAAGTATAGTGCATATAAAAGAAAAATTAGCATGGTCGACATGACCCAGTCGACGCGATTCGACTGCACTAAGCAGTCTTACTCATGACTCAGTTTCTACTCTTTTAGTTAGGATGTGCATACACATTAGATTCAGGTTGACTGGACCTACCCATAAGTGTGGTACCAGCTAATTATCTGTTGGGTATGGGACCTTCCGATTTTTACCCCCATAGATTATATCTGACAAAGAAGAATGGGCCTCCTCTTTTTGTCCTTAATCTTCCACCAGAGGTGTCGACATTGACTTACTTGCCTTTCAGCATAGAAAACACATGCCCTCTCGACCCAACTGAGCATGCGTGCAAATAGTGATGTCCTTAGATAGTATGTGGCCAGAATTAGGCAAAAGGTAACAAAAGAAGATCACACACAATCCAAGGCACACAAAGCACACAGTGCACTGGAACACAGATGATAATTTACGTGCCTTATGTGTACCTTTAGGGAGGCTTCCCAAAATGATTGGGTGGTAAACTGAGATAACCATTAACCGTATGAAAATATCAGGATGGTACATCAAGATAGAAAAGGAATAGAAATACAAATACTGATCTATTTATATATTTAACCATATCTTAGTTTCTAGTTATTTCCAGCGTTTTGAACGGAACGTCACAAAGAAATAAACTGTATAAAGCGTAGGTTGGATCACGAAGAAAAATATATTATAAGTTCACAAAGATATAATCAATGATCATAACACACAGAATAACATAGAACATTGAAATCATGTATAAAATAAATATTCACCTAATTACGGTAATCTCTTTATATAATCGGGAGTTTGGAATTCGGGCACTGTAGCCGAATCCCAAGCTCCTTTGCGCGACTGCGAGCGATGACGCGTAGCGTCATCGCGAGCCGCAGCCGCACTACCTCACACCGACGTTCCCTACACTATCTGACGAGTTCTGCCACACCCCCGGCCCTGACTCACGCTACCAAGATGGCGGATCCCGCCCCCCACACCACAGCAGCGGAGCACCTATCCCGCTCAGCGCCGATTGCACTTCTCTGCACCCTCACCTGCCTGACGCTGCCCTGCGCCCAGCCTCAATGCACTGCGGCGCCGGTGTCAGCGGGAGCCGCCGGAGACCACCCTCCGGGAGAGCCCCCCACTGCCTTCCTGCCGGCGCAGAAGCCTGGAGCTGAGACAGCGGTGTGGACGGGGCACTGGAGCGGAGGAGTTCTGGCACACCCCCGGCTCAGTCACCTAACCAAGATGCCGGATCCCGCCCCTCACCCCTGCAGCGGAGCAGCTATGGCGGTAAGCGCCGCAAACTCTTCTCTGCACTCTCACCTCTGTCACGCTGCCCTGCGCCAGTGTCGCCGGGAGCCGCCAGAGACCACCCTCCGGGAGAGCCGCCCACTGCTGGTGCTGTTACAGAGGGCTCGAGGTGAGGGAGCAGTGTGTGGACGGGGCACTGGTGCACTCATACAACGCCCTCACTTGCAATACACAAGGGGCTGAAGTGGAGAACACTACAAATGCCAAGGTGGCCCACCTTCTATCCACACACTCACCAGAATCATTAAGTATAGCAGCATCTCTCCTCACCCCTCCTCCAGCCTGACCTCTCCTCACCCCTTCTCCAGCCTGACCTCTCCTCACCCTTCCTCCAGCCTGACCTCTCCTCACCCCTCCTCCAGCCTGACCTCTCCTCACCCCTCCTCCAGCCTGACCTCTCCTCACCCCTCCTCCAGCCTGACCTCACCCCTCCTCCAGTCTGACCTCACTCCTCCTCCAGCCTGACCTCTCCTCACCCCTCCTCCAGCCTGACCTCTCCTCACCCCTCCTCCAGCCTGACCTCTCCTCACCCCTCCTCCAGCCTGACCTCTCCTCACCCCTCCTCCAGCCTGACCTCTCCTCACCCCTCCTCCAGCCTGACCTCACCCCTCCTCCAGTCTGACCTCACCCCTCCTCCAGCCTGACCTCTCCTCACCCCTCCTCCAGCCTGACCTCTCCTCACCCCTCCTCCAGCCTGACCTCTCCTCCCCCCTACTCCAGCCTGACCTCTCCTCCCCCCTACTCCAGCCTGACCTCTCCTCACCCCTCCTCCAGCCTGACCTCACCCCTCCTCCAGCCTGACCTGTCCTCACCCCTCCTCCAGCCTGACCTCTCTTCACCCCTACTCCAGCCTGACCTCTCCTCACCCCTCCTCCAGCCTGACCTCTCCTCACCCCTCCTCCAGCCTGACCTCTCCTCACCCCTCCTCCAGCCTGACCTCTCCTCACCCCTCCTCCAGCCTGACCTCTCCTCACCCCTCCTCCAGCCTGACCTCACCCCTCCTCCAGCCTGACCTCACCCCTCCTCCAGTCTGACCTCACCCCTCCTCCAGCCTGACCTCTCCTCACCCCTCCTCCAGCCTGACCTCTCCTCACCCCTCCTCCAGCCTGACCTCTCCTCACCCCTACTCCAGCCTGACCTCTCCTCACCCCTCCTCCAGCCTGACCTGTCCTCACCCCTCCTCCAGCCTGACCTGTCCTCACCCCTCCTCCAGCCTGACCTCTCTTCACCCCTACTCCAGCCTGACCTCTCCTCACCCCTCCTCCAGCCTGACCTCTCCTCACCCTCCTCCAGCCTGACCTCTCCTCACCCCTCCTCCAGCCTGACCTCTCCTCACCCCTCCTCCAGCCTGACCTCTCCTCACCCCTCCTCCAGCCTGACCTCTCCTCACCCCTCCTCCAGCCTGACCTCTCCTCACCCCTCCTCCAGCCTGACCTCTCCTCACCCCTCCTCCAGCCTGACCTCTCCTCACCCCTCCTCCAGCCTGACCTCTCCTCACCCCTCCTCCAGTCTGACCTCACCCCTCCTCCAGCCTGACCTCTCCTCACCCCTCCTCCAGCCTGACCTCTCCTCACCCTCCTCCAGCCTGACCTCTCCTCCCCCTACTCCAGCCTGACCTCTCCTCACCCCTCCTCCAGCCTGACCTCACCCCTCCTCCAGCCTGACCTGTCCTCACCCCTCCTCCAGCCTGACCTCTCTTCACCCCTACTCCAGCCTGACCTCTCCTCACCCCTCCTCCAGCCTGACCTCTCCTCACCCCCCCTCCAGCCTGACCTCTCCTCACCCCTCCTCCAGCCTGACCTCTCCTCACCCCTCCTCCAGCCTGACCTCACCCCTCCTCCAGTCTGACCTCACCCCTCCTCCAGCCTGACCTCTCCTCACCCCTCCTCCAGCCTGACCTCTCCTCACCCCTCCTCCAGCCTGACCTCTCCTCACCCCTCCTCCAGCCTGACCTCTCCTCACCCCTCCTCCAGCCTGACCTCTCCTCAACCCTCCATCCAGCCTGACCTCTCCTCAACCCTCCATCCAGCCTGACCTCTCCTCACCCCTCCTCCAGCCGCACCTCTCCTCACCCCTCCTCCAGCCGCACCTCTCCTCACCCCTCCTCCAGCCGCACCTCTCCTCACCCCTCCTCCAGCCGCACCTCTCCTCACACCTCCAGCCTCCCGCCACATCATACTCTGCTATCCACAGAGCCGCCTGTATACTCTGCTACCCACACAGCCGCCTCTATGCTCTGCGACCCACACAGCCGCCTCTATGCTCTGCGACCCACACAGCCGCCTCTATGCTCTGCGACCCACACAGCCGCCTCTATGCTCTGCGACCCACACAGCCGCCTCTATGCTCTGCGACCCACGCAGCCGCCTCTATGCTCTGCGACCCACACAGCCGCCTCTATGCTCTGCGACCCACACAGCCGCCTCTATGCTCTGCGACCCACACAGCCGCCTCTATGCTCTGCGACCCACACAGCCGCCTCTATGCTCTGCGACCCACACAGCCGCCTCTATGCTCTGCCACCCACACAGCCACCTCTATGCTCTGCCACCCACACAGCCGCCTCTATGCTCTGCGACCCACACAGCCGCCTCTATACACACAATTCATTTCACCGCGCTCCCGATGCAATTGCATCGGGCCTTTTTACTAGTAAACAATAATAAACAATTACCCGAGCTATTGGATTGTGCAGCTGTAAGTCATGCTGCTGGTCATTGGGGCTCTGTATGTGGCCGCATCGAAGGTAAACTACGGGTTACTATGGAGCAGCGTTGCCGGGCAGCGAGGGACATTAACGCTAGCTGTTACAGCGGACTGGGCTAAGCACTTAGCGGATGTGGGAAACGTGGGTCGCCCTCCAAGTGTGACCCTAGCCTAAGTGCATTATTGAGGTTTGGATTTTTTCTAATTGAATACTTTTTACTATTTAGGTATTTGTCTTGAATGCAATTCAATCTTCAATCTAATGCAATTCAATGGGGAAAGCCAATAGTTTTCAGGGAAATCTTCCAGAAAACTCTTCGTGTCCCTATTGACTTGCATTAGGTTCAGTATTTGAGATGAATATCCGAATAGTAGAAGGTATTTGGTTAGAATAATCCAAACCTGAATGAGGCTGGGGTCACAGTTGCATTTTTCACAAGCGTTTTTGGAGACCTGCGTTTTCAAAAACGCATGTAAAAAACGCACCCATAGGCCCCCATGTTAAAAAACTCATGCCGACATGAAAAAATGCATGAGTTTTGTTAAATCACTAAAAAAAACTCATGTCAACTGTGACCCCGGCCTAATTCACTATTCTCTCATCAGTATTAATAGTGTATAACTATTCACCCATCACTATTAACTTAGTAACCATTCTGATACTAAAGTTTGATGCAATAAGTATAGGTGAAACCAGCCTTAAGACTCCCATGCATATTAGACTAATGTTGGCTAAACATTTGTCTGATAATGTTGGCTGAACCTGTCACTGACATTGGCCAGGGTCACACATACCATCCGTTTTTGGGCTAAATCCGTTTTTGGGATCATTCTGGTCATTTTTTTTTCTAAATCCAAAAACGCATATGTGTTAACGCATGGTGCCCTTAGGTGTAGCAGCGTTTTTCAAAAACGGAAATCCGGTTTTCCTAGGCTCAAAAAAACACTGCATGCAGCGTTTTTGGGTGCAGGAAAAAAACGCATGCATTTTTTTAACATGGGGCCCTATGGGGAAGCCATATGTGTTTTTAGTGAAAAAATGTCCAAAAAATTCCAAAAAAACGTTCAGGACCTCAGGGGACACTTTTAGCACCCTTAGACATCCGGATGCGTTTTTCTAAGGGCTTAAAAAAGTGCATGGGCATGTGTGACCCTGGCCATTAACAGGTTTGGCTGACAGTCTAAGCCTTAGACTCTAAGGTGTATGGTGGAGCCAGCAAAATGATGGTTAACGAAGAAACGTCAGACTCCATATTTTATACCCCAGAACTTTCTGTGTGGATGTGGTAGGCCAGCAGCTAATCAGGGCACATAAAACATCCACGACTTGTAGACACAAGGGCTTGTGTCATTGTCTGGTTTATGTCATTGTCTGCATAAATCACATGTCCCTCTGGATATAAGCAGTGGCCATTTGCCATCGTCACCATTTTCAGAGTGTTGCTGGTTAGGGACAATGCTGCTGCCAGTCCGTTCTGCTCCATTTGTTCTACACGAAAAGATAGTTAGCTACTCGATTTCTTTGTAGATGGAATAGCAAGACAAGGATTGACCCAGAATTTTTTGCTGAGAACAAATGTGATTACTAAGTCTGTGTGTGTTGCCAAAGCTGCATTTTTTTGCATACAAGTGATTATTAAATCTTTGTGGTTTCCATAAAAAGCTTTTTATCCTCAAACAAGTGATTAAAAAAATCTTTCTGTTTCCCCTAAAAAGGCTTTTTGTTGGCCTCAAGCAACTGATTGCCTTATCTTTGTGTTTCACCCTGAAAGGCTTTTTTTTTGCCTTAAACAAGTCATTGCTAGTGATGAGCGAGCACTAAAATGCTCGGGTGCTCGGTGCTCTGGCCGAGCATCTCAAGATACTCTTGTACTCGGCCAGAGCACCGAGCCCAATGTAAGTCAATGAGTGACAGGCTCCGCCCACAGACTTCCGGTTATAAAACGAGTAATTCCGGAAAAGGGCGGGAGGGTGGGCTTTTTCAAATCGCCGCAGCATAGAACACCTTGCTGTGGCCCCCAGAGGGATCCTATCAATTAATCTGCTCCCTGTATGGTGCCAGCTCACTGTGTGCACTGAAGGGAGCAGTGTATGTGTCTCAGATCGCTATTCATTACCGAGCGGTCCGAGCATCTCGGCAGTACTCGGTGCTCGCCGAGCACCCCGAGTACCGAGATACTCGTGCGAGTACCGAGTAGCGCCGAGCATACTCGCTCAACATTAGTCATTGCCAAATATTTGTGATTCCCCTAACAGGCTTCTATTGGCCTTAAAAACTCATTGCCAAATCTGTCTTTTTTCAAATAACTTTTTTTTGGGCCTCAAACACAAGCCTTCCAAATCTGTGTTCATTAAATATGAGTGGCAAATATCAAGGTCATGGTGGGAAGGGGAAAAGGCATGGTGTAAGAGGGAATAGGTTTGGTTTTCGAGGTGTATGTGGGGAAGCGGCTATTGATTATGTTACTGAAAGCTGCACTGACCAGGCATCGCCTCATCCAAAGTCATTTGACATCTTCTGTTACTGGACAGCCTATTCCAGTCTTTCTTTGGCAGCAGCAGAGTGGTACAACTTGTGAATGAGGCCTAGATTTAGCTTTTGCTACAGTTCATGGCAAGCACTGCACAAGTGGCCTCTCCTCCACTTCCTCCACCTCAACATCACATACAGTACAGTCCTTGGAGGTGGTGTCCCAATTAACTATGCTCCCCCCTCCCCAACCATGGTCCCTTTTCCTTCTCTCCAGTTGGTTCTTTGGCTTAAGATAATGTAGAACCTACATCAATATCATCAGAGACCAATTGAATTAAAGTTTCATTATTGAATACACATCCACTTCAAATACTTTCTTCATGGAGCCCATCATGCCATTCACAATCTCTCTAGTTTTAGCTGATAAAGGTTTTCAGTTTCTTAAGTACATCACAGTGTTAGTTTCCCTCTGTAATTGTAATACTTGGGTAGTGATGGGATGACTGGACTGCTGGCCAGCAAACACAGCATGCCAGAAGCTCTCTTTGCAAGCCTTCACATTAATGCACACCTCTAAGGGCCAGGGTACTTTTTACCCGCCTTCTAGTTCTGAAAGGGGGACTGTGGCAGAGTACTTCCCAGGTAACAATATCAGGGTGATTGATAGCTGGGCACACAGGCTGCAGACGGTTCAAACAAACCAGCATAGACAAGAAAAGCAGTGCAGATTCAAACAAAGTATATGGGACGTCTAGGAACAAAGCCGAGACCAAAAAACTGAGCATGAAAGAAAACCAGAAGAAACACTTCAGAATTACTAAGGGTGCTTTCACATCTGCATGAAAGGTAATTCCCGGCAGATCCAACAGATGTCGCCGTATCTGCCAGATCTGCAGCGTAACGGCCGACTTGCAGCACCAATCAGGCAAGCCCCATTTATTTTCTATGGGGCTTGAGGTCGGGTGCGGTATGTGCGGTATTGCTGAATCCGGCAGATCCGACACCTTCAGCCACTCAAAAAAACCTCTGCAAGCAGCGGTTTTTTTTGTGGTGCCACAAATGCTGGATTCGGCAATACCGCACTTGCTGTGTGGCGCCCCACTATCTAGGTGCCACAGAGGGGTACTGCACCCGTAAAAGAGGTGTAGTCGCCCCAGCTGCAAGTGGATTTCAGGATGATCGGTGGAACCCTAAACCTACACCCCACACTAGGTCACTCGTTGGGAGGGAACCCGGGAGTGGATATAGTCACCTCCAGGGGGGGAACTAGAGAGGTCTGTGGTCGAGAGTTAGTCAGCCAGGTGGATGGCCTGAAGGAGCAACGAGCGTTCCTCGGCTGAGGACCCGGCAACAACAAGGAGAGATCCCAGATATCGAGAGCGAGAGGGGGATAGAGGAACTTAAGAGAGTTCGCCCCAGGAGAGAAACCAGGTACCGGAGCCCGCACCTGTAGGAACCTTCAAGGCCTGCAGAAAATCCGAAGCATGGGGGTATATCAATATACGGCCCTGATTCTCGAGCGACCAATAGAGGGGACCAGACACAGCCAGGCAAGCCGCAGTGTTCAACAGAAGGTTACCCGACGGGAGCAAGAGAAGGAAAGAGAGAGACAGCAGGAGGTCAGATCTACTCTAAGAGGTCAGACGTCACACAAGCTACTGGGAAGCAGGGAAGAATTGGAACAAGAAAGGCACACGCTGGGGGTTTCGTCCAGCTACCAGAGATCCGCTTGCAGCCACCCGTTGCCACTTGTCATTTAACATCTAACTGCACTGAGGACTGTAATAACGCTGCTAAAGTTCCAGTAAAGTACCCGGGTGAAGTGACTTTGTCTCTGCTGCATCTTCTTTGCATGAACTCATTCCTTTCACAGATTTCTTGCCCCGGAGGTCCCAGTCCTGCCTGCAGAGGACTAAACCATCTCAGCCGCATTACCACCGACCTCCGGAGGAGTGGAATGGCGCTGGTGACAACTCACCATGTACTGAAGGTGGCGTCACGACAAACTATAAACTGTAAATAGTCTCCTGTACATAAATTCCCCTTTTGAAGTGTCACCCGAGACACGGGATCAGGCGCCGCTGCCATTATCCTTGACAAAGTTAACCCTCTGCCGCCTGATACCCGAGTACCCCACGGCCTGGGGCTCAACATATCTTTCTGGCGTCATGAACAGGATCCTGTGCCCGGTACCACCAGGTACTGTGCACCTTGAACTTGGACTTAAAACTGATTTTTTTCCGCCATTGCTTGGCGCCAAAAATGGGTTCCCGCCATAATCGCACGAGGACCCAAGATGGCGCCGTAGCCATGTACTAAACACCATGTGCAGGCCCGGGGGCGTGCCTCAGCACCTAGAAGAAGGAGGGCCTAGACAGAGGCGCCAAAAATTGTGGCCGCCCCGATTGCCATCAATCAATCAGGGGGGGGCGGCCCACAAGAAGTTCCCAGGGAGTGCCCGCCTATAGCTGGACAAACTGGAAAAGAAGGACAGAAAGAACAAGGCTCCTTTGTACCCAGCAGCATGGCAGCACCCCGGTGGAGAGACAGTGCGGGAGTTGGAGGAGCAGACCCGCGCCGAGCGAGTTGATCCGGCAGCAGCGTCCCTCTTGACAACGGAGGGGGATGCTGACTATTGGCGGGATGCTTTCACCCGGCTCCGCCAAGAAATGGAGCAGACATTAACTTGGGTGTGTCGGCAGTGGAGTGGATCTTTGAGCTGTCTGCTAGGAGAACGACCCGCGAGGCACGGGATGCGGTGGTGGCTGAACAAGCGGTAGAAGAGTACCGCGCCTCCTTACCACCCATACCACCACCCGTCCAGACACGGGACACGGGAGTTCAGACTGAGCCCCCAGCTACACCACCGTCCCGGGCTAGGAGCTGTTTCCGGCCGGAGGCAGCGCAGACGACCCCCACTGCACTAGATGTGGAAGTTGAGGAGGAGTATGACGACGACACCGATGAAGAACCGGACGGAGCCTCGGGAGGGAGCACTCCAGAAGCGGCATGGTGGACCGCATGGCAGCGGCACCAGCGAGGAGTTCCTGCCATTTTAAGCTCCGCGGAGACGCGAGTAACACCAAGAGTTTCCAGCACCAGCTCGCCACCCCCACAGTACCAGTCGCTACAGTGCACCCGGCCAGCCATGGATGAAAGAGACCAGATGGCGATGCAGAGGCGGCAAGAGGATTGGTACCAGTGGGAGCAGGCGACAAAGATTCTCCGAGACGAAGCCAGAGCTCAGCCCCCACTTCCAATCGAACTGCACAAAACAGGAACCGTTATTTTCGTCTACCAGGAGGATGGAAGGGGTTTCTTACGAGAACCAGGACTGATAGATGACGTTTTCTTTTCCTGGCAGGATGTGAAATCATTCCTGCGCAAAGGACACCAACGGCGGGACTTATACAGAGTAGAGCAGGTGACTTATGAACGCTACCCTGGCCCGTTAGGATGGTTCGCAATTAGAATCTCCCGTATAGAGAACTAATTGAACTTGCAAAAGACTCCCATAGCGAGACATTGCCCATGTATATAGCCCCTCACCCTTTCATCAACCAGCCCCTTTCCTTTTGAATGAAGAGTGTGTCCCCGTTTAACCCAAAGACTTTTATATCTGAACTGTCCTTCCCCTGCTGTATTTAATGATGTGTGTTGAATGAGCAGCGGCTCAGAGGTGATAACACACACTGGACTGTGCTGGACTAGAGATTACCGCTAGGCCCGCATACCTAGTACCGGTCCCGTTGGGCAGAAGTAAATAATGTTTTTGTATTTTATATGTGTAACGCTAAAGTCATGAGCCTCCCAGAAATGGGAAGAACACTAAGAATGCTTAAATGTAAATAGTTAACTGTTAGTATTGTTTATAAAAATGTTTTTCCACTTCCCTGTAGACAGGTGCTGATACTCACGGACAAGTATATTCAATCAAGGGGGTATGTGTCGCCCCACTATGTAGGTGCCACAGAGGGGTACTGCACCCGTAAAAGAGGTGTAGTCGCCCCAGCTGCAAGTGGATTTCAGGATGATAGGCGGAACCGTAAACCCACACCCCCACACTAGGTCACTCAGTGGGAGGGAACCCGGGAGGGGATATAGTCACCTCCAGGGGGAACTAGAGAGGTCTGTGGTCGAGAGTTAGTCAGCCAGGTGGATGGCCTGAGGGAGCAAGGAGGGTTCCTCGGCTGAGGACCCGGGAACAACAAGGAGAGATCCCAGATATCGAGAGCAAGAGGGGGATAGAGGAACTTAAGAAAGTTCGCCCCAGGAGAGAAACCGGGTACCGGAGCCCGCACCTGTAGGAACCTTCAAGGCCTGTAGAAAATCCGAAGCCCGGGGGTATATCAATGTACGGCCCTGATTCTCGAGCGACCAATAGAGGGGACCAGACACAGCCAGGCAAGCCGCAGTGCTCAACAGAAGGTTACCCGACGGGAGCAAGAGAAGGAAAGAGAGAGAGACAGCAGGAGGTCAGGTCTACTCTAAGAGGTCAGACTTCACACAAGCTACTGGGAAGCAGGGAAGTATTGGAACAAGAAAGGCACACGCTGGGGGTTCCGTCCAGCTACCAAAGATCCGCTTGCAGCCACCAGTAGCCACTTGTCATTTAACATCTAACTGCACTGAGGACTGTAATAACGCTGCTAAAGTTCCAGTAAAGTACCCGGGTGAAGTGACATTGACTCTGTTGCATCTTCTTTGCATGAACTCATTCCTTTCACAGATTTCCTGCCCTGGAGGTCCCAGTCCTGCCTGCGCAGGACTAAACCATCTCAGCCGCATTACCACCGACCTCCGGAGGACTGGAGCGGCGCTGGTGACAACTCACCAGATACTGCAGGTGGCGTCACGACAAACTATAAACTGTAAATAGTCTCCTGTACATAAATTCCCCTTTTGAAGTGTCACTCAGGACACGGGATCAGGCGCGGCCGCCATTCCCCATGACAAAGTTAACCCTCTGCCGCCTGATACCCGAGTACCCCACGGCCTGGGGCTCGACAGCTGCACCCGACCGCAAGCTCCATAGAAAATAAATGGGGCTAGCCGTATCGGTGCCACAAGTTGGCCGTTTCGCGGCAGATCTGAATTGCAGTTTACCGCAGATGTGAAAGCAGTCTTATTTTAACACCTAAGCACAAATGAAAATAATCAACTCTAACCTAGAGAATATGGTGGATTTAAATATCTCTCACAGGGATCACCTGACACCGCTGAAATAATGTCCAATCTCCACCCTCAGCGCAGAGAGGCAAAGGAGGGGGTGAGGAAAGTGGAGTGGAAGGAACCTCCCCCCATATACAGTGGGAAACATTAGTATTTGACCCGCTGCCAATTTTGCAAGTTTTCCCATCTTCAAAGAATGGGGAGATCTGTAATTTTTATCGCAAGTATATTTCAACTGTGACAGACAGAATCCAAAAAATAATTCCACAAAATCACATTGTATGATTTTTAAATAAGTAATTTGAATTTTATTGCATGAAATAAATATTTGGTAGAATGGAAAATCAGAATTTCATATATGGTACAGAAACCTTTGTTTGTAATTGCAGAGGTCAGATGTTTCCCGTAGTTTTTGACTAAGTTTGCAGACACTGCAGTGTGGATTTTGGCCACTCCTTCATACAAATCTTCTCCAGACCTTTCAGGTTTTGTGGCTGTCGCTGGGCAACACTGTGTGGCGCCCCTGTGGTCCAGTCGCCACTAGAAGTTGCAGCAACCGGACCGGTAAGTCCAATCACCCAAACAATAAGTTTCCTATATACCAGTCATACATCCTTTAGTCATTATGTCATATATTATGTTTAGTGTGCAGCAGATCACTTTTTAATACATATAGTCTTTTTCCAGCGAGCACCTAAACAGTAGGTGTGCCAGTCATCTCTAAATTATTATTGTTACAGTTTGTGACTGAGCACCCTTCCCCCGTTAGCCAAGTCAAGTTTAACCATGTCTTTTCCACCATCTTGTTGTAGTCAAACTTCCTACCACACCCATACACATAGGTTTTAAATTGCACTCAGAGGCTTATACCCTCACATGCATTTGCACCACAGACAGAGGCATAAGGTAAGGGAGATAGGAACCTGATATACATAAGAGCACCTTGACGGAGGTTATCGGGCTTACATGCAATGGCCAATGTATCAACTAACATTCTAATTTTTCATATTGTGTCCTGAAGCAGTTTCTGCAATGTCAATTTTCCTTTTCTCAATTTGCATTAGTTTCTTATATACCAGTCATACATTCTTTAGCCATTATGTCATATATTATGTTTAGGGTGCAGCAGATCACTTTTTAATACAGTCACCCAAACACACACTACACACTCCGATCCCAAGACTAGAGACTCTATGCCCAGCAACGGGATGGCGGGAGGAGGCAAGTGGAGGGTGGGAAAGTTAGGCAGGAAATGGTCGGGAAAGGAAACACCTGCTGAGAAAGCCAAGTAAACCGGGTTGAAGCTCAACACATCCCACAGTCCCAATGACATCGGGAGGGCCCAGTTCCGAGTACACCACGGTCCCGGCCAGGGTGAGTCAGCTTTCTGGCATCATGAACAGGATCTACCGGCCTGGTATCGCCGGGTCTTGTGCGCCTCAAGGACTGCACCAAAAAGACTGTATTTCTGGGCCGGAGTAATGGCATCCCTAAGAGACTGAAAACATGTGCTGGTAGAGAGTCTTGTGCGAAAAATGGCCTACACCCCTTCCATTTTCCAAGAGTCGGGAGGGCAGATCCATGAACTGTATTATCGAGCCCAAGGGTGTGGCTGCTGACGACGAGAAACAGAGACACCCATGAAGGGAGGGAGAGGAAAGTGACTTGGATGAAAGCAGCAAGGAAAGTGGTGGGAGGTTAGGGATCCTGGAGTCACCGGAGATGGCGGAGTCAGACTGGTATGGCGCAGAGCGCGGGGTGGAAGAAGCGGACTCCCCCGGTTCCCCGGAAGCAAGCCAAATGCCAGAAATGGATCCCACCTTCTTGTCAGAGGAGGTTTGCGAGCTGAGTCGCCAGCTGGAGAAAGTTGATCTTGACACTGTGGAAAGATGAAGGCAGATGCTCGGAGAAAAGGTGACATCACGGTGGGTGGCAGCGCACCCCGCTTCCCCGACCCAGGAGATGGATAAGGACGAGTTGGAGTCCGGTCCCGGGACAGGTACGACTTTGGGAGGTGCTACATCCAGCAGGTGTCCCGCTCTGATATACTACCCGACTGTCACCCAGAACCTAGGAAACGGCTCCTCTGCAGAACTATGGAATAGTTTCTGAGAGTTGAATAAAAGTGTGGCTGTGCTGACCAGAACCGTGCAGTCCTTGGAGGATACAGCTCAAGAGGTTGAGGTTCAGCCAACTTCCAGTTTAGGGGGTGTCTCCCGGCGACGACAGCGAGGAATTCCCCGGAGAAGGGGAAGAGACACAGATAGTTTTGATGCAACTGGACAACCAATTTGTCACTGTTGTGACAGAGTAGGACACCCATAGTTGGCCGAATTCTGGGATGGTGGGATGATGGGTCCACCAGCAATAGTAGTCAGGACTAGCAGCAGACTTTATGAACAAATTCTCTTTCCTTTTTTGCCCCCAGTTTTCCCTATTAGTGTGTCCCCTGTTTAACCATGAACAATTGATCTTGGACTATACCTGATTAGGACTAAAGTGTATATAGTTAGCTCACTACGGTGTGCACCCTTTTGATTTTATGCTATGCTTGATAAAGTGTATTTGAAGTGTTTTGAACATGAATAGACATTGCACTTGTGACCGTAAGGAACAAAAACCCACTATTGTGGCCGAAGAATCGGTCTCTTTAGTCCCTGTCGCCACACCCAGGGCATGTCCTGGGGTTTTTCTTGTGGTGGGTTCCCCCGAAGAGTCAGAGACAATAGGTGAAAGACTATCGCTGAAGTGACTTTTGCACTTTTTTCTACTTCTCCCTGAGGCTGCTTTATGCGGCCTGCAGGCACAGTAGACTAAGTAACGATCACAAACTGGTCTAGGGTGATGCCGACGTCTACGTTTTACTTCAGATGAATGTATGTTTGCTGCAGTTGCCAGGACAAGCTATATGTATTGCAACCGCTGGCCAATCAGCGGCCAGCAACTGATGTCTGTTGCTTGCCTCTGATTGTCAGTGGCTGCCATTGGTGTAGCTATGAAAAGCTTGATCTTGGCAATGCCAGGAAACATACAGTTATCATGGCCGAGATCGCCATGGGGTTTGATGAGTCTGTGCGGTACATTTGCAGAATGTCAAGGGAGTGGAGGAAAGTTGAGAACAATTGAGTGTGGGTGTGTTGAAAAACGGCACAATAGGGAAGCAAGATGTGGCATTACTGCAAGATGGGGCATTACTACAAGAAGAGGATAATGATGGGGACATTTGTACAAGAAGGGGCATTTCTAAAAGAAGGAACATTACTTCAAGAAGAGATATTACTACAAGATGGAACATTACTGCAAGATGGAGCATTAATACAAGAAGGGGATAATGATGGGCACATTACTACAAGATGGTGCATTACTACAAGATGGGGCATTACTGCAAGAAGGGGATAATGATGGGGGCATTACTACAAGATAGGGCCTTGCTACAAGATTGAGCATCACTGCAAGTTGTGGCATAACTACAGGAAGGGGATTATGATGGGGACATTACTACAAGAAGGGACATTATTACAAGAAGGGCAGCAAGACGGGGCATTACTACAAGATGGGGCATTACTGAAAGAAGAGGAGTAAGATGTGTCATGACTACAAGAAGGGGCATTACTACAAGATGTGGCATTACTACAAGATGAAGCATTACTACAAGATGGGGAGCAAAAAGGGGCATTATTACAAAAAGGTGCATTACTGCAAGATGGGGCATTACTCTAAGAAGTGGAGCAAGATGGGGCATTACTACAAGATGGGGCACTACTTTAAGAAGGGGCATTTCTACTAGAAGGGGATAATGATGGGTACATTACTACAAGAAGGGGCATTACTACAAGAAGGAGAAGCATGATGGGGCATTACTACAAGATTCAGCATTATAACAAGAAAAGAAGCAAGATGGGGCATTTTTACAAAGTGGGGCATTACTGCAAGATGGAGCATTACTGCAAGAAGGGGATTATGATTGGGACATTACTACAAGAAGGGCCATTACTACAAGAAGGTGATCAAGATGGGGCATTACTGCAAGAAGGGGCATTACTGAAAGAAGGGGAGCAAGATGGATCATTACTACAAAATTGGGCATTACTGCAAGAAGGAGCATTACTACAAGAAGGGAATAATCAATATAATAAAATCCATCACTTAACAGTAATAGTCTACTCCCATGGTATTCATGGGGAAAACCAGCATCCTCGTACTGCAGATATTTACAAACCAGAGAAAACGAGGATTCAAATGCATATAAATATTTATTGAATCTGGACTCACAACAGGAAAACACCAGGATTACAAACAATGCACAGCCACCGGAATCTCACAGGTTATTCAGGTCCTGAGCAGTATTAGTGCCACATGAGATATTGCACATATCCCCATTGGTCTCAGAGAAACGCCTCTCAGTGTGAGAAACCCAGTTATAGGTATCAGGTATAGATATAGAGCGTTTCAGTCGGCCACAGAAAGTGCATATATATAGTGCAGTTGAACAAATTACTTGCCTAAGGGTGAGTCCGGGGCTGCTGTGGGAAGGAACCCTACAGCCGTTTCGCAGGCACACTGCCTGCTTCTTCGGGAGGAGTGTGCTGAGCCGTACCCGCAGGCCGTCTTTATACACGCACAGCATCCGAGCTTCCTCACAGTGACGCCAGCGGTGGGCGGAGCTAACACCAGGCTTCCTGGGAACGTCTCCACATCACATCCTGCTGCCGTGCACTATATATATGCACTTTCTGTGGCCGACTGAAACGCTCTATATCTATACCTGATACCTATAACTGGGTTTCTCACACTGAGAGGCGTTTCTCTGAGACCAATGGGGATATGTGCAATATCTCATGTGGCACTAATACTGCTCAGGACCTGAATAACCTGTGAGATTCCGGTGGCTGTGCATTGTTTGTAATCCTGGTGTTTTCCTGTTGTGAGTCCAGATTCAATAAATATTTATATGCATTTGAATCCTCGTTTTCTCTGGTTTGTAAATATCTGCAGTACGAGGATGCTGGTTTTCCCCACGAATACCATGGGAGTAGACTATTACTGTTAAGTGATGGATTTTATTATATTGATTATTTCTGTGTTTTTCACAGTGTGGCCATCGGCTAACATGGACTTCAGGTCACGTGACCTTGCGTGGCTGACAGAGATTAAGGACACTCTCAAGGAGGCAAACAGTGCAGTGGGTGAGGGTGTTGACCACACCACTCAAGAAAAAATTCTAAAATATAAAAATCTTTTGAAGAAAAGGCAGAGGGTTTGGTGGAACCACACCTTCCTTGACATGTATTTACAAAAGGGCCTCATCCCTAGGGGTCTACGGGTGCAGGTCTTCCCTTCCTTTCCCATCGTGGACGAGCAGTTTAAAAGTGACTGGGAATAACTGGCTGACACGTGTTCCAATGGGTTTCTGCTGTTATTGTTTGAACACAGTAAAGGTGTATTAAAACATCTGGAGTCAGATATGGAAAATCTGCAAAAGCAGATATCTGGAGAAATATCTGTTGAAGCTCTAAAAAAACTAGAAGATGACATCGGTTCCCAGGTCAAAAAATGGGATAAGGAGACAAAGGATATAAAATATAAGAAATTCCAGAGAGATCTAAATGATTTAAAACTCAACAGAGTATATAAATGGAAAACGACGGGTGGAGGTAAACCTAATACACCTGCTCCAGATGAGGGCGGATCGGCCCCACCGTCGAGAACCCCTTCGGTGGTATCCCTTGTCTCCTCTGAGGAATCCCATTCTGAGCCTGGGGGGAGTGATGGCATCAACACAAGGGCTAAGAACAAACAAAATCATAAGAAGGTTCCATCTGGCTCCAAACAATCTAAAAGACCCCTTGAGGTAATTAATCTGTCAGAACATGTTCTGACACTACCACAACGGGAGGTCCTCTCGAGGGGCCTTAACTTTGCACCTACTGACGTGTTCAATTTCTTCACAGCCATAAAGGACCTCAATCTATTTTCAAGAAAATTGCTGTTGAAGAGATTTCACAGCAGAGGCACTTTGGACACACAACCACCCAACACACAGGAGAGAGATACACTGGAAGCACTGAATGAACTTGCCGAGGACAACACTGGAATCGCTGAAGGTATGTTCCCTCCCGGTATATGTCCAAGGTCCAAGAAGTTTCCCCCCTTGTCAGTATGCCCTGCTATCGAGATATTTACCAAACTCGTGGCAGAAGATTTCAAAACCATAAAACAAAAACGAAGGTTTGATAATCTCACACCCCAACATAGACAAGCATTAAAAGAGATATGTGCTTGGGATGATGTCATAATAAAGGCTGCTGACAAGGGGGGAAATGTGGTAATATGGACATGTGAGGGATATGAGAGGGAGGCATAACGACAGCTACGGGATAGAACTACCTATGCTCGCCTCGAGTCTAGTCCTTTAGCTAAGTTCCTGACTGAGTTACAAGCCATCCTGGAAAGGGCCCTTGAGGATGGTATTATAACTAAGAAAATCTTTGATGGATTATTTAACATTAACTCTAAAATTCCTACTTTTACCTCCTCCCAAAGATCCACAAGGACCCCGTTAGCCCTCCTGGGCGTCCCATAGTGTCCGGCATAGACGGCATGAGTGAACCACTATGTAGGTTTATTGATTTCTATCTTAAACCTCTGGTGGGGACTCTGCCGTCGTATGTCCGAGACACTACGGACGTTCTCAGGAGGGTAGATGGGGTCTTTCTGGATCAGGGAACCCTTCTGGTTACAGCAGATATTGAATCCCTGTATACCAGTATTAGACACCAGGATGGTTTGTCAGCGGTCCGTTTTTTCCTGGGAATGACCGACAGGGATTCTGGACTTTGCGAGCTCGTGATGGAGCTGCTCCAATTCGTGTTGACCCATAATTTTTTTGTTTTTAAGGATCGATATTATCTACAGACTCAGGGCACTGCCATGGGGGCGGCCTGCGCCCCCTCGTACGCCAACCTCTTCCTGGGCTTTTGGGAGAGGGAGATTTTTGGTGACGAGGGGGTGGGGGCCGTGTCCCATGTGCAGTGCTGGATTAGATATATCGATGATTTATTTTTCTTTTGGACCGGCACGGTGGAGCAGCTGGAGGCATTCATGGGGGAGTTGAACACCAATAAGATCAACTTGAAATTGACATATACATACAGTCGGTCGACAGTTGACTTCTTGGACATCAGGCTGAGAGTTGATGATAATGGTTCATTACAGTCTGATCTCTTTAGAAAAGCAACGGCTGTCAACTCCCTCCTGCATGCCTCCTCTTCCCACGATCAAGCAACAATAAGAGCCATCCCTGTCGGTCAATTCCTGAGGACAAGGAGGATCTGCTCAACAGAAAACTCTTTTGAGGAGCGGGCAGGGGAGCTTAGGACTAGATTCGAGGAAAGAGGGTATAGCAAAAGATCCATCAAGGCAGGCTATAACAGGGCCAAAAGTGTCTCTCGCACTCAACTGCTGGCTCACGGTGGGTCTGGAAGGTCAGGAAAGGACAAGGGAGATGGTGTGGTTAGATTCATTTCTACGTATAACCAGGACTGGAGAAGGATGAGGTCTATTCTTTCTAAGCACTGGGCGGTCCTCCGCTCAGATAGTGTCCTTCGACACTGCCTACCGGAATACCCCCCCATGACACCTAGACGTTGTAGGAACTTAAGTGATTTACTGGTACACAGCCATTATGCCCCCAGAGTGCCGTTTTTGTTTGGATCTAGAGGACCACGACAGGGTTGTTTCCCTTGCGGCCACTGTGCGGCCTGTGCCAACATTGTGCGGGGACATACTTTTGAATCAGCCGATAATGTGAAAAAATATGTGATCAGGGACTACATATCTTGCAGTTCCACACATGTGGTTTACTACGCTAAATGTAGTTGTCCCCGCATTTATGTTGGACTTACATCCCGCGAACTCCGTGTTCGGGTTAGGGAACATTGCCGCGACATCTGTGATGCAGCAAAGGCAAAGGTTGAGGAAGTGGTCGGTTTAAAAACTTTACCACGGCACTTTAGGGAAAAACATGGCTGTGACCCACGTTTCCTCTCTTTTCTGGGGATTGATGTTATCCATGGGGGGATCAGGGGGGGAGATTTAAGGAAACGACTGGCCCAGTGTGAAACAAAATGGATCATCACACTTGGTTCTCTAGTTCCGGTAGGTCTCAATGAGACAGTGAATTTTTCACCATTCCTCTGAGGGCTATAAAAAGATGATTTAAAATGATTTTAATTTTTATTCTTTTTATTTATTCATAGATTTGTCTGTCTTCACCCCTATCCACCTCCCTGGATGGATGATCCGGTGCCATCGGCTGACGCCACCACCTCATGCTTATATATCATCTGAACCTGTGGTTGTCTTGGATATTCTCTATATGCTGTATCTATATGTTGATTGGGGGTTGTATCCAATGGGTTACTATGAGGTAGACTTACTTCCCCATGTTTCCTCCTTCCTATTAGCTAATGAGAGTAACAAACCTTTGATCACCTCAGGTTCCCCTCCTCACAGAAGAACGCCCTTGCTTTACCGCCGCTGCTATGGTGACGCGTCCCTAGCTAGCGGCGGTCTGCGGCTATGTGCAGGAGCTCCCGGGTTTCCAGGGTAACGTCACACTCATCCACTGCGTGATTACATGTGCATGGCAGCAGGATGTGATGTGGAGATGTTCCCAGGAAGCCGGGTGTTAGCTCCGCCCACCGCTGGCGTCACTGTGAGGAAGCTCGGATGCTGTGCGTGTATAAAGACGGCCTGCGGGCACGGCTCAGCACACTCCTCCCGAAGAAGCAGGCAGTGTGCCTGCGAAACGGCTGTAGGGTTCCTTCCCACAGCAGCCCGGACTCACCCTTAGGCAAGTAATTTGTTCAACTGCACTATATATATGCACTTTCTGTGGCCGACTGAAACGCTCTATATCTATACCTGATACCTATAACTGGGTTTCTCACACTGAGAGGCGTTTCTCTGAGACCAATGGGGATATGTGCAATATCTCATGTGGCACTAATACTGCTCAGGACCTGAATAACCTGTGAGATTCCGGTGGCTGTGCATTGTTTGTAATCCTGGTGTTTTCCTGTTGTGAGTCCAGATTCAATAAATATTTATATGCATTTGAATCCTCGTTTTCTCTGGTTTGTAAAGAAGGGAATAATGATGGGGACATTACTACAAGATGGTCCATTTCTACAAGTATGGACATTACAAAAAAAGGGGCATTATTACTAGATGGGGACCAGGATTGGGGACATTGCTACAAGAAGGGGAGCAAAATGCGGCATTACTACAAGAAGAGGTATTACTTCAAGATGTGACCTTACTACAATAAGGAGCATTACTACAAGAAGAGGAGTAAGATGAGGCATTATTACAAGAAGGTGAGTAAGATGGGGCATTACTACAAGATGGGACATTACTGCAAGATGGGGCATTACTGGAGAAGGGGAGGAAGATAGTGCATTACTACAAGAAGGGGCAATACTACAGTCATGGCCAAAAGTTTTGAGAATGACACCAAAATTATATTTTCACATGATCTGCTGCCCTCTGGTTTTTATTTGTGTTTGTCTGATGTTTATATCACATACAGAAATATAATTGCAATCATATTATGAGTACCAAAAGGTTATATTGACAGTTAGAATGAGTTAATGCAGCAAGTCAATATTTGCAGTGTTGACCCTTCTTCTTCAAGACCTCTGCAATTCTCCCTGGCATGCTCTCAATTTCTGGACCAAGTCCTGACTGATAGCAGTCCATTCTTGCATAATCAATGCTTGGATTTTGCCAGAATTTGTTGGTTATTGTTTGTCCACCCGTCTCTTGATGATTGACCACAAGTTCTCAATGGGATTAAGATCTGGGGAGTTTCCAGGCCATGGACCCAAAATCTCTATGTTTTGTTCCCTGAGCCATTTAGTTATCACCTTTGCTTTATGGCAAGGCGCTCCATCATGCTGGAAAAGGCATTGTTGGGCACCAAACTGCTCTTGGACGGTTGGGAGAAGTTGCTCTTGGAGAACATTCTGGTACCATTCTTTATTCATGGCTGTGTTTTTAGGCAAGACTGTGAGTGAGCCGATTCCCTTGGCTGAGAAGCAACCCCACACATGAATGATTTCAGGATGCTTTACAGTTGGCATGAGACAAGACTGGTGGTAGCGCTCACCTCTTCTTCTCCGAATAAGATGTTTTCCAAATGTTCCAAACAATCGAAAAGGGGATTCATCAGAGAAAATGACTTTACCCCAGTCCTCAGCAGTCCACTCCCTGTACCTTTTGCAGAATATAAGTCGGTCCCTGATTTTTTTTCTGAAGAGAAGTGGCATCTTTGCTGCCCTCCTTGAAACCAGGCCTTGCTCAAAGAGTCTCTGCCTCACAGTGTGTGCAGAAGCACTCACACCAGCCTGCTGCCATTCCTGAGCAAGCTCGGCACTGCTGGTAGTCCGATCCTGCAGCTGAAACAGTTTTAAAATACGGTCCTGGCGCTTGCTGGTCTTTCTTGGGCGCCCTGGAGCCTTTTTGACAACAATGGAAGCTCTCTCCTTGAAGTTCTTGATGATGCCATAGATTGTTGACTGAGGTGCAATCTTTGTAGCTGCAATACTCTTCCCTGTTAGGCCATTTTTGTGCAGTGCAATGATGGCTGCACGTGTTTCTTTAGAGATAACCATGGTTAACTGAAGAGAAACAATGATACCAAGCACCAGCCTCCTTTTAAAGTGTCCAGTGGTGTCATTCTTACTTAATCATGACTGATTGATCGCCAGCCCTGTCCTCATCATCACCACACCTGTGTTAATGGAACAATTACTAAAACGATATTAGCTGCTCCTTTTAATGCAGGACTGCAATGATGTTGAAATGTGTTTTGGGGGTTAAAGTTCATTTTCTAGGCAAATATTGACTTTGCAAGTAATTGCTGTTAAGCTGATCAATCTTTATGACATTCTGGAGTACATGCAAATTGCCATTAGAAAAACTGAAGCAGTAGACTTTGTAAAAATTAATATTTGTATCATTCTCAAAACTTTTGGCCATGACTGTACAGGGAGAGTATTATGATGGGGACATTACTACAAGAAGGGCATTACTGCAAGATGGAGCATTACAACACAAAGGGGATAATGATGGGCACATTAATACAAGATGGTATATTAGTTCAAGAAGGGGCATTACTACAAGAAGGGGATAATGATGGGGACATTAATACAAGATGGGGCACTAATACGAAAAAGGGGATAAAGGTGGGCACATTACTACAAGATGGGGCTTTACTGCAAGAAGGGGACCAGGATTGGGGACATTACTACTAAAATGGGAGCAAAATGCGGCATTACTACAAGAAGGGGCATTAGTAAAAGAAGGGGGGTTACTAAAAGAAGTGGAGAAAATGGGGCATTACTGCAAGAAGGGCATCAGGATTGGGGACATTACTACAAGAAGAGGAGCAAAATAGCGTATTTCTAGAAGGCGTCGGCCAAAATTTCTACGATTGCAGCAATTTTCAAATGTCGCTTCTTCCCTATGCGCCCAAACAGGGGTTTTCCACCACATATGCTGTAAATTTTCTCCTGTTACCCTTGAAGAAGTACAATATTTGAGGCTAAAGTTTCATTTTTGTTGAAAACATTAAAATGTTAATTACAGTATTTTCCTTCCACGTGAAGCACCTGAAGGGTTAACAATCTTGAATGTGGTTTTGAGTAGTGTGGGGTGTAGTTTTTAGAATGGTTTAACGTTTGGGTGTTTTTTTGTCATGTAGGCTCTTCAGAGTCTCTTCAAATGTGATGTGATCACTAAAAAAAAGTGGCTTTGTAAATTTTGTTTTATGAATGAGAAATTGCTGATGATCTTTAAACCCTTCTAACTTCCTAACAAAACAAATTTTGTTTCCAAAATTGTGCTAAAGTAAAGTAGACATGTGGGAAATGTAAATTATTACCGTAACTATTTTGTGTGAAATTATTCTCCCGTTTAACTGTATAAAGAAAAAAATTGCCACATTTTAAAAAATTTATCCAAATTTCCATTCTTTTAACAAATAAATGCAAAAAATATCACCCTAAATTTACAACTATCATGAAGTCAAATAGGTCATAAAAAAACTTTCTCATCACTGAGATCCGTTGACGCATTTCAGAGTTTTACTGGTCAAAATTGCATGAAATGGCCTGGTCATTAGGGTTAACCCCTTCCCGACCCTTGATGTAACACAACGTCAAGGGTTGGGTCCCGGTGTTTGATGTGAGCTCCGGTACGGAGTTCACATCAAACACTCGACATCTCAACTGATCTCATCAGCTGAGATGTCGAGCTTACAGCACTGATCGGATTCGGGATCTGATTAGTGCTGTTAGCCCCTTAGATCATGCTGATATTCACTGACAGTGTGATTGAAAGGCACTGCCGTGACTGAAGATCCCGCGATAATATCGTGAGATCTCCGGCCATCACATGATAGCCTGTGGTCCTGCCAAGACCCCGGAAGCTATCAGCGTTTACTTCCTATGAGTGTTTCTGCTGCAGCTCTTCGGGACCTGCCACAAGCAATCAGCCACTGCAGTACTGTGGCACCCTATGGGGCAGTGTAAAATGAAGAATTAATGAAAAAATAAAGTTGATAAAAATATGAAAAAAACAAAACACAAAAGTTCAAATCATCCCACTTTTCCCCCATTCAAAATATAAATATTAAAATAATAAAAAAAAAACACATATTTGGTATTGCCGCGTTCATAAAAAATATATAAAATCAATTAATGAGAGCCGTAAACTGCGTAATGAAAATATAGGTCCAAACGGCAAAATTACGTATTTTTGTCGCCGCGATATTACTATAAAATGCAATAACAGGCGATAAAAACAGCACATCCACCCATAAATGGTATCATTAGAAACGTCAGCTCAAGATGCAAAACATAAGCCATCACAAAGCCCCAGGTCCCAAAAAATGAGGACGCTATGGGTCACAGAACATGGCGCAAAAGGTGTGATTCTTTTTTTTAAAACTTTAGAATTTTGTTCACAACTTAGATAACAGTAAAGGTATACAAATTTGGTATCTACGAACTTGAACCAAGCTGAGGCATCACACCATTGTGTCAGTTTTACCATATAGTGAACATGGCGACTAAAAAAAAACCAAAAATGTGTATTGCACTGTATGTGCAATTTCACTGCACTTGGAATTTTTTTCCCATTTTTCTGTACACTATATGGTAAAATAAATGATTGCATATGAAAGTACAACTCGTCCTGCAAAAAACAAGCCGTCATATGTTTATAGTTTATATTGACAAAAAAATAAAAAAGTTATGGCTCTTCGAAGAAGGGGAGAATAAAACTAAATGAAAAATGAAAAATTTCCGGGTGATGAAGGGGTTAAAAAAGGCTCGGGGGTGAAGAACGTCACACCAGCAGCTTGTTTCAGAGTTAAATCTCAAAATATTACCCACAGATCCTTTGAAAAAGGGAAACTCTAAATATGAACTAAGGCTAGGGTCACACTGTAAAAGAGAATTGCGTTCACCGCATCCAGATCCGGATGTGGTGAAGGCAATTGGCTTTCCACACATTCTGCTAGCAAAATGTGTGGCTGAAGCCGCAATCCGGTAACCGGATTGCTCCGGATGTGTAATCCGGAGCAATCCGGTTGCCATACAGTTTGCTCATCCCTTCTGCCTCAGGGATGAGCTAACTGTACAATCTTTTTAAAAAGAATAAATATTAATAATAATTGTGCCCATCATGTGTCTAGGGGGTGCCCACCCCCCTAGAGACATGCTACCTACTCAGGTGGGCATGTAATGTGGTAATAACTTCTGTACTGTAAGCCGGCTCCTGTCGGCTCTGTACAATTTTCTGAATGAAGCCGCGGCTCCACTGTGAGCTGCGCGCATATTATACGTAATGTATGTATAGTATGTGCTCTGTCCGAGGTCCTGTAGGCTTTTACAGTAGATCTATGGTGCTGCACAGCCCATAGATCTACTGTAAATGGCTACAGGACCCTGGACAGCGCACATACTATATGTAAATTACTTATAGTATGCGCACCGCTCACAGGGGAGCTGCGGCTTCATTCAGAAATTTGTACAGAGCCGACAGCAGCCGACTTACTGTATAGCAGTTATTAACACATTACATGCCCACCTGAGTAGGTAGCATGTGTCTAGGGGGGGTGGGCACCCCCTAGAGACATGATGGGCACAATTATTATTAATATTAAAGCTTTTTTTAACAGTGATAAACAGCTTGCTTATCCCGGTGGCAGTATAAGGTAACCGCATTGCTCAGGATTACACATCCTGAGCAATGGCGGTTACCACATTGCAGAGGCTAAAAAACTGCAGCCTGCATGATTTTTCACGCAGGCTGCAGAATCGGATGCGGTTGGGCTCCTATGAGGAGCGATTCCTGATGCGGTTTTGAGCTTTTTGAAAGCTCATAACTGGATCAGGATTTAAAAAAAAAAAAAAATGCAAGTGTGACCCTAGCCTAAATATGAGGGAAGTGGGCATGGTGCTGTTAGTGGTGCATACCATGGCCATGTAACAGGTCACAATGTCCCTGTATCTTTTTTTTAGCTTCCTGTCACAGTTTCCAGGGAGCATGGGACACCACTGTTGAAGCCAGAATACTGCAAGCAGGTTGTGGGTTGGATGGCAGACAATGCTTCCAGTCTCTTTACAAGTAGCACCACCAAATCGTCCACTTGGTCTATTCTTCCTAGCCAAGAGGCTGGGCTGCACAATCCTCAACCTTGCCCTCTTTCCTCCCACCATCATGAGTCCTAGAAAACTTGTGATCCCACACTTTGACACTCCAAATGAGCTCTTTACATTTCCTTCTATGCATTTTGGCCTCTCAGCATGCACCACTCAAGAGGGATATGAGGAGGTGATATACAATGATGCACAAATATTTGAGCACCCATGGCCAGAAGAAAAGATTGAGAAATATGAAGATGAGGTGGTGAATGATGAAGCCTCTGACCAAGCAGCGCAGAGGGGGAGGGATTTATAGCACCACAAAAGGCTGGAAGAGACAGTGGCTTAACCAGAGGGAGAACTCAGTCTACTCTTCCTCAGAGCACCCTCACTCAGCTAGATCCCAGTCCAAGGGTGTGTTGTTCCCCAATATTGAAGTTTTTTGCTACAGTCCTTCAGACAAAAAGACAGTAAATTGCAGCATGTTCCATACCAATCTGAGCAGAGGCAAGACCATTGCCAACCTGAGCACCACCAGCATGCTCAAGCACATGGCAGCTATGCACCCCCAAAGGTGGTTAGAACGCACTAAGGCTGTGTGATGGTAAAATGATCAGCTGCAAGCCAGCAAGTGTAGTGTGTCACACAAGCCATTGCACTGCCTCGCACACTTGAGAGCCGGGGATATACCTCCTGTTCCTGGTAAGGGGGAATAGAGGCATTGGCAGGGTTTAAATCTGCCTCCCAGTAGGCAACTGACTACACTGGAGCAATGCTCAATCTCCACCCCAGACCACAGAGACACCAGAGGAGGGGAGCAGAGAGGAATAGAGGGAACTTCCCACCACTTGACTGCCCCAACACTACTACTATTAGAACTTGCTGGTTACAGCTAAAACACGATTCATTGTGTGGTCTCTGAACAATATAATTGCTGGGAGCATCAGCGTAACGCCTTCCAGCAATTCTAGGAGTAAATCTCCTAGGAGGCAATTTCCAGACTGAGCAAGCACTTGCACAAGCTCCTTCCACTGAGGTGTACACTCTGACCCTCTTGGTCAGTGAAGGGTGACAGGCGACCTGCCGGAGAGCAGGAGCATACACCGGAGAGTGAGGGGTCCACTAAGGTACAGAGCTATCAGTCCTGAAAGGTACAAACCTGTGTCCGAGGGTGAAACCACTGCCCCTTTCCCTATGCTATGGCTTTCCCAATCTGCTGTCCAGGAAGCAGGCTCTGATTCATCCTGTCCCCAACCTGTGGTTGCACATAAACAACAAACATTAGCACCCATGTTGTTCCAGAGCAGCATTCAGTCACTGACCCAGATGTTGGAAAGGAAGAGGAAATTCTCAGCCCCCCACCCACAGGCCCAAACACAAAATGGCCACATTGCCAGATTGCACACCCTGGAAAGGTTGCCATATCAGCTTGATGAAATGAAGTCTTTCCTCAACCTCTTGGCGGTGACTGCCCCCTGATACTTGGTCCCCAGTTGCCACTATTTGTCCCGGTGTGTCGTCCCAACATTACACAAGCACATGTCCTGCAATATCACGCATGCTCTGACTAATGAAGTAACTGGGAATGACCACCTAACCACAGACATGTTGAAAAGTTCTTGTAGACAGGGATGCTACATTTCCCTGATGGCACACTCGGTGAACATAGTGGAAACTGGGGCAGAGCCAGAGCCTGGGACATCACATATCCTACAAATGCCAAAAATAGCTGGCTCAATTTCCATCAGGGTTTCTCTCTTCTTGTATGCCAGTTCCTGTCTCCCCTCCTCCTCCTGCTATTCACCCTTGGGTGAATTAACCTCCCCATCACTCCCAGGCTTGGAGCTCTGCAGCACTACCTCAGCAAAGCAGCAACATGCTCTGCTGAAGCTCATCTATTTAGGTGATAAAACACACACAGCAGCAGAGCTGTTGAGAGGTATAACAGACCAGACTGATCAGTGGCTCTCCACGCTGAACCTCCAACCAGGTCTGGTCATCTGTAATTAAACAGCATAACCTTCTGGCAGCTTTAAAGTTCTGCAAGCTGGTACTTGTGGTTTATGATAACATACTCTGACTTGCTGGAGCTACTTGTCAAGGTATGCCGCATCTGCACTTATTTCAGAAAGTCACCTCCCATTACTGTCGGTCTGGTAGTGCCCCAACAGCACTTGCATTTGCCACCTCTCCGACTGATTTATGACCTGCCAATGTGCTTGAATTCAACATTACATATGTTGGCAAGGCTTACTGAGCAGCGAAAGGAAGAAGTTGAACACCAGCTTGAACATGCCTGTATCACGGGTGTGTCTGGAGGCACACAGAAAGTAATGTGATTTTCAAAAAAAAATGTAATTAAAATTCAAATATATGTTGCATAATATTGGTGAATGAAGTTGTGGTGCTATTAGAGTCATATGTTATATTTTGTGTGACTTCCATGAGCTTGAAGGACTGCATCCATGCGGTTCAACAATTATTCATACAATTTATTAATGAAGTAATCAGGAATAGCAAAGAATGCAGTCTTACATGCCTCCCAGAGTTCATCTAGATTCTTTGGTTTTGTCTTCCAAGCTTCCTCTTTCATCCTACCCCAAACATGCTCAATGATGTTCATGTCTGGTGACTGGGCTGGCCAGTCCTTGAACACCTTGATCTTTTTTGCCTGGAGGAACTTTGCTGTAGAGATGCATGTATGAGGTGGAGCACCATCCTGCTGCAGAATTTGATCCCTTTTATAATTTGCAATATAAAAGGTAGTTAATACTTCTTGATATTTTAGGCTATTGATATTGCCTTCCACCTTGCAAATGTTTTGCACACCCTCATACTGAATGTAACCCCAGACCATGATCTTTCCACCACCAAATGTAACTGTTTTCTGGGTGTATTTTGGATCCATATGGGCTCCAGTAGGTCTCCTGCAGTATTTGCGGCAGCTGTGGTGCAATTCTTTTAAAGAGTCATCAGAGAAATCCACCTTCTCCCACTTTTCCAGCATCCATCTGTTTAGCAGGCTGTGGGACTTTGCAAATGCCACACATTTTTTTATTTGCCTTTTGTTTAGTGCTGGCTTCTGGGCCCTGATTCGATAATGGAGGCCATTTCGAGACAAACTGTTTTAGTTGACACAAGGAATTGAGGTGACCAGGCCTGTTGGAGCTATGCTGCAGTGGAAGAGGGGCTTGCTTTGGATTTTCTAACCAACAAACGTTCCTCCTGAGCAGTTGTCTTGCGATGTCTGCCGGAACCTGGCTTGTCAAACACATCTCCAGTCTCTTCAAATCTTTTGTAATTCTTTGTACTTGATGCTGAGACACATTAAAGGTGCCAGCCACCTCTGCAGTGGATCTGGTCTTCAGCCTCTTTATAATCAAGGCTTTGGTCGCAGGGTGGATTTTTGGCATATTGTCAGAGCTCAAGTTGCAGTTCAAGTGAAGATCTAGGGTGCTGGGTTTCTTTTTAGACACACCCACTAATTAACCAATCATTTACTGAGCAGAGGTGAGGATGTAAACTAGGATTGGGTGCATTACATGACCAGGCAACAAAACTTTTGTTTTGCTAAAATCTGACCATTCTGTGTTCATTAAATGATCAATATTTCAGCATTGATGCCAATTTATTTTCTTAACATAAACCAAATTTCGGATGGTTTCAGCTTTCAAAAGAGTAATTTATACAACCAATGGATGACTTTAACATCAGGTTATAAGCTTTTACTTACATAACATGGATAAGCGACATAACTTCTGTCAGGGAGTTTAGGTGTCACATTCCCCCTTTTTGCCCTTAGCATCAGAGACTACTTTCCCCTCCCCTGTCGTCGTCCAGCGCTGGGTGTCTCCCTACACCCAGCGTGACAGCGTGTCAAACTAACACTCATCCATTGCACATAACTGCCGAGTGAGTGTGGATTGCTGATATTTGTGAGGTTCTTCAAAATTTTGAAGACTCCCCCATGATGGTGAGGGGCGCCATTTTCAGCGTATACATCAAGCTGCACTGGCTATTGAAAAGTTTGCTGCTCACTCTGAAAGAGGTAGCTTTGAGTGACAAGCAGGTGGCTATGGAGCAAGGTTTTACAATTGGTGATACTACTCAGCCCAGCCCCATCCCTCTCTTTCAACCACACTGAGTGAGGAACAGGAGAAGGAGGATGCCAAGTAGGAAGAAGATGAACAGGACTTGCTTGTTTGTGCTACAAAAGTGATTACCAAACCCAGTTTCCTTTCTCTTTCTGTTCAATGTGGATGGCCTGAAGAGGAGAAGGAGGAGTGGCTGTAGGAAGAGAGGATGGTCTAGCCTTTGTCCTGGTGGTGACACTGAAAGATTGCCTATTTGTGGTCTGGCACACATGGCAATATCCTGCTACCTTTCTCAAGACTCTTGCATGAAACAAATTTTGACCACTAACAAATACTGGTCGTGCACCCTTCTTGACCCATGGTACAAGGAGAAATTTCCTTCTCTCATTCCAGTGACAGAAACGTGTTCTAGAATTTAAACATAAAAGGGAGCCATTGTTGAAGAGATGATCAAAAGATTATCCTCAGACAAGGCTGGCGGCAGGATTACAGTCTCTTTGTAGCAGCAAGGATTACAGAGGAGGGACACTCACACAATGTGCCACACAGGCAGGGGCAGTATGTTCAAAACATGGTACATTTTTATGCAAATGGTGCATCAAGGAGGGAGAAATTGACCCACATAATAAAGGTGAGGTGTGTTTATGTGACTATACCAGCGTCCTTTCTGATTCTTCAATGTCTCTGTAACTATTGGGTGTCCAAGTTGAACAAGTGACCCGACCTCTCCTTGTATGACTTAGAGGTGCTGGCCTGCACTGCTGTTAGTGTCTTGTTTGAGCGGTTGTTAAGTGCTGCCAGGGGAATCATACAGGAGAGGCGTTCTTGCCTATTATCAGCAAATGCAGACAGGCTTACTCTGCTAAAATTAAACGAGGGCTGTGTTCCCCTAGAACTTGCAAACCCACTGGATGACATCTAACGAGTCTAAAATCACCCAAAATATTCAGTTTTGTAAGTTGGCTTAATGTGCACTCCTTCCCTACCAACCCCATTTGTTTTATTTTTAACACATCCTACTCCTTCTTCTGCACCATGTTCTTGATGGTCACATATATACAGTGGGGAAACAAAGTGTTTAGTCAGCCAACGATTGTACAAGTTCTCCCACTTAAAAAGATGAGAGAGGCCTGTAATTGACATCATAGGTAGACCTCAACTATGAGAGACAAAATGAGAAAACAAATCCTGAAAATCACATTGTCTGATTTGGAAAAAAATATTTTTCAAATTTTGGTCCAAAATAAGTTTGTGGTCAATAACAAAAGTTCATCTCAATACTTTGTTATATATTCTTTGTTGACAATGACAGAGGTCAAACGTATTCTGTAAGTCATCACAAAGGTGGCACACACTCTTGCTGGTATGTAGGCCCATTCCTCCATGCAGATTTCCTCTAGAGCAATTATGTTTTGGGGTTTTCACTGGGCAACACAGACTTTCAACTCCCTCCAAAGATTTTCTATAGGGTTGAGAACTGGAGACTGGCTAGGCCACTCCAGGATCATGAAATGCTTCTTGTGAAGACACTCCTTCATTGCCCTGGTGGTGTGCTTGGGATTATTGTCATACTGATGGAAGGAAGTCTCCACTCAAAATCTGGCCCTGGCCCATTCATTCTTTCATGTACACGGACAAGTCATCCTGGTGTCTTGGAAGAGAAACAGCCCCAAAGCATGATGGTGCCACCTTCTTGCTTCACAATAGGTATGGTATTCTTTGGATGCAACTCAACATTCTTTCTCCTCCAAACACAACGAATTGTGTTTCTACTAAACAGTTCTACTTTGGCTTCATCTGACTATATTACATTCTCCCAATACTCTTCTGGATCATCCAAATGCTTTCTAGCAAACTTCAGATGGACCTGGGACTGTAATAGCTTAAGCAGGGGGACATATTTGGTACTTCAGGATCTGAATCCCTGGCGGTGTAGTGTGTTACTGATGGTTGCCTGTGTAACATTGGTTCCAGCTCTCTGCAGGTCATTGAGTAGGTCACCCCGTATGGTTCTGCGATTTTTGCTCACTGTTCTTGAGATCATTTTGAACCCAAAGTGTGAGATCTTGTGTGGAGCCCCACATTGAGGGAGACTATCAGTGGTTTTGTATGTCTTCGATTTTCTAATGATTGCTCCCACACTTGATTTCTTCATACCAAGCTGCTTGCCTATTGCAGATTCAGTCTTTGCAGCCTGGTGCAAGACTACAATTTTGTTTCTGGTGTCTTTCAGCAGCTCTTTGGTCTTCACCCTAGTGGAGTTTGAAATGTGACTATTTGAGGTTGCGGACAGTTGTTTTTTATACTGAAAACAAGTTCAAACACGTGCCAGAACTAGAGGTAATGAGAGGAGGATAGAGAAGCCTCTTAAAAAAAACATTACTGGTCTGTGAGAGCCAGAAATCATACCTGTTTGTAGGTGTACAAATACTTATTTTCCAACAAAATATGAAAAAAAATCTCTTTCCAAATCAGAAAATGTGATTTTCAGAATTTTTTTTCTCATTTTGCCTCTCATAGTTGAGGTCTACCTATGATGTCAATTATAGGTTTCTCTCTTCTTCAATGAAACCTCTTATACTGGAGGAAGCAGCTTCAAAGTACAATGACTCAGTTTGTGCATTTTCTGGACATTGGTTTCAACTGTTACAGAATGTCCTCAATACTGGCCCTTACTTGACTTTATTGTATTCAAAATTTTAATTAAACCCTTTGAGTGTGTAAAAGCATCCATTTTCAGCATATATGGGTTCCATCCCTGACAGAATGTCTACAATACAGGCCTTTGCTTAGCTTTGCATTATTCAAAATTTTAATCAAATCTAGAAATGGGCGAACTTGAACTGTAAATTTGGAGTCCGTACCGAACATCTACTGTTCGGGCACAAATCCAAAACACAAACTTCCCTGGGAAGTACATGTTACAGTTCGGGTTTGGTTCGGGGACGGGGGAGCTATTAAAAGAAAGCAAATAGTTATTAAACAGCAGCATCATACTTACTCATGTCCTGCTGCTTGTATTTCTGGGCCACTCAATAACTTCCTGGATATTCACTGCAGAAGGACCCAACAGCCAATCACAGACACTTTCACAGGGAATGTATATATGTGATTGGCTATTGTAGCAATCTGGAAACTGCCCATACATTCTAGATGCTAGAATGTATGGGCTGGATTCAGATTACTCCAGTAGCCAATCACAGATGCCCATTCTCTGTGACCGCTTCAGTGATGGGCTATTGGGCCTCTTACCCATGGACTGACATATTAGTACTGTAAAAATAAATAAATGATTACAAAATTTTGTGTAGTGCTTTGGTGTATTTTTGATTCTCAGCGCAGATAAAGCGGATTGCTATGGGCTGCCATCCCAAGCTGCCTTGATTTACTTTGTCTGGCAGTCAAAATAATGGGAAGCCCAATATTATTTTTAATTATTTAAATAAATAATTAAAAAAAAGGGGGCTTCACCCTATTTTTATTGCCAGCCAAGGTAAAACCCAACAGCTGGGGGCCGGGATTTCCAGTAGTGATGGGCGAATCCTAAATTACTCGGAATCGCTTGACTCTAGCGAGTCCGCGCACAGGACTCGCTACTCGTTGCGAGTCTAGCGAGTCCAATGTTAATGAATGGGGAAGCGAGTAATAGCGAGTAGTGTGAGATTTACAAATCGCAGATGTGTCTCGGAAGCTTCAGCCTGAAGCAATCCTAGTTTTGTTATTTATTTGCATTGCTCGTTTACTTTGTAAGTAATCGCTGGGAAACTCGCACAGATAAGAGCCCTGTCTGCTCTGTGTGCTGGCTGCCAGCTCCAGGGTCCTAGAGCCCGCCTGCTGCCTGATGTAGCAGTGCTGAGATTGTTCTCAGTCTGCTCATTCCCTGTGCATAGAGATCTATATCTATGCACAGGGGATGTAGCAGAGAGGACATCGCATTTTGGACTGCGTCGGACGGAAGAGGATTTTTTTAATTAAAGATGGAGTCCCTAATGGCTTTTTTTTTTATTTCTAATAAAAAATTTTCTTTGTGTTGTGTTTTTTTTAAAACAATTTAATAGAAATTCATGGCGGTCATGTCTAATATTGGCGTGACCGCCATAAATTTCGGGCTTAGGGCCAGCTGATAATACAAAGCTGGCCCTAACCTCTTTATTACCCAGCGTGCCACCGCTACCAGGGCCGCTGGAAGAGCGGGGTTCAGCGCCAGAGGATGGCGCTTCAATGAACGCGCCATCTTCTGGGGCGGCTGCGGGCTGCAATTTGCAGCGGGGGGTGCCCAGAAAGCTTGGGCATCCCTGCGCTGCGGATTCCAGCCCCCAGCTGCTTAGCTGTACCTGGCTAGACATAGAAATTGCGCGGAGCCCCACGCATTTTTTTTTAATTATTTCATGAAATTCTGAGATTCTGACTCTGACTCTGAAATTCATGAAATAATTAAAAAAAATGCGTGGGGCTCCGCGCAATTTCTATGTCTAGCCAGGTACAGCTAAGCAGCTGGGGGCTGGAATCCGCAGCGCAGGGATGCCCAAGCTTTCTGGGCACCCCCCGCTGCAAATTGCAGCCCGCAGCTGCCCCAGAAGATGGCGCGTTCATTGAAGCGCCATCCTCTGGCGCTGAACCCTGCTCTTCCAGCGGCCCTGGTGGCGGTAGCACGCTGGGTAATAAAGGGGTTAATACCAGCTTTGTTATACAAGCTGGTATTAAGCCCGAGATTCTTAATGTCAGGCCACGTTTGACCCAGCCACTAAGAATCTCCAATAAAGGGTTAAAAAAACACAGAGAAAATTTTTTATTTGAAATAAAAAAAAAGCCATTAGGGACTCCATCTTTAATTAAAAAAATCCTCTTCCGTCCGACGTAGTCCAAAACGCGATGTCCTCTCTGCTACATCCCCTGTGCATAGATATAGATCTCTATGCACAGGGAATGAGCAGACTGAGAACAATCTCAGCACTGCTACATCATGTCTGTGAGCAGGAGGGCTCTAGGACCCTGGAGCTGCACAGAGAAGACAGCTGGACTCGGCTCGCAAAGAAACAGCAGTTACTTTGCGAGTTTCCCTGCTATCACTGGCACAGTAGCCGAGTCTAATGCAAACAATGGCAATCCTAGTTTTGTCAGCGTTTCTGACAAAACTAGGATTGATATTGATTTGCATTGGACTCGTGCGAGTAATCACTGGGAAACTCGCCGAGTACCGAGTCCTGCGAGTCCCTCACTACTCGCCGAGTAACGAGTCCTAGCGAGTAGATTCGCCCATCCCTAATTTCCAGCTTGATAAGGCCCAAGCATTCTGGGCCTCCACACCTAAAAATCGCATTCTTTCTTAGCGTCATTTTTTTTTTCCTGCCTCTTCCAGTGGCCCTGGTGGGGGTGGCACACTGGGTCATGAAGGGGTTAATGCCAGCTTTGTATTGATAGCGTCAGGCCAATATTAGACTTGGTCACTATGAATTTCTATTAAACCTAAAAAAAACAGAGAAAAAAACATTTTAATTGAAATAAAACACAAAAAACATCACTGGTTCCCATCTTTAACAACCAATAAACAAACCCTCCATCGATGAATTCACAGGCAAACATGTTCAACTCTGATACATCTCACAGCAACTTGCAGGCTGACACTGATAATCGGATGCCATGAGAAATGTCATCTAACTTCACAGCTGAGCCCCATCAGCAGTGAACTCAGATGACTTCATGATCTGCCTTACACATATTGAAACACACCCATTGCCATGCTGGGCCATTTACGTGAGCTCTGCAGCAGTGCCTGTGTGGCGCCCTGCCAACGCAGGTAACCACATATCTCTCTGCTGCACAGCTGGGTTTCCACAGTAGGTATCACTACAAACAACACCTTCCACCCCGGCACAGTAGGGGGAGCTCAACCTGCTGCACTTAGGCAGGATCCCCTAAAAATACTGCTGCTGGGAGCGGAGTTAGTCAGAGTGTAGCAGACGCTAGAAGATCTGCAGGAAGGTTCTGGTGCTGGTGTCACGAGAAGGCACAGGTCAGAGACCCAGAGGAGCCCTTCAGCATCCCACCAACCTAAGTGGGACTGAAGGCAAGGAGACCGGAAGCAGAATCAGAAGCAGGGAACAGGCAGCTCTAGCTAAGAGTTTGTTCCAAAGAGGAAAGGGAAGCCGGATATTGGGGACTCGCACCAATGGAGAACTACAAGTCCCACAGGAAACCCCTGGGCACTGAGGAAGCTACAGCTACTCGGTCTCCTGAGAGAGTCAAGGCAAGGGAGCCAGGTGCAGGGGCCCCTGCAGAAACCAAGAGAAGGTTGTCCCAGAGACCGCACAGGAGGGAAGGAGAAACAGATCAGAGAAGAGAGTGGAGACAAGTCATGATTTAATAGACTGTGCTTCAGAGAATCCAAAAGGGAATGAGGCCTTACACCCACTTGCTGTGGGATCCCACTGTGCAGCCCAGCTACCCGTCAGTGCTTGGAACCATTTGCTTGAATACCATCAGTAAAAGGTAAAGAGACTTCTGTTGCGTGCTTGCCTTCTTTCTGCTCCCTCACTGTGCCCTCTATAGACTCTTCCTATCCTCTCAAATGTCCCAGCTCTGCTGCCTCCTGCCCATTCCTCACCCCTCTGCCCCGGAGGTCCCAGTCCTACCTGCGGGGACTATACCATCACGGCCGCAATCCCACCGACCTCCGGAGGACTGTGGCGGTGTTGGTGATCTCTCACCAGACTCAGCAGGTAGCGTCACGAAGACAAAAACTGTAAATAGTCCCTGTAAATAACCCCCTTTTTCACTGACCCCAGGGCTACAGCCTCGGGCAGGCACCCATGACATCCCAGACCGTAACCGAGCCCGAGCCCTGAGTACCCTGCCCTGGGCGACTCACCTGTCACTGGGGTAATATGCTCCACAGACCTCTTCAGGTCACAGCCTTTCACATATTAGAACATGGCCATTGCCACCTTCAATCTTTCAACAGAGCTCTGTATGAGTGTAAAGCATGCTTAAATTTCATGGGGGCAGAGTTGAGCAATGTCCTTATCTGCAAATCATATTAACTTGTAATAATGTGCTTAAGCAAAGACACGGTTGAGGCCACTGAAGGACATCATTAATTGGAACTCATACAACTTTTCAACAGACTGAAAGAAGGGTATCAATACATATATCTCCTGAGGGGTTATAATGCGCAAATGCTAAAATGTTTAGGTTATTTGTATGGAACACATCATACTATTCCAGTAAGTGAGTAAGACCCGTAACAGCGTTTGAAACGAGTAAAGACTGCTAACATGTTATCTGTGGCCAGCTACCCCAATTTTACCTGAACCTTTGCTATTTTTTAAGAAGATTTAAATAAAGAAATGCTTTTTAATCAAGAAGTTGTGCTGGGTATCATGGAAATCGCACTATTACAGTATTCATCATGAATAATAAACCTAATGCACGAGAAGGGTGAAGGTGTCAATAGCTGATGTGAGGGTGGTATTGAGAAAGTGGTTGCAGTGTCCATGTCGTGCAATGAAGATATGGAGGACAGAGATAGATAAGAGTCAGAGTGTGTGTGAATGTCTGGATGTATGAGGGTTCTTAGAGGGTGTGCGAGTTGCTGGACATGGGTGGTAAGTGAGGAGGACAGGGATAAGGAAGTGAGTAGAAGGTCATCAGATGGGGAAATGTAAGGTTGTGAGATTAGATAGGGAACAGAGGTGGGTGAAGATAAGGTCTAATGCATGTCTTTCTGTGTGGGTGACTGTGGAGGACCACTGAATAAATACAAAAGATGAAGTAAGCAACATGAGTTTGGAGGCTGCCGACAGGTAGGTGTCAGTAAAGATATTGAGGTCACCCTAGATAATGGTGGGAATGTCAGTAGAGAGAAAGTGAAGAAAGCAGATGGCGAATTGGTCAATAAAGGTGGTGGCCAGGTCTGGAGGTTTGTATATGATGGCCATGGAGGCAGAGATGATGACGGAGCCAATCATTTTTTATATTGCATGCTTTTTGAATATGTGGCATATGTTCCATTTGATCCTTTCCACTTGATCTGGAGGAAAGTTTTTTCCCTTATAGCTTTTGCTAATGCTGCCTTTGTGGCGCCCTGCATCCACAGGTACCCACAGGCCTTCCTAGAACACAGATGAACATCCACAGCAGGTACACCAGTACATTCAACACCTTCCACCCCAGCACAATAGGGGGGAGCTCCACTTGCTGCCCTTAGGCAAGATCCCCTATAAATACTGATGCAGGGGAGGAGTTAGTCAGAGTTTGCAGTCGCTATGAGAGCTGCGGATACATCCTGGTGATCGGTGCCACGTCAGGCTGAACCAGTGACCCTAAACAGCTTCTGAGGAGTCTTGCCACTCCGAGAGTGGGTACGGAAGGCAAGGAGAGGAAAGAGGTGGAAGAGTGGGGACCAAGGAGCCAGGATATGTTCGCCCAATTAGCACACCGGACAGCGGGGTCTGTGTCTGCAGGAGAGCTACACGCCCAGCAGAGAACCCGACAAACCGCGGAGACTCCAGTCACCCGGTCACCTGCTTAATCACCGTTCAGGGAGCCAGACACCGTGGAAGGAGAAGAATCTGAGGTTGTCCGTCGACAGCGCAGGTGGAGAGAGAGAAAGAGAGAGAATAGCGGAGGCCTGCCAAGTTCTACATGGGGTAGGGGCTTCAACACAGGGAAAAGAGAACACGGAGGCCTTACACCCACTTGCTGTGGAAATTCAACTGTGTTTCCTGGTCATCTGACAGTGTTCCGGACTTTTACCTGATGTACCACCAGTTAAAGGTAAAGAGACATTCAACATCGTGTGTGCGTTTTTCACCCCCTGTCTCCGCTACCCACAGAGACTATTTCGTTAACCCATCACCTGGCCAAACCCCAGCTCCATGACTCACAACCAACACTGCCCCGGAGGATTAGCTCTACCTCTAGGGAGCTGCTTGACCCTAGCCGCAATACCATCACCATCGGAGGACTGTGGCAGCGCTGGTGTCTAGTCACTAGGTACTACAGGTGGTGTCACGTGATAAAAACTTCAATCCTTTAATTTGGCCACTGTCTTCCCCTAGGGGCTACAGGTCTGGACAGGCCACCAGTGAGAACCCCCATTGAATCCGAGGGCCCAGACATCCGAGTTCCCATACCCTGGGGCGGTACAGCTTCAGCTAATATCCTCTTTTATACAGCTCTAGGTGAGGGTATTTATTCATATATTTTTTATTGAAATATCTGAGGCTCTGTTCCTAAAAGAATACCTGTAACCCCCCATACATGCTGATCTAATTACAGCACTGAATGCAGCATGTCTGCTGCATTCAGGCAAGGGGTCCCCCATCCCTGGAGCCCCCTTTACTCTGAGATAATTGAATTTAAAAACTTGCAATGTGGAGCCAAAGAAGTGGGGTTTAGTGGCTGCAGCCACTTCTCTTCACAGGGCAATTTCACGCCCCCTGTAGGTATTATCCTCCCTCCACCTCCTCCCTCCTGTCACTCATGGTCTCCCTCTATGGAGCCTGCTGCATGAGAAGCTGGACGCAGGCGCAGAGCGAGGGATCATTTTTGGAGGTGCTGCGCGCCTGCCCCGCCTCCTGTGGTTATGTCACTGCCTTTCCCCATCCTGCTATGTGGATAACATGGAGCAGGGCGAGGAAAGGCGGTGACATCATCGCAGGAGGTCGGGCGCCCCGCCTCCTGACGTGATGTCACCGCTTAAACAAGAAGGAGAGAGGAGGCGCAATGGTGCAATACCGTCTATATAATTAATCCCTCAAAAGGGTTATATATATGTGCACTAACCTGATAATGTTGTGCAGACCATGCACAACACTGGTGTGAGCGTTGTTTTTTTTTCTCCCCTTGTTACCTCGAGTAACCCCTGGTCCTCACAGCGCTGGAACTGAGCTGCTCCTGCCGTGTAGCTCAATGAGACAATGCAGTTTTTCTGAAAGATCCACGGTCTGTAATGGGCGCTCAGGTAAAAGCAAAGGATTCCCAGGTGAATTAAAAAGGCTTTATTCCTCGTGCCTCCATAGCCACAACATGTTTCGACGGCTTGTGACCGTCTTCATCAGGTGAAATGGAGGACATTTACAAATTAAAAGTTTATAAAGGGTGGCCCAACTTTCCATTGGACACAGCTAATTAATGAACAACTGCAAATTATATTAATCCTTGCAGCAAACCCATAGCTCTTGAACAGGGCCGGCCTCAGGCTAAATTGCGCCCTGTGCAAAATTCCCCTTTGGTGCCCCCAGACCATGTCACATGAGACATGCAACCAATCAGTGGCAGCTTCACTCTTTCCTCATATAAAACTGACATCCCGAGGAAATCAGGGAACAGCAGCAGCTCTCATTTATTCTGGATCACAGTTTTGAAGGAAGGGATAATGAAACAGCTGCTGATTGGCTGCAGGTCTCATGTGAAATAATGTCATGATATCACCCCCCCCCCCCGGCTCCGCAGCTGCCTGCACCCCCCTCCGCTCTGCAGCTGACAGCACCCCCCTCCCTCACCACAGCTGCTGCTGATAGCAAACCCCCCCCCAGCTGCAGCTGACAGCACCCGACTCCACAGCTGTGGCTGGTAGCACCCCCTCCCTTTCCACTGCTGCAGCTGACAGCATCTCCCCCACCCCCCTGTACAGCTCCAAGCGGCAGCAGCAAACACCCCCCATACCCTCCCCACAGCTGCAGCTGACAGAACGAACCCCCCCCACAGCTGCAGCAGACAGAACGAACCCCCCCCACAGCTGCAAACTGCAGCTGATCATCTAAGGCTGCAGGAGCGGCGGGGCTGAACACTGACAGCATTTACCCCCCCCCCTCTCCACAGCTGCAAGCTGCAGCTGATCATCTAGGGCTGCAGGGGCGGCGGGGCTGAACGCTGACAGCCCCCACCTGGTGCTCATGTAAGGCTGGGTTTCGTTGTGCGGTACCTGTCCCAGCTGTCAGTAGTGACTCGCGCGGTCTGCGCAGATGAGAGTAGGGGCTTCCTCACTTCCTGCCCCGTCCTCCCTCCACTGCTCGTCCTCGGGTGCACGGGGTGGCAGGGCTGAAAGATCACAGCACCGCCACCCCCCACCCCCGATGCTCATCTGAAGCTGCAGGGGCGGCGGGGCAGAATGGCACCTATCACCGCCATTCCCCAGCTCCTCATGCAGGATCTGCAAACGTCCTGCGGGTAAACCCGAGTGTGACTCGGGGTTACCGCTTCTGTCAGCTAAAGTTAACCCCGAGTCACACTCGGGAATACTGGTAGGGAGGTTAATCGGCGGAGCCGCAGAGAGACCATAAATATCCGTCTCTCTGGCGCCCCCTTTGAAGCATGGCAGGCGGCGCCCTGTGCGACCGCACAACTTGCACAGCGGTAGGGCCGGCCCTGCTCTTGAACACTAATGCTAAAGGCTGCAGATTACATTATGAAGGATAATAACTATTGCTCAATTATAAACATACTAGCTGTGAGCCCGATGCAAATGCATCGGGATTCTGGAACGTACGTTAATTTGATATATAGTAGTTATAGCTGTTAGAGTAATGCAAATGCATCGGTTGTCTAGAATATGTTTATTGTTTTTTTAAAGATTTTTAAATAATAATCCAATTATTCCAATGACATCTTTACAGCAACTACATATATTTGTATTGTTGATATCATATAAGGAAAATTGAATAATTATGTTGTAAGGGTCTTAGAACACAAAGTAGCAATACTTCTTAATGCATCAATCATTAAAATTGATGAATTAATAACAGTAATAGGTGTATCAGCCAGTTTGTGTCAGCCACCAATGCGTCAAGATGCCCTTACGCCTGGTGAGTCCTAATCTAACTAAATCCGAATTGATATAATTTAGATATTTTTTATACCTGAATTTTTCTTAGATTTTTTGAGGATTGTGATGTAAATAATAAAATTTTGTAAATTGATACAGAAGGAGTTACCAGCTACAGACTTGCAGCAATATCCATGCAATAACAAAAAAACTTGTAGTTAACTTACGGTAAATGGAGTTAACGTAGCTTCAGCAGGTGCATAAGATGCATCGACTAACTAACCACAGGTGACTGCAGTTGATGTGGATGACACTGCCGCAACTATGTTGTCTGCACAAACCGCAAGTTAAGTACAAATTACATATATGCAATTATGAAAATTACAGCAAGTATGTTGTTGGTGAGTCCTTCATGATCAATTATTATCATTTAGTATATTCCTCAACAAAGTGAAAAAATCTAAGAAAAATGGTGTGGTAGAATCTAATTAATAATTTATGTTTGTCCCTATCTATCTAAACATGTGGAACACACCTTGCTAATGAGATGTGTGTGAACAGCCATCCCACCCGTCTCTTAGCTGTTCACAAAAACCTCTCCCTGTAAAGACTGACAATGAAATCTCTCAGCACATATAGTGCTGGAGCTTGAAATAGTGGTTTCTATCACCCACTGTAGAAATGTGGATGATACACATCTCTCATATTATTTTAAATGTGTGTTCACAAAAATATAGTAGAAATCAGTATATAAAAGAATAAAATGTGAAACAGTAAAATTTTTTTTTTTTTTTTTTTTTTCTTCAAAAGATAAATAAACAGAAGAATAGTCATAGGGAAGAGTTCAGTGCAAAATATTCTTGTAGACAATATTTTTGGTAAATACTTTGTCACTGTTAGGCAGCAATTTTCCTTGGATTGGAGTGTCCACCACTTTCACTTTTACATTGGATCGTCTTCTCACTCTTGAAAAAGCCACATACAATTGTCCATGTCCAAAAACAGGTTCTGGCAAAAAAATCCCTACTTTCTCAAGTGTTTGTCCTTGGGATTTGTTTATTGTCATGGCAAAAGCTGGCTTCAGAGGAAATTGGCGACGTCTTAACTTAAAAGGCAAGCCGGTTTCTGATGGGCACAAATCAATCCTGGGAATGAAAACCACATTTCCTCCAGCAGACCCAGTAATGACTCTTGCTCGAATCATGTTGGCAAACAAACCGGTGACAATTAAGCGAGTCCCATTGCAAAGACCTTTTCTGCTGTTGAAGTTCCTCAAAAGCATTACAATGGTGCCGATTTTTAATTTCAGACGATGAGATGGCATCCCCGTGGGTGTAAGTGAATTTAAAAACTCAACAGGGTATTGCTCTGGGTCCTCTGTCTCATCCGGATCAATGGAATCATCACTAATGTATTCTGTATACTCTCCAGCAATGCAATCCATGATCTTAGAGTTGACCTGATCCACATCATCATTTTTGGGGCAAAGAATGGCATGTGATGCTGCTGTATGAATGCTTTCATTGTCATTGACATCAATTACAATGTTTTCACCAAAAATGTCAAATATTAGTGAACCTGTGCAAATCATATCTTCAGGGATTTCTATAACATCATCTCCAAGGTTATAAGAATTGGTCAATTGTCCATTTCCCAGCTGAAGTATCCAATTGCTGTATTCTGGATCAACAGAGCGCATGTTGTCAAGTAGTGGCAATTGAGTGAAAATCTGCCATTGTCTGGAATATTTAATGCAGCTCTCTACGATATCAGTTCGTGTTCCATGAGGAATAATAGGAAGACACTGACGAAAGTCTCCTCCCAGAACAATGACTTTCCCTCCAAAGGGTGTTTTATTTTTCTTCGAGATATCTTTGGTCATAACATCCTTTAATAGTTGGTCAATGACATGCAGTGCGTATTTAGATAGCATAGTGGATTCATCAATAATGAAAAGTTTAGTATTCTTCAAATGGTGTGCAGCATCAGTATCATTTTTGATTCTTGAAACAGACGTTTCATTGATTGGAATAGGTATCCCGTAAAGTGAATGGATGGTTCTTCCTCCTTCCAATAAGTTGGCTGCAATCCCAGTACTGGCAGCAGGTGACACAGTTTCTCCTTCTCCTCTTATTTGACGAATTAACAAATCATACAAATATGTTTTCCCACTGCCACCTGGGCCATCAATGAAAAAACACTTAGCTTGCTGACTTGTATCCTGTAATGCTTCATTTATGGCATTATAGGCCAAAAGTTGTTGTTGATTTAAAGTTTCTTTCATTTCTTGGGCTCTTCTAAACTCCTCCTCTTTGTCGTATTGTGGTTGTAGTTGTTGTTTTCTTTTGGGGCGTGGTAGATTAAAATCCGTAAAGCTTTTGCCATGAAATTTTAACACATTTTGAACATCTGTCATTGCATAGCCTTCACAATGCTCACAGTCCTCATTGTTAGGGTGATATGCACGGCAGTAGTCTTCAATAAAATCTTTTTTAAATTCTTGCCACAACTCCAATGGATGAGCAGGAGGACCAAAGATACATATGTAAGCAAACATATCCCGAAGCTGTGCAGGCATGTTTAGAACACAGCCATCCAGTAAGGTATTTCGCCAAACACTGTCATCCAAAAGTAATCCAAGGGCTATTGCTGCCTGTTTAAAAGTTGGGTACTCGACTTCATTAACGGTCTTAATGTGCTCAAAACTTGTTGCTCCTTTTACATGTAGTAACAACAACCGTAAATAGTAGCGTTCTTCATCTTTCATACTGACCGTATACATTCTTCCAATGACTGTTGTTCCACGTTTCTGCCTAATTTCCCATGCACCAGCTTTCCAGACATAGTGCTCAGGAATTTGGCGGTAGAAGTATTCATGAGCACGTGGGTCATTCTCATTCAGTTCAAAGTAGGCCATAAGAGTTGATTTTTTATGTGTCATGGCAGCAATGTTCTCAACAGAAGCATCTTCATGAAAATAAAGGGGTTGTGACTGTGGCAGATGTACGGCAAGGCGAACAATGCTGTGTGATTGTTTATGCATTGGATAGGCAAAAATTCTCCAAGCTGCCTCCGGTGCACTGACGTATCTTGAGTCCATAAATTGGTGAGGTTCATCATGTTGTATGTTTGTTTGAGAAATTTCCAGATTGGCTTTATCATGCCCTTTGTAAACATATTTGAATAGATACTTGACACTTTGAATGGATGCACAGATTTCCACATTTATATGACACTTATACTTTAATAGTAAGAAAGGGTTATAGGGAACAACCCAAGAATTATCAACCATGTGAGAACGTTGTGTAAATGAAGGTCCTGCATTGCGTTGATAAGTTGGGTAGGCATCGTGTGCTATTACAGTTTTTGGTTGGAAATCTTTTGGGAATCCTTTTTTACACTTTCCAATATCCATACATGGAGAATTGGGGTTCAATTGTCCACAGGGTCCATGAATCATATGTTGCATCACAATTTGATGGAGCACAGGATACTCGGATGGGTCAGGAATTTCTTCCCAAACAGTACGATCGACATCTACCTCAGTGCGTAATTTGGAATTGCTATCCAGAATAACCAAAATGTGAGCATGTGGTAGTCCTCGCTTTTGGAATTCTATTACATGAATCATTGCACAAATCTTGCCAAATAATCCACTGTTTATATCTTTTAATAGGGCTTCTAATTTTATTTTGAAGACACGGGCGACTAAATCCGGTCTGTGTTCCACCCTCTGCCATGGTTCTAAATTGTGGATAATCTCGCTCCATTTGGGATTACAGGTCATTGTTATAAAAAGATCTGGCCGTCCAAATTTTGTAACAATAGCCATGGCATCTTGATACCTCTGCTGCATGTTTCTGGGACTGCCTTCAAATGACGATGGTAAAATGACCGTCTTGCCAATAGGAATTCCTTTTTCAAAAGATTTTCTTTGCAGATGTTCCTGTAGTACACAATAGTCCTCCACTTTTAAGTCTTTTTGATGTTGACGTATAAAATTTAAGCGATTAGCCTCAATTTTTATATACGCATCTACTAAATACTGTTGCGTTAGTTTTCCACCATTTAAAATAGGATTGAACCCAGGACGTACAGATAGCAAATAACAGTAATACTGCAATTGTGTAATTCTCCGTGGATTTTCACCTTGATGCTTCAGTCCCTCATGCCAGCCTTGTTCTCCATGCGGAAAAAATAACGGATACAGTAAAGCATCTAAATTACTGTGGAGAATACTGACTTGCTGTGTTTTTGGAGCTAAAGGATTGTTTGGGTCAGGTTTAAGATGAATTAAAATGTCTCTATTGAAAGGTGGCTCTCCATCAGCATTTTCAAAGACCACAGCAACTTCATTAACAATTGGCTTATTATAACGTCTTGGGTCTTGTTCTCGATCCTGTTTAAGAGCCATGATGATATTAGGCATGACAGTACCATTTTCAATTGCCTTCTCCTGTTCCTCTTGTTCAACAAAACGTAACATTTTGTATGCGGAAACAAAAGGATTAATGCGATCTAATAAGTTAGCAATGAGCCGCATCAATTTAGGATGACATTTCTTATTTTCAAACAAGGTATAAGAAAAGAGCGGCACTCACCGGAGTTGCGACATGCGGAGTCCTTTATTTGGGTAGTTGTTACACGGTGCAGGGAGGGGGACCGGGTGACGACGGCACCGTTTCGGGCGTGCTGCCCTTCAACGGGTCACTAACCCGTTAGTGACCCGTTGAAGGGCAGCACGCCCGAAACGGTGCCGTCGTCACCCGGTCCCCCTCCCTGCACCGTGTAACAACTACCCAAATAAAGGACTCCGCATGTCGCAACTCCGGTGAGTGCCGCTCTTTTCTTATACCTTGTTTGATGGACTGTATCTCGCTGGCACCCTGGATGCCTGTGTGACCTACACTTCTATGCCTACACGCAGTTAAGTTACCTCATAGGTGGTGCCCTCCCTTGTTTTTGTTGCTGGACATTATTTCTTATTTTCATCACACTGTAAACGTTGGTCATTAGCAGTGGCAGTATCTAAAATGTAGAGTTGGGCATAAGCAGGAGCTTGATCTGGAGCAGGATGTAGTGTTCCAGTACGGTGATAAATTTGGCCATGAATCCGGAAGCAATAAGGGCCATGTCCAGGTGGGGGAGCAATACTTGCACCCATAGAAGCAAAACCAAAGGAACTATTAATACTTCTGATGTTATCCATCATATTCCGACTGTATGGACTCTGACCTTTAAGAATACATTCCAACATCTCTGGATACTGAGGTAACGGAACCTTGACCTTCCCCTTGTGACAACAGAGAGTATACTGTTTATCCGATGGCATCTCATCCATGAAATGTCGAGCTTCACAATGGTTACATATGAATATCATACAGTCACAGGTATGTTCCACAATGCCAAAATCACTATCTGTAAATCCAGGTGGATATGAAGAGGGAGGTGTAGGTAGGTAAATACGATTTTCTTTCTGCAAACCGACATAGATGAGACGTTGAAGTAATAAAGCAGAAAAAGAGTCAGGATCCACTTGTGTAACAGTAGAAGACGTCTTTTTGCGGTGTTGACGACGGGAGGCACCACTTTTACGTAAGCGGCTCTGTTTGGATAGTGAAGACTCCTGAGCAATTTGTGCCTCCAAAGGAGTTTGTTGTTGTTCAAGGCGAAAACGTTTTGTGCGTGACGTCTCCTGAGCACAATGTTTACGCTTTGCTGTTGCTTTGCGCGGTGATGAAACTTGAGGAATTGTGCTCCTTTCATCCGGTGAACTGCTAGAAAGATCTAGAGCAAACTGTAGTACTGGTGAGCTTACAGTTGGATCAGCAGACTGTAGTACTGATGAGGTTACTGTCTGATCAGCACACTGAGTTAGATCAGCAGAGTATTGTACAGGTGAGCTTGTAGTTTGATCAGCAGACTGTTGTACTGAGGAGGTTACTGTCTGATCAGCAGAGTGATGTACTGGTGGTGTCACTTTTTTTTTTGACGGCGTTGATGTAGCTTCTGAGCATTTTTGGCCAACCGTAGTTGTTTTTGTTCCAGCGACTCCGTTGCAATGCGTTGCTTATACTCAGCTTTAGACTTATCCAAACGACATTGTCGCTCTTCTTCAGTTTCTTTAGCACGTGTCTTACGCATCCATGCGGCTTTGTACCCGCCAACATCCTTGCTAGTATCCTTTGAAGTCATGTTAGAACATACAAAGGTAATACTATGCTTGGAGATGTATAGGTACGCAAGAGCTTTTACAAAAGCTTTTTGGGAGAAAAGAATTCTTGAAAAGTATAGAATAATTATTAAGGAAAATAATAAGTTCCAGATAGACAATGAACATATTTAAATATCATGTTTTGTATGTCCTTATAATGTACCCTACAACGTATTACACATATATAAACATGTTTCTCATTCATATCAATAATAGTAAGAGGTCACTGAATACTTAAGGACATTGAATGTGCATACATAATACCAATACCATAAATACCAAAACCATCATCAAAACCATCATCAAAACCATCATCAAAACCATCATCAATAGCATCATCAATAGCATCATCAATAACAATAATATTAGCAATAGCATTATTATTAGCATTAATAGCATAATTATAAGCATTAATAGCATAATTATTAGCATTAATAGCATAATTATTAGCATTAATAGCATAAATATTACCATTAATAGCATAATTATTAGCATTAATAGCATAATTATTAGCATTAATAGCATAATTATTACCATTAATAGCATAATTATTTGCATTAATACCATTATGATTACCATTAATAGCATAATTATTAGCATTAATAGCATAATTATTAGCATAAATAGCATAATTATTACCATTAATAGCATAATTATTAGCATTAATAGCATAATTATTAGCATTAATACCATAATTATTAGCATTAATAGCATAATTATTAGCATTAATAGCATAATTATTGGCATTAATAGCATAAATATTACCATTAATAGCATAATTATTAGCATTAATAGCATAAATATTACCATTAATAGCATAATTATTAGCATTAATAGCATAAATATTAGCATTAATAGCATAATTATTACCATTAATAGCATAAATATTACCATTAATAGCATAATTATTTGCATTAATACCATAATTATTAGCATTAATACCATAATTATTAGCATTAATAGCATAATTATTGGCATTAATAGCATAATTATTACCATTAATAGCATAATTATTAGCATTAATAGCATAATTAGCATTAATACCATAATTATTAGCATTAATACCATAATTATTAGCATTAATAGCATACTTATTGGCATTAATAGCATAATTATTAGCATTAATAGCATAATTATTACCATTGATAGCATAATTATTACCATTAATAGCATAATTATTTGCATTAATACCATTATGATTACCATTAATAGCATAATTATTAGCATTAATAGCATAATTATTACCATTAATAGCATAATTATTACCATTAATAGCATAATTATTTGCATTAATACCATAATTATTAGCATTAATACCATAATTATTAGCATTCATAGCATAATTATTGGCATTAATAGCATAAATATTACCATTAATAGCATAATTATTACCATTAATAGCATAAATATTAGCATTAATAGCATAATTATTACCATTAATAGCATAATTATTAGCATTAATACCATTATGATTACCATTAATAGCATAATTATTAGCATTAATACCATTTATGATTACCATTAATAGCATAATTATTACCATTAATAGCATAATTATTAGCATTAATACCATAATTATTAGCATTAATAGCATAATTATTAGCATTAATAGCATAAATATTAGGATTAAAAACATTAATAATAGCATTATTAGCAATATTATTTGCATTAATACCATTATGATTACCATTAATAGCATAATTATTAGCATTAATAGCATAATTATTAGCATTAATAGCATAATTATTAACATTAATAGCATTAATAATAGCATTATTAGCAATATTATTTGCATTAATACCATTATGATTACCATTAATAGCATAATTATTATTATATAGCATAATTATTACCATTAATAGCATAAATATTAGCATTAATAGCATACATATTAGGATTAATAGCATTATTATTAACAGTAATATCATTAGTATTAGATTTTTTTTTTTAATTATTTTTTTAATATTTTATTTTTTTTTTAATTATTTTTTAATTTTTTTTTTATTATTAAATTATTTTTTTATTTTAAAATTAATTATTTTTTTTTTTTAATTATTATTTTTATTTAATTATTTATTATTTTTTATTTATTTTTTTATTATTTTTTAATTCTTTTTTAATTCTTTTTTTTATTATTAAATTTATTTATTTTTTTAAGTGAGAGTGAGACACAGTTCTCATTCTGGTCCGCATTTTTTTTCCCATTGACATACATTAGCGGTGTGTCGGCGATTTTATGGCCGGCCATCTGGTTCTATATGTCGGCCCTAAAATCGCGGACACACCGGTAATGCATGTCTATGGGCAGTCAGCTCGAATTCTGATTGGTCGGCGTCCAATCCGAAATCGGGCTGACTGCCCATAGACATGCATTAGCGGTGTGTCCGCGATTTTAGGGCCGACAAATAGAACCAGGTGGCCGGCCATAAAATCGCCGACACACCGCTAATGTATGTCAATGGGGAAAAAAAAAAGGCGGACCTGAATGAGAACTGTGTCTCACTCGCAAGTAAAAAAATAAATAAATTTAATAATAAAAAAAAGAATTTAAAACTAATTAAAAAATAATAAAAAAATAATTAAAAAATAATAAATAATTAAATAAAAATAATAATAAAAAAAAAAAAAATGCGGACCTGAATGAGAACTGTGTCTCAGTCTCACTAAAAAAAATAAATAAATTTAATAATAAAAAAAAGAATTAAAAAAACATAAAAATACTAAAAAAATGAGGGGCTCTTCTGATTGGCTGAGGGCAGTATACAGCGACCAATCAGAAGAGGGCCTCAGATCTCATTGAGATAGAATGGCGGATTTCTCGTCCATTCTATCTTAATGAGAAGGAAGAAGACGTCGGAGGTGGAAGTTTGCGAAAAGAAGACAGAAGATCCCCGGGGCCGGACGAAGAAGCGGAGATGGCGGAAAGAAGAGAGAAGACCCCGGGGCGGAAGAAGAGGACGCCTGGCCGGACGGAGGACTTGTGGATCGGACGGACGGTCAGATGATTTGAAGGCATGTAAGTGATCGACGGGGACGTTAGGTTAGGGGACAGCGGGGGTTTGGGTGTAGGGCCTTAGTTGACAGCGGCGTTAGGTTAGGGAACGGTGGGGGCTTAGGGTGTAGGGCTTTAGCGAGAGGGGCAGGGGACAGCGGCGGGAGCTTAGGGGCGGCGGTGCCTTAGGGATAGGCGGCGGGGCTTAGGGGGTATCGGCGGGGGCCTAGGATGCTACGGGGCTTAGGGGGTAGGGGCTTAGGGGCGGCGGTTGCCTTAGGGGTAGGCGGCATGGCTTAGGGGGTATCGGCGGGGGCCTAGGGGGTAGGGGCTTAGGTGCGGCGATGGCTTAGGGGGTAGACGGCGGGGCTTAGGGGTAGGGGCTTAGGGGCTGCTGCGGGGCTTAGGGGGTAGGGGCTTAGGGGCGGCGGTGGCTTAGGGGGTAGACGGCGGGGCTTAGGGGGTATCGGCGGGGGGCTTAGGATGCTGCGGGTCGGGGGTTAGGTGGTCGGGGCTGCTGCGGGGCTTAGGGGGTAGGGGCTTAGGGGCGGCGGTGGCTTAGGGGGTAGACGGCGGGGCTTAGGGGGTATCGGCGGGGGCTTAGGATGCTGCGGGTCGGGGGTTAGGTGGTCGGGGCTTAGCGTGTAGGGGTGCGGCGGACTTAGGGGGTATCGGCGGGGGCCTAGGATGCTACGGGGCTTAGGGGGTAGGGGCTTAGGGGCGGCGGTGCCTTAGGGGTAGGCGGCATGGCTTAGGGGGTATCGGCGGGGGCCTAGGATGCTACAGGGCTTAGGGGGTAGGGGCTTAGGGGCTGCTGCGGGGCTTAGGGGGTAGGGGCTTAGGGGCGGCGGTGGCTTAGGGGGTAGACGGGGGGCTTAGGGGGTATCGGCGGGGGCTTAGGATGCTGCGGGTCGGGGGTTAGGTGGTCAGGGGCCTCTTAGCGTGTAGGGGTGCGGCGGACTTAGGGGGTAGGGCCTTAGGTGCGGGCTATGGTGGTTTTGTTGCGGGGGTGGGTATGCGGACATGGGGGGGGTCTGTGCGGACATGGGGGGGTTGTGCGGACATGTGGTGTGCGGACATGGGGAGCGAGTTGCGGCTCAGGCAGCGACTCGCTCCATGGTCCCGGGGTAGCGATTGGCGGGGGGGGGGCTGTGCGGACATAATCGGGGCTGGGGAGCGGCGGCGGTGGTGGTGGTGTGTGGGCTGGGGAGCAGCGGGCGGCGGCGGGAGCGTGGTGTGTAGGCTGGGGAGCGGCGGCGGTGGTGGTAGTGTGTGGGCTGGGGAGCGGTAGAAAAGGTAAAGAAAAAAAGTAAAGAAAGGTTTTAGCTCAGAAAGGATATCTTAGCTGTAGGGTAGTAGCGGTCGTCTTGAAGCTTGCTTCGGTAAATCCAGGAGCGAGTCTTCTTGCGGCCTCGGAATCCGGCAGTCCGTCTTCGAGGTAGCGGGTAGGCGAAATGATTTGTGATTTCAAATTTCGCGCCTTATAAACTGGGCTGTGAAATTTGAAACCACAAAATGGCGGGGGGGCGTAAAGTGAGTGCTGATTGGGCGTTGAATGGACACTATTTCCAAAGAGTCTCCATTCAGGTCCGCTAAAAGGTGATTACAAAGGGGATAATTTTGGACGCCGATTGGTTGTTTTTTCCCATAGAGAAACATGGGCATGTTTGTCTATGGGAAAACGCGACTAATTAGCGTCCAGGATTATCGGCTATGTAAGTGAATGAGGCCTTTGAGCGGACCTGAATGGAGGTGTCTTTCCAAACAGTGTCTATTCCGGTCCGCTGAAAAGCGTCATTGACTTACATAGGGTATAATGTTTTTTTTTTTTTATTAGTATATTTGATAATTTTTTTTTTTTTTTATTATTTGTTGTAATTTTTTTTTTTTTTTTTTTTTTTTTTTTTTATTAATACATGTATTTATTTTTTTAAGTGAGAGTGAGACACAGTTCTCATTCAGGTGTGGTTATTGTTTTTTTTTTATTATTATTTTTATTTAATTATTTATTATTTTTTATTTATTTTTTTATTAGTTTTAAATTATTTTTTATTTTTTTTTTTATTATAAAATTTCTTTATTTTTTAAAGTGAGAGTCAGACACAGTTCTCATTCAGGTCCGTTTTTTTTATTTTTTTTTATTATTATTTTTATTTAATTATTTATTATTTTCTTATTATTTTTTAATTATTTTTTTATTATTATTTTTATTATTAAATTTATTTATTTTTTTACTTGCGAGTGAGACACAGTTCTCATTCAGGTCCGCATTTTTTTTTTTTTTTATTATTATTTTTATTTAATTATTTATTATTTTTTAATTATTTTTTTATTATTTTTTAATTCTTTTTTAATTCTTTTTTTTATTATTAAATTTATTTATTTTTTTACTTGCGAGTGAGACACAGTTCTCATTCAGGTCCGCCTTTTTTTTTCCCCATTGACATACATTAGCGGTGTGTCGGCGATTTTATGGCCGGCCACCTGGTTCTATTTGTCGGCCCTAAAATCGCGGACACACCGCTAATGCATGTCTATGGGCAGTCAGCTCGAATTTGATTGGTCGGCGTCCAATCCGAAATCGAGCTGACTGCCCATAGACATGCATTAGCGGTGTGTCCGCGATTTTAGGGCCGACAAATAGAACCAGGTGGCCGGCCATAAAATCGCCGACACACCGCTAATGTATGTCAATGGGGAAAAAAAAAGGCGGACCTGAATGAGAACTGTGTCTCACTCGCAAGTAAAAAAATAAATAAATTTAATAATAAAAAAAAGAATTTAAAACTAATTAAAAAATAATAAAAAAATAATTAAAAAATAATAAATAATTAAATAAAAATAATAATTAAAAAAAAAAAAATGCGGACCTGAATGAGAACTGTGTCTCAGTGTCACTTAAAAAAATAAATAAATTTAATAATAAAAAAAAGAATTAAAAAATAATTTAAAAATAATAAAAAATGAGGGGCTCTTCTGATTGGCTGAGGGCAGTATACAGCGACCAATCAGAAGAGGGCCTCAGATCTCATTGAGGTAGAATGGCGGATTTTTCGTCCATTCTATCTTAATGAGAAGGAAGAGGACGTCGGAGGTGGAAGTTTGCGAAAAGAAGACAGAAGATCCCCGGGGCCGGACGAAGAAGCGGAGATGGCGGAAAGAAGAGAGAAGACCCCCGGGGCCGGAGGAACAGGACGCCTGGCCGGACGGAGGACTTGTGGATCGGACGGACGATCAGATGACTTGAAGGCATGTAAGTGATCGACAGGGACGTTAGGTTAGGGGACGGCGGGGGCTTCGGGTGTAGGGCTTTAGCGAGAGGGGCAGGGGGTAGACGGCGGGGCTTAGGGGGTATCGGCGGGGGCTTAGGATGCTGCGGGTCGGGGGTTAGGTGGTCGGGGCTTAGCGTGTACGGGTGCGGCGGACTTAGGGGATATCGGAGGGGGGGGCCTAGGATGCTACGGGGCTTAGGGGGTAGGGGCTTAGGGGCTGCTGCGGGGCTTAGGGGGTAGGGGCTTAGGGGCGGCGGTGCCTTAGGGGGTAGGCGGCATGGCTTAGGGGGTATCGGCGGGGGCCTAGGATGCTACGGGGCTTAGGGGGTAGGGGCTTAGGGGCTGCTGTGGGGCTTAGGGGGTAGGGGCTTAAGGGCGGCGGTGGCTTAGGGGGTAGACGGCGGGGCTTAGGGGGTATCGGCGGGGGCTTAGGATGCTGCGGGTCGGGGGTTAGGTGGTCGGGGCTGCTGCGGGGCTTAGGGGGTAGGGGCTTAGGGGCGGCGGTGGCTTAGGGGGTAGACGGCGGGGCTTAGGGGGTATCGGCGGGGGCTTAGGATGCTGCGGGTCGGGGGTTAGGTGGTCGGGGCTTAGCGTGTAGGGGTGGGGCGGACTTAGGGGGTTGGGCCTTAGGTGCGGCGGGGTGGTTTTGTTGTGGGGTGGGTGTGCGGACATGGGGGTGGGTGTGCGGACATGGGGGGGCTGTGCGGACATGGGGGTGGCTGTGCGGACATGGGGGTGGGTGTGCGGACATGGGGGGGCTGTGCGGACATGGGGTGGCTGTGCGGACATGGGGGGGGGGGCTGTGCGGACATGGCGGTGGGTGTGCGGACATGGGGGTGGCTGTGCGGAGATGGGGGGGCGGCTATGCGGACATGGGGGGCCTGTTTGGACCTGGGTGAGGCTGTGCGGACATTGGGGGGGCGAGTTGTGGGTAGCGGGGAGCGGAGGCGGCTGTGCCGCCTCCGCTCCATGGTCCCCGGGGAGCGAGTTGCGGCTCAGGCAGCGACTCGCAATGGCCTCGCGGCCATTGCTCGCGCTACCTAAACGGTAAATCGGTAAGGTTGTAGCCGAGGCTGTGGATCGATTTTGGGCCAGCGGCTCGCAATGGCCGCTTCGCGCCCATTGCTCGCCCTGGGCCAGCGACTCGCAATGGCCTCGCGGCCATTGCTCGCGCAGCATTGGGCGCTTCGCGCCCAATGTTAATTTCGTATCCACATGACGACATCGGAAAGTGCGCGCGGAGGGGCGCTTTTCCGATTCGCGATTATATAATAGATCTGTGCATACCTTCACTAAAATTATTAAAATGAATATACAAATTCATAAAAGTAAAACAGTCATGATAATTATATAAAAAATATAAAAATGACATTATGAACACTCTATATAAATATGCCCATATCATCCAAATACGTATATACCGTATATACTCGTGTATAAGCCGAGTTTTTCAGCCCAAAATTTGGGCTGAAAAGTCTCCCCCTCGGCTTATACACGAGTCAATACGGGGGGGGCTGTGTCCGGGGCTGTGGAGGCTTCAGGAGGCGGGGGGGGGGGCTGCTGTATGAGCGGCCCCGTCACGTGGGGCCGCTCATTAAATATGCACTGCTTCCCCCTGTCAATCCGCGGCAGGGGGAAGCAGTGCATATAGCCCCCAAATGCTGGCACTCGCCCCCCCTTGTAAGGGACACCCCCCCCGATGGTTATATTACCATTCCGGACTTCTGATCCGCGCCGCTCCTCGGTGCTCCTCGCTGCTCCGTCCGTCTTCTACATCCGGGATCTCCGGCCGTCGCAGGCATGTGACGTCATCGCGCGACGGCCGGGGATCCCGGATGTAGAAGACGGACGGACGGAGCAGCGAGGAGCAGCGAGGAGCGGCGCGGATCAGAAGTCCGGAATGGTAAGAGAAGCGGGGGGGGGCCCTTGCAAGGGGGGGGCGAGAGTGCCAGCATTTGGGGGCTGCTGGGGACCCCCAGGGGGCTGCTGGGGACCCCCTGGGGGCCGCTGTGTACCCCCAGGGGCTGCTGGGGACCCCCAGGGGGCTTCTGGGTACCCCCTGGGGGCTGCTGGGTACCCCCTGGGGGCTGTTGGTACCCTCAGGGGGCTGTTGGTACCCCCTGGGGGCTATTGGTACCCCCAGGGGGCTGTTGGTACCCCCTGGGGGCTGTTGGTACCCCCAGGGGGCTGTTGGGTACCCCCAGGGGGCTGTTGGGTACCCCCTGGGGGCTGCTATATGTACCCCTGGGGGCCTGCTGTATACCACTGGGGCTGCTGTATACTACCACTGGGGCTGCTGGGGCTCCTGTATACTACCACTGGGGCTGCTGGGGCTCCTGTATACTACCACTGGGGCTGCTGGGGCTCCTGTATACTACCACTGGGGCTGCTGGGGCTCCTGTATACTACCACTGGGGCTGCTGGGGCTCCTGTATACTACCACTGGGGCTGCTGGGGCTCCTGTTATACTACCACTGGGGCTGCTGGGGCTCCTGTATACTACCACTGGGGCTGCTGGGGCTCCTGTATACTACCACTGGGGCTGCTGGGGAATCTGTATACTACCACTGGGGCTGCTGGGGAATCTGTATACTACCACTGGGGCTGCTGGGGCTCCTGTATACTACCACTGGGGCTGCTGGGGCTCCTGTATACTACCACTGGGGCTGCTGGGGCTCCTGTATACTACCACTGGGGCTGCTGGGGCTCCTGTATACTACCACTGGGGCTGCTGGGGAATCTGTATACTACCACTGGGGCTGCTGGGGAATCTGTATACTACCACTGGGGCTGCTGGGGCTCCTGTATACTACCACTGGGGCTGCTGGGGCTCCTGTATACTACCACTGGGGCTGCTGGGGCTCCTGTATACTACCACTGGGGCTGCTGGGGCTCCTGTATACTACCACTGGGGCTGCTGGGGCTCCTGTATACTACCACTGGGGCTGCTGGGGCTCCTGTATACTACCACTGGGGCTGCTGGGGCTCCTGTATACTACCACTGGGGCTGCTGGGGAATCTGTATACTACCACTGGGGCTGCTGTGGAATCTGTATACTACCACTGGGGCTGCTGTATACTACCACTGGGGAGGCCTGTATACCACACTGCTGGGGTCTGTATACCTGTGCTGGGGTCCACCCTCGGCTTATACACGAGTCAATAGGTTTTTCCAGATTTTTGGGGCAAAAGTAGGGGGGTCGGCTTATACACGGGTCGGCTTATACACGAGTATATACGGTATGTGCAATTATGCATTCATTGGTTAAAAACCGACACTAAAAATGGAGAGCCGCAACTCATCAGAACCATGATCTAAACTTAGTATACACCATAGTTAAAAATAACATCCATAATCCATAAAAAATACAAAAATATAAAACAAGAAAACCGTCCACAATGGGATTTATATTCCTATCATTGTCATTTTACTGCTTTTATTCCATAGGTTTATGGAGAGTTAAGAATCCTACCCAAGGTTCCCTTCACAACAGCGCTTCCATGCCAATCGCGGAACCCGCGGCAAAAAAACACAGCAACCCCCGCTCACCCCACGCACCGGCCGCCCCGCGGCGAAAACACGTCCAATCCGCAGCAACCCCCACGCAATGCACAGGACACCAGCTGCGAGACACGGCCAGGCGCGGCAACCACGGATAAAAAAAAATATATAATAAAAAAAAATATATATATAATAAAAAAAAAAAATTATAATAAAAAAAATAAATAAAAATATATAAATAAATAAAAATCATTGCGCAGCCTGATCAAATAGGAGTACAATCAATGGAGAAGGGGGTAATTTTCTACAGAAGGTTCATCGATGACCTCTTTATTATTTGGAATTGAACGATCTATGAGGCTCAGTCTTTCATCGAGGGGCTAAATACCAACCGATGGGGTCTCACCTTTACAGCATCGTATTCACTCACCTCCATCCAATATCTGGACCTCTGGGTGCTGTTCGATGATGAGGGGAGGTTGTTCACTGCTACCCATTTTAAAACAGTAGATGTTAATAGTTATCTTCAGTTTAACAGTGGACATCTCCCTGTCTGGCTGAGAAATATACCCTACGGCCAATACTGGCGGATCCAGAAGAATTGCACTAGGGATGATGACTTTGTCTCTGAATCGTCAGTTCTGAGACAAAGGTTCAGAGAAAAAGGTTACCCCAAAAGAATTTTAAAGTATGCTTTTGTTAAGACACGGGATCTTTCACAGGAGGGGTGTTTGGAGAGAATGGCGGGTAGAATGGGGATACCAACTGAGGGTAATAATAGGAGTAGATGGAGTTTTACAACAACTTTCTGTCAATCAAGAACCCTAATACGTACCCTACTAGAAAAATATTGGTTTGTATTAGGGATGGGCGAATCTACTCGCTAGGACTCATTACTCGGCGAGTAGTAAGGGACTCGCAGGACTCGGTAATCTGCGAGTTTCCCAGCGATTACTCGCACAGCAACGAGTCCCATGCAAATCAATATCAATCCTAGTTTTGTCAGAGACTCTGACAAAACTAGGATTGCCATTGACTTGCATTGGTCTGATTACTGTGCAAGTAATCGCTGGGAAACTGTTGTTACTTTGCGAGCCGAGTCCAGCTGTCTTCTCTGTGCAGGCTGCCGCAGCTCCAGGGTCCTAGAGCCCGCCTGCTCACAGAGATGATGTAGCAGAGCTGCGATTGTTCTCAGTCTGCTCATTCCCTGTGCATAGACATCTATATCTATGCACAGGGGATGTAGCAGAGAGGACATCGCGTTTTGGACTACGTCGGACGGAAGAGGATTTTTTTAATTAAAGATGGAGTCCCTAATGGCTTTTTTTTTCATTTCTAATAAAAAATTTTCTCTGTGTTGTGTTTTTTTAACCCTTTATTGGAGATTCTTAGTGGCTGGGTCAAACGTGGCCTGACATTAAGAATCTCGGGCTTAATACCAGCTTGTATAACAAAGCTGGTATTAACCCCTTTATTACTCGGCGTGCCACCGCCACCAGGGCCGCTGGAAGAGCGTGGTTCAGCGCCAGAGGATGGCGCTTCAATGAACGCGCCATCTTCTGGGGTGGCTGCGGGCTGCAATTTACAGCGGGGGGTGCCCAGAAAGCTTGGGCATCCCTGCGCTGCGGATTCCAGCCCCAAGCTGCTTAGCGGTACCTGGCTAGACATAGAAATTGCGCGGAGCCCCACGCATTTTTTTTTTAATTATTTCATGAAATTCATGAAATAATAAAAAAAAAGGGCTCCCCTATATTCTTGTGTCTGGCCAGGTACAAATAGGCACCTGGGGGTTGGGGGCAGCCCGTCGCTGCCTGCTGGATCCGGCTGGTTCCAGAAATACGGCGAAGCCCACGTGAAATTTTTTTCTGACAAATCCATAAAACAATGTAAATAAAAGGGACTGCATCTTTATTAACCCTGGACCATGGGCGAGGGGTTAATAAAGATGCAGTCCCTTTTTTAGGATTGTTTTATTGATTTTTCAGGAAAAAAATTACATGGGCTTCGCCGTATTTCTGGAACCAGCCAGATCCAGCAGGCAGCGACGGGCTGCCCCCAACCCCCAGGTGCCTATTTGTACCTGGCCAGACACAAGAATATAGGGGAGCCCTTTTTTTTATTATTTCATGAATTTCATGAAATAATTTAAAAAAAAATGCGTGGGGCTCCGCGCAATTTCTATGTCTAGCCAGGTACAGCTAAGCAGCTGGGGGCTGGAATCCGCAGCGCAGGGATGCCCAAGCTTTCTGGGCACCCCTCGCTGCAAATTGCAGCCCGCAGCCGCCCCAGAAGATGGCGCGTTCATTGAAGCGCCATCCTCTGGCGCTGACCCCCGCTCTTCCAGCGGCCCTGGTGGCGGTGGCACGCTGGGTAATAAAGAGGTTAGGGCCAGCTTTGTATTATCAGCTGGCCCTAAGCCCGAAATTTATGGCGGTCACGCCAATATTAGACATGATCGCCATTAATTTCTATTAAATTGTTTTAAAAAAAAAACAACACAGAGAAAATTTTTTATTAGAAATAAAAAAAAAAAGCCATTAGGGACTCCATCTTTAATTAAAAAAATCCTCTTCCGTCCGACGCAGTCCAAAACGCGATGTCCTCTCTGCTACATCCCCTGTGCATAGATATAGATGTCTATGCACAGGGCATGAGCAGACTGAGAACAATCTCAGCTCTGCTACATCAGGCAGCAGGATTGCTTCAGGCTGAAGCTTCCGAGACACATCTGTGATTTGTAAATTGCACACTACTCGCTATTACTCGTTTCCCCATTCATTAACATTGGACTCGCTAGACTCGCAAGGAGTAGCGAGTCCCGGGCTCGGACTCGCTAGAGTCAAGCGATTCCGAGTAATTTAGGACTCGCCCATCACTAGTTTGTCTTAAAGGGTGACCCCCTTTTGACTAAAAAAATGCCAGAAAAACCTTTGATTATATTCAGGAGGAACAGAAATCTGAAGAATCTAATATCCCCCTGTAACATCAGCAGGAAAAGAGACATCAATAAGGTTGAGGTAGGGGCAATTGGAGAGAAATGGGGTTGTTTTGCCTTTAAAGTGGGGAAATGTATGTGCTGTGATGTAATCCAAGATGGAGTCAAAAATTTTGTTTCTAATGTGTCCAATGAGAGGTTTGAGATCTGTCACCGATTAACTTGCCAATCTCCCTATATAGTATATTTGCTCGAATGCCCATGCGGGCTACAATATATAGGTAGGATGATACAAGCCGTACATAACCGTCTTAATAAACACAGGCAGAACATACGATCAGGTTTTCAATTGCACAGTGTCTCCCGACATAATGATAAATACCATCACAGAGATCCAAGCAAGATGAAACTCATTGTGATAGATCAGGTTCATGAGGGTGGTCAAGATAGACTAAGCAGACTCATTAAAAAAGAGAGTTACTGGATATTCAGGTTGGGGACCCTATATCCAGAAGGCCTTAATCTGACAATAGAGAAGGTATCCAGAGAATGAAATGATATCTCCTGCCTCATCCTGTCCCACATCTTTATCCTGGTGATTGTCCCGCTTTTTTGATAAAAGTATTAGGGTGCCTTCGCACTGGCGTTGGTTGTGTTCGTGGCGGAGTTAGCGGTGGGGGGCCGCAGCTTCCGCTCGTGCTGTGCAGCGGCCGGCTGGCGGCGCGCTTGTGGCGCGCTTGCGGTTTTCCCCGTGGGGTGTGTAGGGCGCTCGCGGCGGGGTGCGGTGGGGTGCGGCAGCTGCGTTCACCGCGGCAGGCAGCGCGGTTTATTTTTTTAAAATTTTTATTTATTTACCGTATATACTCGTGTATAAGCCGACCCGTGTATAAGCCGACCCCCCCCACTTTTGCCCCCCAAAACTGGGAAAACCTATTGACCTGCGTATAAGCCTAGGGTGGACAATGCAGCAGCTACCGGTACTAAAAAATTTCAAAAATGAAAATAGATACGAATAAAATTTTGAACTTTTATTTCAAACAGAAACAGTAAATAAACTCTGTAAGAGGAAAAGAGGCTCACAAAACCAATATGGTGTCAACAATAAAACTTTAAAAGTGCAAAACCTTGAGCTCAATCAGCAACCAAGCTAAAATACAAGAGTTAAAATTCTTCAAAACTAGATTCATCCTGGCTCACCCCCTCCGACACGGCCTCCCCTGCTGCACTATCCTACGGCGGCCTCAGCCTGTCCCACACCCCCCATCCCTCTGGCAAACACGGCGGTGGAGTCTGCATACTGCTGTCCAACTCCTGCACACTTCAGCCCTATCCCCCAGCCCCATCCGTCACTGTCCCCTCCTTCAAAGCCCACTCAGTCCGAATCTTCTCCCCCTGCAACCTCCGAATAGCCATCATCTACCGCCCCCCCGGACCCACCGCTTCCTTCCTTGACCACTTCACCACCTGGATACTTCACTTCCTCTCGACTGACATCCCCTCCATCATCATGAGCGACTTCAATTTCCCCATTGACACTCCCCACCCAGCCGCCTCCAACCTTCTCTCCTTGACCACTTCCCTAGGGCTCTCCCAATGGTCCTCCTCTCCCACCCACGAACAAGGCCACACGCTTGACCTCATCTTTACCCGCCTTTGCTCCCTCTCTAACCTCACAACCTCGGTACTCACACTGTCTGACCACCATCTCTTGACCTTCTCCGCCCTCTCCTCCCCTGCCACACTACCCCCTCTCCGCAAACTTGATCACCCTCGCCGAAACCTAAAAGATCTTGATCTTCCTTTATTCTCTGAATCACTCCTCCCTCTCACCGACATACCCTGCGCTGACGACATTGACATTGCCACCACCCTATACAACACCACCATAACGAACGCTCTCGACCTAGCCGCCCCCCTCACTCTCCATGCTCCATGCATTAACAGGCAACCCTGGCACACCACCCTCACTAAAAACCTGAGACGGGCGTCCAGAGTCACCGAGAGGAGATGGAAAAAGTCTCACACGCCCGAGCACTTTGCCCTGTTCAAGCAATCCATCACTGACTTCAAGACGGCACTTGCTACCGCCAAGCAAGTGTTCTTCTCATCCCTTATAACCTCTCTGTCCCGCAACTCCAAACAGCTCTTCAAAACTTTCAACTCCTTACTTTGCCCGCCTGCTCCTCCCCCTTCTCCCCTCATCTCTGCTGAAGACTTTGCGACCTTCTTCAAGGAGAAGATCGACAAGATCAGAAGCAGCTTCGGTCCACTATCCCCACAACTCTCCTTCCCACCTACACTGCCCTCCTCCTCCATCAGCCACTTCCCCCCCATAACTGAAGACCAACTCTCCTCCCTCCTGTCAAAATCACACCTCACCACCAGCTCCCACGACCTACTCCCGTCCCACCTCATTTCGAACCACACCTCCATTTTCATCCCAGCCCTCACCCACCTCTTTAACCTTTCATTTAGCACTGGTACCTTCCCCTCAGCCTTCAAACACGCCCTAATCACGCCCATCCTAAAAAAAAAACTCACTTGACCCTACCTCTGTCTCTAACTATCACCCCATATCTCTTCTCCCATTCGCCTCTAAGCTACTTGAACAGCACGTCCACTCCGAACAGTCCTCTCACCTCTCCTCGTGCTCCCACTTTGACCGCCTACAGTCTGGCTTCTGACCCCTCCATTCCACCGAAACAGCCCTGACCAAAGTCACCAACGACCTACTGACCGCCAAGAACAAACACCACTACTCCATCCTGCTACTCCTTGACCTGTCTGCCGCCTTCGACACGGTTGACCACTCCCTTCTTCTCCGGATCCTGGAATCCCTTGGCATCACCCACCTTGCCCTCTCCTGGATCTCCTCATACCTAGCGGACCGGACCTTCAGCGTCTCGCACTCCCACACCTCCTCCTCACCCTACCCCCTTTCTGTTGGAGTCCCCCAAGGTTCGGACCTGGGACCCCTACTTTTCTCCATTTACACTCTCGGCCTAGGGCAACTCATTGAGTCCCATGACCTCCAGTACCACCTCTACACCAATGACACCCAAATCTACCTGTCCGGCCCTGACATCACCTCCCTATTCTCGAAAATCCCACAATGCCTTTCCGCCATCTCATCCTCCTTCTCTGCTCGCTTCCTTACACTCAACATGGACAAAACTGAATTCATAGTCTTCCCCCAAGAAATTCCACCTCACCTCTCAACCTATCCATCTGCATCAACGACTGCGCCCTCTCCCCAGTCCCCCAAGCCAAGTGCCTCGGGGTAATCCTTGACTCCTCCCTATCCTTTAAGCCCCACATCGAGGCCCTCACCGCATCCCTCTGGCTCCAGCTCAAGAACATCTCACGGATCTGCTCCTTCCTCACCCACGACACCGCTAAAACACTCATCCATGCTCTTATCATCTCCCGCCTTGACTACTGCAACCTTCTTCTCAATGGCCTCCAAGATAACTCCCTCACACCTCTCCAGTCTATCCTCAACTTCGCTGCCCGACTCATCTACCTGTCCTCCCGCTACTCTCCTGTCTCCCCCCTCTGCCAAGCCCTTCACTGGCTCCCCGTCTCCAAGAGATCCCAATTCAAAACACTAACCATGGCGTACAAAGCCATACACAACCTGGCCCCACCATACATCTCCGACCTGGTCTCCCGATACCTACCCTCACGCAACCTCCGTTCCTCCTAAGAACTCCTCCTCTGCTCCCCCCTCATCACCTCTTCGCACAATCGCGTCCAGGACTTCTCCCGGGCATCTGCCTTACTCTAGAACTCCCTGCCCGAACACGTCAGAGACTCTCCTACCCTGAATAGCTTCAAGTGTCACCTGAAGACTCACTTGTTCCGTCAAGCCTACAACCTGCCATGAGACCCAGGCGACCGCCCCATACCTGACATTCCCCCATCCTACTGTATCCTAACCCGCCCCTCGTAGACTGTGAGCCCTCGTGGACAGGGTCCCTGCCCCTCCTGTACCTGTACGTTCTGATCGCCTAGATTTAGTGCACTTGTTCTTGTCTCCCTCATCCTCATGTAAAGCGCCATGGAACCTAATGGCGCTATATAAATAAATAATAATAATAATAATAATATGGGGCATATTTATATAGAGTGTTCATAATGTAATTTTTATATTTTTTTACATAATTATCATGACTGTTTTACTTTAGTGAATTTGTATATTCATTTTAATAATTTTAGTGAAGGTATGCACAGATATGTTTATAATTGAGCAATAGTGATTATTATCCTTCATAATGTAATCTGCAGCCTTTAGCATTAGTGTTCAAGAGCTATGGGTTTGCTGCAAGGGTTAATATAATTTGCAGTTGTTCATTAATTAGCTGTGTCCAATGGAAAGTTGGGCCACCCTTTATAAACTTTTAATTTGTAAATGTCCTCCATCTTACCTGATGAAGACGGTCACAAGCCGTCGAAACATGTTGTGGCTATGGAGGCACGAGGAATAAAGCCTTTTTAATTCACCTGGGAATCCTTTGCTTTTACCTGAGCGCCCATTACAGACCGTGGATCTTTCAGAAAAACTGTGATGTCACCGCTTATCCTTGCCCTGCTCCATGTTATCCACATAGCAGGACGGGGAAAGGCAGTGACGTCAACACAGGAGGCCAGCCACCCCGTCTCCTGCAGCGATATCACAGCTTATCCCCACCCTGCTCCATGTTATCCATGGGGCAGGGCGGGGAAAGGCAGTGACGTCACCGCAGCAGGCTCAGGAGAGGGAGACCATGAGTGACAGGAGGGAGGCGGCGGAGGGAGGATAATACATACAGCGGGTGAAAAATTGCCCTGTGAAGAGAAGTGACTACAGCCATTAAACCCCACCTCTTTGGCTCCTCATTGTACGTTTTTTAATTCAATTATCTCGAGGTACAGGGGGAATAAGGGATAAGGGACCCCTTGCCTGAATGCAGCAGACATGCTGCATTCAGTGCTGCAATTAGATCAGCATGTATGGGGGGGTGACAGGTCCTCTTTAACAAAAAGGCAAGGATAGCATCTAGTTAAATTTAGGAGGTCTGCATGAGGCCTGTTTATCATTTTGGCCTAAGCACCTGCAAAGTAAGTGATAACTGTGAAACCCAATTTTAAAGTCATCCATTATAAAATTAGGAACGGGTTCACTCCCACTTGGGGACATCCATGAATGTAAGGCTGCTTTCACACTGGCATAATTGCAAACCCGTGTCCATCAATTTTGAAACTGATAGCCACTGATCCGTTATATAATCCGAATATTTCACTATTTATCCCTCATTAATCAAGACCTCTAAAACACAACTTAAAAGAACTCTCGTTTTGTGTCTTTCTATTTGTAAAACACACATATTGGGAACATTATACAACAGTTCTGAAATTATAACTACAATACAGACATAAATATATATGAGGATAGGGAATTAGTAACGCTAGGCGTTCACAGAGTTCTTTTATGTTGATTTGATAGTGGATCTGGTTTAAAATCCAAGTCAAGCTACTGTGTGTGAATATACCCTGAAGTGCTGAACACAACTCAGCTGTGATTAATAGCTATGGAATTTGCAATTGTTTAACTTAATTTAGCAATTGTGTCACAATTAACACTATTTGAAACCCGAACAACACGTCAGCATGATGGAGCTCAGCAAACAAAGTATGGTTTGTACAAAATATTTTGAATAAATTACTCATGAAATCAAAGAAGAATGTGTCCTGAGGACAAATGCAGGGGCGGAACTACCGTGGTGCAACTGGTGCAGTTGCACCAGGGCCCAGGCCACCTAGGGGGCCCTGAGGCTCCAGCGGTAGGTCCGTTTCCCCCTGACATACAGAAGGCAGAAGGAAGGAGGCTGCATTGTAAGCTCTTCATGTGTGTCCCGGGGGGGGGGGGGTGCTGTCGGGTGTTAGCAGCGCTGCGCACCCTGTCGGGTGTCAGCAGCGCTGCGCACCCGCGGCACTGCTATGCTAGCATTGCGCCCATGGTGTGTCATGTCGCGCTGCACACCCGCGCTGCACACCCGCGGACTTTTCTTACATTGAGTCCCGGGGGGAAGTATCAGTAGTACGAACTAGGTGGGGGGGGAGGGGGGTTGCTGGTGGAGCAGCAAGCAGCATTGAGGCAGAGGGGGCTGGGAGGGTCGGTGCTGCTTCACTTCCGGCTCTTCCGTGGAGGCAGGCATCACACCCGCTCCAGAAGTCGGAAGACAATGAGACGACCCGGCGGTGAGCTGATTGAGGATACTGAGGGCCCAGCTCCAGCCAGGTAAGAGCCCCGGAGCAGGGCTTTGGTCTGGTGCCTGGTGGGGAGGGAAACTTTGAATGTAAACACAGCACAGCAGTGCACAGCCATCAACATGATTTGAGGGAGGGGGGGAGCAGGATTTGGATGCCTCAAGGAAGGGACATTCCTGGGGCCCCTAGGACTCCCCTTCAGAAGGGGATGGGGGTCATGGGGGCCCCAGGACCCCCCTTCCTTGATGCAGCCGATCTCCCCAAGCTTGGGGATAAGCTCGGATGCATCAAGGAAGGGGGTGTCCTGAGGCCCCAGCCCCCCCCCCTTCAGAAGGGGGTCCTGGGGGAGAAGCTCAGCTGCATCAAGGAAGGGGGGGCCCCTAGGACTCGTAGGGGCCCCCTCCTTCCTTAATGCAGCCGAGCTTCTCCCCCAGGACCTCCCCTAGGGCCCCGGGCCCTTTCCTTGATGCAACCGAGCTTCTCCCCCAACTAGGGGGATAAGCTTGGATGCATCAAGGAAGGGGGGTCCTGGTCCTGGGCCCCCAGGACCCCCCCTTCGGAAGGTAGGTCCTGGGGGAGAAGCTCGGCTGCATCATGGAAGGGGGGTCCCTTCCGTGATGCAGCCGTGCTTCTCCCCCAGGCATATAGGGTGAGAAGAAGCACTATAAAGTGAGCCGTATACAGGGGAGAGGATTACAAAAGAAAGGACCGCTCCCAGCTGCACATCCCGCCGCCATAGCCAGCTCCAGCCACCAGACCGCTCCCAGCTGCACATCCCGTCTCCAGCAGCCGCCATGGCCAGCACCAGCCACCGGACCGCTCCCCGCTGCACATCCCGCCGCCATCAGCCGCCATGGCCAGCACCAGCCACCGGACCGCTCCCCGCTGCACATCCCGCCGCCATCAGCCGCCATGGCCAGCACCAGCCACCGGACCGCTCCCAGCTGCACATCCCGTCGCCAGCAGCCGCCATGGCCAGCAGCAGCCACCGGACCGCTCACAGCTGCACATCTCGCTGACCGCAGCCGCCATGGGCAGCTCCAGCCACCGGACCGCTCCCCGCTGCACATCCCGTCGCCAGCAGCCGCCGTGGCCAGCACCAGCCACCGGACCGCTCCCAGCTGCACATCCCGTCGCCAGCAGCCGCGCTGGCCAGCACCAGCCACCGGACCGCTCCCCGCTGCACATCCTGCCGCCATCAGCCGCCATGGCCAGCACCAGCCACCGGACCGCTCCCAGCTGCACACCTCGCCGACAGCAGCCGCCATGGCTAGCACCAGCCACCCAGCTGCACATCTCGCCGCCAGCAGCCGCCATGCCCAGTACCAGCCACCGCCACCGGACCGCTCCCCGAAGCCCAGCCAGGCACAGGGGGAGCTCCAACACCCACCATGAAGCCCCCATCTGACCCTATGCTCCTCCACCATTAACCCCCTCCATCGTGCGTTGACCACCGAGCCTCCATCCTGCGCTGACCACCTCATTCCCGGTTCAAGCTTCCATCAGCGATGGGTGGGACCGGGTGAGACCGAAAGGGGGTGTGTAGGTGTGTGTCTGTGTGTGTAGGTGTGTGTGTGTGTGTCCATTTTGCCGTCCCCCGCCGTACCAATCCTCGCCCTCCGATGCGATAGCATCAGGCACACATCTACAATATATATATCCTCCTTGAGGCTGTCTTGGGCTATATATGTTATACCAGGCTATGCTGGACTGTATATATTACCTGGCGGCTGTGCTGGACTGTATATATTACCTGGCAGCTGTGCTGGGCTGTATAATGTTACCTGTAGGCTGTGCTGGGCTGTATATATTGCCTGGAGGCTATGCTAGTCTGTATATATTACCTGGCGGCTGTGCTGGACTGTATAATGTTACCTGTAGGCTGTGCTGGGCTTTATATATTACCTGGCGGCTGTGCTGGACTGTATATATTACCTGGCGGCTGTGCTGGGCTGTATATAGTACCTGGAGGCTGTGCTGGACTGTATATATTACCTGGCAGCTGTGCTGGGCTGTATATATTACCTGGCGGCTGTACTGGGCTGTATATATTACCTCGAGACTGTGGGGGACTGTATATATTAGGCTGTGATGGACTGTATAATTACTTGGAGGCTGTGGTGGACTGTTTATATTACCTGGAGGCTGTGGTGGACTGTATATATTAACTGGAGGCTATGCTGAGTAGTGTATGTTTTTTGGAGTCTGACTGTGCAGGGCTGTACTGTAGGTCGGGCCAGTCTCCGGACCCTGAGCATCTGTGGTTCGCCCATCACTAATATTTTGTATGTGTGTGTATATATGTGTGTATATGTGTCTGTGTGTGTGGCCTGTGCATGTGTTTGGCATTTATCTGTGTGTTGTGTGTGTGCGTGGATTGTGTGTCTGTGGCTTGTCTCTGTGTGTGTGGCATGTGTCTCTGTGTCTGTGGCATGTGTCTCTGTGTCTGTGACATGTGTGTCTGTGGCATGTGCCTCTGTGTCTGTGGCATGTGCCTCTGTGTCTGTGGCATGTGTCTCTGTGTCTGTGACATGTGCCTCTGTGTCTGTGGCATGTGCCTCTGAGTCTGTGGCATGTGTCTCTGTGTCTGTGGCATGTGTCTCTGTGTCTGTGACATGTGTCTCTGTGTCTGTGACATGTGCCTCTGAGTCTGTGGCATGTGTCTCTGTGTCTGTGGCATGTGTCTCTGTGTCTGTGACATGTGTCTCTGTGTCTGTGACATGTGCCTCTGTGTCTGTGTGGTTTGTGCATGTGTTTGGCATTTATTTGTGTGTAGTGTGTGTGCATGGATTGTGTGTCTGTGGCTTGTGTCTGTGGCTTGTGTCTGCGTGTGTGGTTTGTGTCTCTGTGTGTGTGGCCTGTGTATGTGTCTGTGTGTGGCATTTGTCTGTGTTGCTTTTGTGTCTGTGTGTGCTTGGCTTGTGTGTTTTGATTGTGTGTGTGGCTTGTGTCTGTATGTGTAGCTTGTGGCTGTGTGTGGCTTGTGTCTGTATGTGTAGCTTGTGGCTGTGTGTGGCTTGTGTCTGTGTCGCTTGTGTCTCTGTGTGTGTGTGTGTGGCTTGTGTCTCTGTGTGTGTGGCTTGTGTCTCTGTACGTGTGGCTTCCGTCTCTGTGTGTGGCTTGTGTCTCTGTGTCTATGGCTTGTGTCTGTGGCCTTTGTATGTGTCTGTGTGTGGCATTTGTCTGTGTGTTACTTGTGTGTCTGTGTGTGTGGCTTGACTGTGTGTGTGGCTTGTGTGTGTGGCTTGTGTGTGTACCGTACACTGTCTGTGCACAGCACGGAGCTGGGGACTTGGTGGTACACTGTCTCCCGCCACCTTAAAATCGGTCTGTTTCTCATCCAGGAGAGTCGGATGAGTGTCATCCGTTTTTTTGTCCGTTTGGCATCCAACTGCTGTGCGAGTGGCCAACATTTTTCTCAGATTACATCCGTGTGCAATCAATCTGTTCTTTCCTCAGCAGCTATTCATGTATAATCATTGGTCCGTACCCTAATACTAAAATCCATATAGTAATCCTACTGGTATGGGAGGATTTATGGCTCAGTTAGTACACACACCATACTTCTTGTTATTAACCAGTTAATGCTCTCTTGTCCACCACACTGCAGTGTCAAAAGAGGAAGACAGCGACACAAACAGCAACATGGCATCAGAGAGCCCCTGACCTCAAAATAGAAGATCCTCAGATCCCGGTATTGTGACATGATATTAAGAATAAAGGTTTTTTGCATTTATATTGCATTATGAACTCCACAGCACGGTGGCGAAAAATTGCTCCGGCCCGGGCCCTCCTTGACTCCTGCTTGTTGCCATACACTGGGGTTGTGCAGAGGTGGCAATTGCACCCCTTCTCTTTGTGTTTTAGTATAGTAGTTATATTCTTGTATATAGGGGCAGACAGTGTATACTATGTACACTTCCAGATTATCAACAACCAAAGTGGCGGCAAATTTTTCGACCGCCTCGGGCGCCACAAACAGTTGCTACGCCGCTGGCTGTGCTGCACACCCGCGGCACTATTCTGGCACTGAGTTCCAGGGGGGCGTGGGGGGGCCCCGAAAAATTTCTTGCACCAGGGCCCACTACAGTCTGGGTCCGCCCCTGGACAAATGTAAATTGTTGGAGACCTCATAGTGTAAGTGAGGTCTGCAAAGAAGGTAATGAACATGAATGCTGTGTAGTCTTTCCTTTAGGCTGGAGTCACACCGCTGTATGAATTACCTAGATGGGGAAAACAAAGGTGCAATATGGTCTTATCTTTAAGTGAAAATAGCAAAAATGGTGATATTTACTGCTCACCTTGTTGGGTTGTGTTACCCACAACCGGTATATGCCCCTGTACAGCTGCTGCTGGACCCACACTTCCATGGTGCAATGGTGGAGATCAGGCTACAGAAAGTTCCACGGAGTGATATGCAACAGTGTTTATATCACTCAACGCATTTCGAAGCTGTCCCTGCTTCTTTCTCAGGAATACACCAGAGCGACCCATGACACACCGTCCTTTCTGAAACACTGCCGTATGAGGCATGCGAGGATAGCATGAAAATGCCCGAACTGGCAGTCAGATCTTCTGCCCTTAGTATGTCAGTTTCATGTCTTTCCATGCAGCTGTCACACTCAGGTAAGGAGAGCCGACGCCAATGCAGGCAGTGCAATGCGATGCGATCATGTGTCATACACTTGTGTGATTCCAGCCTCATAGATACATGCAAGCAAGAAACAGAGCTCAATTTCCTTTGTATGAAAAGTGATCACATTCATTATGGACAGTAATTTTATGTTGGTTGGACGGAGATTAATAATGAGAGGCACTGACTATTCATAGGCCGGCTTCACACTGCGTGTGTGATCCGATCCGTGGCTGTCCACTTGAGGCAGACAGCCACGGACTGGATCAGCACACAGGACTGGGGGGCTATTATGCCCTCCGATCCTGTGTGCAGCCGCACGCAGTTCCCACTGCTGATAGGTGAGGACCGCGGCGGCAGCTGCGTGCGGCTGCACACAGGATTGGAGGGCATAATAGCCCCCCAGTCCTGTGTGCTGATCCGGTCCGCGGCTGTCTGCCTCAAGCGGACAGCCACGGATTGGATCACACATGCAGTGTGAAGCCGGCCTTAGTGCATTTGAATTTTATCATTTCCCATGCTTTAGAATATCAACCATAGTTTAAGAATGCATTGATTACTTCAACAGACATATTTAAGTTCATGAGAAAATGTCATATTTCACTTCATGAGAAAAATAGTGCACCCGCCCAGTCCTGCAGGTGCTGTTACATGACATTAAAAAACAGAAATACCATGTGATTTCCCACATAAGAATAACATCATAGCCTTTCTAATACACTCCTGATTCCTCAAGTGTTGTGCTCACTGGCCCACATGATGAAAGGACAAGGTAGCACAGGTGCAAAATACTGATAAACAACCACTCACCACCTATCACCCATGTTGTCTCATATTATAAATTAAAAATAAACATAAATAAGTATTGTATAAGGTACCTGTCACAGATGTGTGTTTTGTACCATAACGGCTTATAGTTCATTAGTGATGCCTATACTATTAGATCATATAAGTGCACAAAACAAATATATATTTATGGAGAGCGCCACCAAATACTAGGGATCCACCATAAGCATACCAAATGTACCTGTAGAAAAACAATAGGTAAGAAGCATGGTCTGCATCTGTGTGCAGATCCGGTCCACGGCTGTTAGGGTCATCCCGGACAGCCCCGTACCGGATCACGCTGCAGTTTGAAGCGGCCCTAAGTATTTGATCCCCTACCAACCATTAGGAATTCAGGCTCTTACAGTCCAGTTAGACGCTCCTAATAAACTCGTTACCTGTATTAAAGACAGCTGTCTTAAATTGTCACCTGGATAAAAGACTCCTGTCCACACACTCAATTAATCAGTGAGACTCTAACCTCTACAACATGGGCAAGACCAAAGAGCTTTCTAAGGATGTCAGGGGAAAGATCCTAGACCTGCACAAGACTGGAATGGGCTACAAAACCATAAGTAAGAGGCTGGGTGAGAAGGAGAAAACTGTTGGTACAATAGTAAGAAAATGGAAGAAATACAAAATAAGTGTCAATTGATTTGGGGTTCCATACAAAATCTCAACTCGAGGGGTATCCAGGATCATGAGGAAGGTGAGAGATCAGCTTAAAACTACATGGGAGAACTTGTTAATAGGGATGAGCGAGTCCGAAAAGACTCGGAATCGCAAGACCCCAACGAGTCCGAGTCAAGGACTCGGGACTCGTTGCGAGTCCAGCGAGTCCAATGTTAATGAATAGGGACCCGAGTAATAGCGAATAATGACATTTACAACTCGCTGATGTGTCTCTGAAAGTGTGCGAGTCCAAACTCGCTGGTTTTTCTCTTATTTTGAGGCTTGTAGCCGATGATGCGAGGGAAGGGATTCTCCAGCACACACTATGGTTTAAGGAAACAGGAAGCGAGTCGCGCTGACAGGCGCACACACAGAGCGATCCATTCATCAGTGCAATCATGGCAGCAGGACGTGGCATGGTGAACACGCTGCGTCTTATTGCACTTGTGGAGGCTCGTCCATTTCTATGGCTCCCTACAGATCCTGAGTATGGGGATACGACCCTTATTAATACAGCCTGGAGAGAGATCGCCCAAGAGATGTTCCCTGCGTTCCATCGGAGTGACCATGAGGAACAGAGCAATCTAAGTAAGTTAAATGAGTTCACACGTTATATATTGCATTTACTGTATATATACTCGTGTATAAGCCGACCCGTGTATAAGCCGACCCCCCTATTTTTGCCCCGAAAAACTATGAAAACATATTCACCGCCATCCTGGTATACAGCGGCTATCACTGGTAGACAGCCCCCCAGCAGAGTATACACCTCCCCCTGCAGAGTATACAGGCCCCCAGCTGGGTATACATGCCCCCATATTGTCGTATACAGGCAGGGGCGGACTGGCCCAGGTGCCACGGGTCATGCGGCTGCAGGAGCATGAATAATCCGCATGTCCCTGAAGCAGCAGGCGGAAACGGAAGCTCCTGGCCGCGCGATGACGTCATCAGCACGCGGCTGCGTCCGGGAGTGAGCGTCTGTGAGTGGCGTGCGGCTGCGACTGTTAGCGAGCGGCTGTGAGGAGCGCGAGGCTGCGGCTGGGAGCGAGCCATAGGATAATGCGGGAGCTGCGGTGACTGTGAGGCGGCCGCCAGTCATCACCCCCCCACCCCCCGTCCTCACCTGTGTCGGGCCAGTGAGGGAGGGTTGCGACCCAAACTGTAGGGTGCCAGTCAGTCCCTGTATACAGGGCCCTCAGTGTGTGTACAGGCCCCCCCAGCAGTGGGTATACAGGGCCCCCAGCAGTGGGTAGACAGTGGCCCAGTGGGTTTACAGGGCCCCCAGCAGTGGGAATACAGGGCCCCCATAGCAGGGTATACAGGACCCTGAATGTGTTATCATGCTCCACCGCATAGTTGCCTATATTTGGATGGGGTCACAACAGTACAATGAGTTTAATGTCTTATCCTCCTGGCTCTTTCGGCCAAGGGGTTGGGTGTATATAAATACCACTAATGACCAGAGTCTGGTGCCCGCACTATTACATTCTCTATGCGTTGACATGTGTCCTGCCTCATTTGTGATTGTGGCCACGTGAGCTCAATGTCCGTAATGCTGTTGATGATGTTCCACACTGTCGTGTCACTGTGCCTTGTATACACATTACACACACAAAATGAATAAAATGTTATTGTTGATTTGTACACATACTTTTGTTTTTTCAAATATTACACATCTCTAAAGCCGGTTTCAAATCATTTCACAGTTGACCATCTTAAAAAACGGTGGAGGAGCTGCCGGGACCAGCATAAGAAGCAGTACCGGCAGTACTCAGAGAGACAACCGGGAGCCGCTCCATTGCTCAACCACTACCACTTTTATGACCGGCTGTCCTTCCTTCACCCGGTGGCCGCTATGCCAAGGTATGTATCTGCAGCACTGTTGTGTACATTTAGTATTATTTATAAATATATACATTAGTTTCCATTTTGGCTCTGTGGGTAGCAGAGTATACAGGCGGGTCTGAGGTAGCAGAGTATACAGGCGGGTCTGTGGGTAGCAGAGTATACAGGCGGGTCTGAGGTAGCAGAGTATAAAGACGGCTCTGTGGGTAGCAGAGTATACAGGCGGGTCTGTGGGTAGCAGAGTATACAGGCGGGTCTGTGGGTAGCAGAGTATACAGGCGGGTCTGTGGGTAGCAGAGTATACAGGCGGGTCTGTGGGTAGCAGAGTATACAGGCGGGTCTGTGGGTAGCAGAGTATACAGGCGGGTCTGTGGGTAGCAGAGTATACAGGCGGGTCTGAGGTAGCAGAGTATAAAGACGGCTCTGTGGGTAGCAGAGTATACAGGCGGGTCTGTGGGTAGCAGAGTATAAAGACGGCTCTGTGGGTAGCAGAGTATACAGGCGGGTCTGTGGGTAGCAGAGTATACAGGCGGGTCTGTGGGTAGCAGAGTATACAGGCGGCTCTGTGGGTAGCAGAGTATACAGGCGGGTCTGAGGTAGCAGAGTATAAAGACGGCTCTGTGGGTAGCAGAGTATACAGGCGGCTCTGTGGGTAGCAGAGTATACAGGCGGGTCTGAGGTAGCAGAGTATACAGGCGGCTCTGTGGGTAGCAGAGTATACAGGCGGGTCTGAGGTAGCAGAGTATAAAGACGGCTCTGTGGGTAGCAGAGTATACAGGCGGGTCTGTGGGTAGCAGAGTATACAGGCGGGTCTGTGGGTAGCAGAGTATACAGGCGGGTCTGAGGTAGCAGAGTATAAAGACGGCTCTGTGGGTAGCAGAGTATACAGGCGGGTCTGTGGGTAGCAGAGTATACAGGCGGGTCTGTGGGTAGCAGAGTATACAGGCGGGTCTGTGGGTAGCAGAGTATACAGGCGGGTCTGAGGTAGCAGAGTATACAGGCGGGTCTGTGGGTAGCAGAGTATACAGGTGGGTCTGTGGGTAGCAGAGTATACAGGCGGGTCTGTGGGTAGCAGAGTATACAGGCGGCTCAGTGGGTAGCAGAGTATATATGGTGATGAGAATAGGGTTAATAGATGGTGCTACAGTGTTGGGGCGTGCTAGAGGGAGCAGAGATCCGATTACTGCCATCATTTCTGACCTTATTAAAGATAGCGGCCGCAGCTAAATGACATCATGGCAAAGGTAAACATGGGGTGTGGTTAGCTGCAGGAGGTTAGTGAGAGGTGTGGGTTGTTTGGCAGAGGGCGTGGTGTGGGCGTTGGTTATTCTTTCATAATAATAACAAATATCTGATTAATAATACACAGATACACAGAGTCTAAAAAGCGTGCAACTTAATGTTTGACCTATGTTTTTGTTTCCAAATGCAATGCATTCACCAAATTTTTTTTTACTTTACCCACAGAGAAGCTTACTACAGAGGGCGGCGTGCTGTGAACCCTCCACCGCCAAACAGAAGGCGGCGTGGAGAACACCCACCACCACCACCACGGCCGGCGCCACCACCACCGCCGCCGCCACCAGCACCACCAACACCACCACCACCGCCGCCACCAGCACCAGCACCACCACCACCGCCGCCACCAGCAGCAGCAACACCACCACCGCCGCCACCAGCACCAGCACCACCACCACCGCCGCCACCAGCAGCAGCAACACCACCACCGCCGCCACCAGCACCAGCACCACCACCACCGCCGCCACCAGCAGCAGCAACACCACCACCGCCGCCACCAGAACCAACACCACCACCGCCGCCACCAGCACCAACACCACCACCGCCGCCACCAGCACCAACCCCAGCTTTGGGGCATGTCCGGCCGCAAGAGGAGGAACCTGGATGCCCACCTCACACCAGCCATGGTCTGATCCCGGGGTCACCTAATAGACGGCGTGCACAAAGTAATGCTGACTTTGCCCACAGTCTGATACCATTCCTGGATGAAATTCCATTTCACAGGCTACTGCGGGCAAGGTCAGCATTACAGATTGTGCTTGACGCCAGTCGCCCACCAAACCACCCAGGTGAGGTTTTCAATTTTTTGGAGGGGTGGCAACTCAGACACTACAACCTACAAGACAGGCCCACACCCCGGGACAGCCATGTGCCACCACAGAGGCCTGTACCTACCATTCCACAATGGCCACCTAACAGGGACCTACCATTTTTCCCCACACCGGCCCAGAGGATCCACCCTCAAGGGTTGCCGGAGGCCATTCATGGGGCCCTTGACCTCTTGCAGGACCAGGGTGATGGTGTCACTTTACTGGCAAGGCCGGAGGATGCGGCAACCTACCAGCAGCTGTAGACCCCTTTTTTTTTTTTTTTTATTTTGTGTTCATGTGCATTGCACAATTTCATTGTTATTATTTCTTATATTTTCCTGTTTACAAAGTTTGTACCAAAAAAAAAAAAAAAAAAAAAAAAAAAAAAATTCTGACATTTTTACCATTATGGCGGAATAATACCCAGTTTACAAAAACTGCTTTGTGTCTGTCTTTTTTCAGGGAAAGGATGTGTAGGTTGTTTTGTGGGTGGGCTTAAAGTCATCATCATTATAATTATTATTTATTTATATAGCACCGATAGGTTCCATGGCGCTTTACATGAGGATAAGGTACACAAGGAGAAGTACAATAAACATAGACAATAAGGTCATAGAGGTACAACAGGAGAGGACCCTGTACGCGTGGGCTCACATTCAACGAGGGGTGGGTGGGGATACAATAGGGTGGGGAAGGTGTCGGTCGTGGGGCGTGTAGCGGGGTGTCATGGCAGGTTGTAGGCCTGTCGGAAGAGGTGAGTCTTTAGGTGTTTCTTGAAGGTTCCCAGGGTAGGCGAGTGAGTGATGAGGTGGGGCAGCGAGTTACAGAGCATGGTTGATGCCCGGGAGAAATCCTGTATGCGGTTGTGGGAAGAGGAGATGAGGGGGGAGTGTCGGAGAAGTTCTTTGGATGAACGCAGGTAGCGTGAGGGATGGTATCGGGAGATCATGTCGGAGATGTATGGTGGGGATAGGTTGTGTAAGGCTTTGAATGTCATGATCAGTGTTTTAAAGTGAGCTCTCTGTGGGGCGGGGACCCAGTGAAGGGCTTGGCAGTGGGTGTAGACAGGTGAGTAGCGTGAGGACAGATGGATTAGTCGGGCAGCAGAGTTTAGTATACATTGGAGAGGTGCAAGAGAGTTGGCAGGGAGGCCTGTGCGAAGGAGGTTCCAGTAGTCAAGGCGTGAGATGATGAGGGCATTAATGAGTGTTTTAGCTGTGTCAGGGTTGAGTAACGAGCAAATTCTTGAAATATTTTTGAGTTGGAGTGACAGGGACTTGGTTAGGAACTAGAGGTGGGGCTTGAAGGAGAGGGATGAGTCAAGGATTACCCCGAGACATTTGGCGTGGAGGACAGGGGAGAGAGAGCATCATTAGCAAGTACTTTACGGACCGCATGGAGCATGAAGTCACCTTGGTTACTAAGTGTAAAATCATGACTCCACAGACAAATGTTGCTGACAAATAAACAGTGCCTGTGTTTGGGGGGTTACTTAATGCCTCGCTATGGCAACAAGACTAGGAACACACATGTGAGAGGCTGGGACATCTACCTGCTACACATCGCGTCTACGCGTTTTCTACAGAGCGTACAGTGGGACCTTTCTCCAGGCTCCAGCAGGATGATAGTCCAAGCAATGCCCACGATGCAAGCATAGGCTTGTTGCCTAAAAAAATTAGCTGAAGGGGCTTCATATACATTTTTTTCAGAAAGCAGGGTGCTTGGCCCATACAATAGAATTGCTTGTACTAGGAGCATAGTACATGCAATGCCCACGATGGAGGCATAGGCTTGGTGCCTGGAAAAATTAGCCCAAGGGGCTGTTTTGCATTTTGGGTATAAATGCAGGCCTAAGGGCCATGTTCAGCTTGTTAGGCTGGGTGTTTCCAAAAATTAGCCCAAGGGCTGTTTGGCATTTTTAGTGTAAATGCAGGCCTAAGGGCCATGATAAGCCTCTTAGGCTGGGTGTTTCCAAAAATTAGCCCAAGGGGCTGTTTTGCATTTTGGGTATAAATGCAGGCCTAATGGCCATGTTCAGCTTGTTAGGCTGGGTGTTTCCAAAAATTAGCCCAAGGGGCTGTTTGGCATTTTTAGTGTAAATGCAGGCCTAAGGGCCATGATAAGCCTCTTAGGCTGGGTGTTTCCAAAAATTAGCCCAAGGGGCTGTTTGGCATTTTGGGTATAAATGCAGGCCTAAGGGCCATGTTCAGCTTGTTAGGCTGGGTGTTTCCAAAAATTAGCCCAAGGGGCTGTTTGGCATTTTGGGTATAAATGCAGGCCTAAGGGCCATGTTCAGCTTGTTAGGCTGGGTGTTTCCAAAAATTAGCCCAAGGGGCTGTTTGGCATTTTGGGTATAAATGCAGGCCTAAGGGCCATGTTCAGCTTGTTAGGCTGGGTGTTTCAAAAAATTAGCCCAAGGGGCTGTTTGGCATTTTTAGTGTAAATGCAGGCCTAAGGGCCATGATCAGCTTGTTAGGCTGGGTGTTTCAAAAAATTAGCCCAAGGGGCTGTTTGGCATTTTTAGTGTAAATGCAGGCCTAAGGGCCATGATCAGCTTGTTAGGCTGGGTGTTTCCAAAAATTAGCCCAAGGGGCTGTTTTGCTTTTTGGGTATAAATGCAGGCCTAAGGGCCATGATCAGCTTGTTAGGCTGGGTGTTTCCAAAAATTAGCCCAAGGGGCTGTTTGGCATTTTTCGTGTAAATGCAGGCCTAAGGGCCATGATCAGCTTGTTAAGCTGGGTGTTTCCAAAAATTAGCCCAAGGGGCTGTTTTGCATTTTTAGTGTAAATGCAGGCCTAAGGGCCATGATCAGCTTGTTAGGCTGGGTGTTTCCAAAAATTAGCCCAAGGGGCTGTTAAATGTTTGCTAACAGAAAATAAAGGTTGATTCCTTGTGAAAAGGTGTTGTGATGGTTAATGAAACCGAAGTTAAGGTGTAGTGTTGGTTTAAGATGAAGCAGCCTCATTACCAGGTTGCAGGAACATGGTTACGCAAATCGTTACTGGTCTTGGACATACTGCTTGTACCAAAAAGACACAATATAATACAATGATTAATTATATCATATTGATGTTGAACGTGGCACTTCAGCTCTGAGTACTGTCGTCTTCAGGGCTCAAGAAGTCTTGTGAAATCCAGTTCCTATTAAACTTAATTAGAGTAAGCCTGTCTGCATTCTCTGGAGTAAGACGTGTCCTGGTATCAGTTATGATACCCCCAGCGGCACTGAAAACCCGCTCTGATGTCACACTAGCTGCAGGGCATGCCAGCACCTCCAAGGCATACAACGAGAGCTCGGTCCAAGTGTGGAGCTTGGAGACCCAGTAATTAAACGGGACTGCGGCATCAGTCAGGAAGCAGGTACTGTCACTTAAGTATTCTTGTACCATGTTGGTAAGTTTCTGTCTCCGAGAGATGGTTACTGGAGCAACATGGCGCTGCAGGTTCGATGGCTTATTGAACATAGCCCACTTTGCGGACATCTTTCCAGCATCTCTTCTGGACAGCGTGGATGATTGTGCCCCGACCAAAGGCTGCTGTTGCACAGAGTTGCTAACTATGGGCAGAGTGTTGTCTGACGGTGATATTCGAAGCATATTTTCCACAAGAACACTCTTGAAATAGTCAATTGTCAAGCCACGTGGTGACTGAAACAGCAGCGAGGTGAATTTATCTTTATAACGTGGGTCCAGAAAGGTGGCCAACCAGTAGAGGTCGTTGTGCAATATGTTAATCACTCGTGGGTCTTCTAGCAGACAAGTCAACATGAAGTCAGCCATGTGTCCTAAGCTGCATAGAGTCATGTCTTCAGTGTCCTCAGAACGATGTTCAATACCCATTGTATCCGCAAAGTCTGTCTCCGCCTCCTCCTCTCCAGGCCACCCATGGTGGACAGACACAAAGCTGGGGTTCTGAGTACCATCTGGGTTGACATCGGCACCAACAAAAAATGAATCCTCTTCATCGTCTTGCTCCTGTTCCTCCTCAGGAGCCATTGTTGCCTGGTCATACTGGCTTTGCTGGCTAGGTACTGCGCTGTTTAAATCTGGCTCCATAGCCATCTGCTGGGCTCTCAATGCTTCATTTTTCTGATTAATGAGGGACTCTTTCAGCAGACACAGCATGGGTATAGTGACACTGATGATGGACTGATCACCGCTCACCAGTTTTGTGCAGTAGTCAAAATTATCAAGAACCTCAGATGTGTCAGCGATCCACACCCACTCCATTGTAGTAATATGTCGTGGCTGACTGCCGGTCTGACGGGCATGTTGCAACTGATACTCGGATATTGCCCTCTGCTGCTCATTGATCCTCGATAACATATGGAATGTAGAGTTCCATCGTGTCGGCATGTCACAAATGAGTCTGTGGTTGGGCAAATTCAATTGCTTTTGAAGCAATGAAAGTTTTCCAACCGCTGTTGACGAATGACGAAAATGTGCACAAAGTCGACGCACCTTCTCCAGTAGGTCACATAGCTCTGGGTATGTACGCAGGAATTTCTGCACTACCAGATTCAGCACGTGAGCCATGCAAGGCACGTGCACAAGGTTTCCGAGCTTTAGTGCAGCCACTAGGTTACGACCATTGTCGCTCACCACGAGACCGGTCTGGAGTTGGAGTGGGGATAGCCACTCATCTGTCTGTTCCTTCAGACCTTTCAACAGCTCTACTGCAGTGTGCGGTGTGTGACCTAAACAGATCAGCTTCAGCAGAGCCTGTTGGCGTCTTGCTGAAGCACTGCAGCAAACCTCCCAACTTGGCCGTGATGTTGAGGGCAATTGAGGATTGGTCGAGGAAGCGGAAGATGGGGTAGTGGACATATAGGATGATGCAGAGACCCTGAATGAGGTTGTGCCAGCTATCCGTGGCGTGGGTAGGATGTTTGATGTAACACTAACATCGTTTGGCACACTCTCCACAACGTTGATCCAATGCGCGGTGAGCGAGATGTACCGGCCCTGTCCTGAACTGCTTGTCCACGTGTCCGTAGTAAGGTGTACTTTCCCGGTTACAGCGTTGGTGAGGGCACGCTTGAGGTTGTTAATGACATGCTCATGTAACGCGGGGACGGCACAACGTGAAAAGTAGTGGCGGCTTGGAACCGAGTAGCGTGGTACTGCCACAGCCAAAAGCTCACGGAAAGAGTCTGTACCCACAAGCCTAAACGGCAACATCTCGACTGCTAACAACTTAGCTATCTGGGCATTTATTTTTTTGGCTAATGGGTGGGAAGAGTGGTATTTCTGCTTCCTTTCGTACAGCTGTGTCACTGATAACTGTAACGATGTTGCTGACCGAGAACTGTCTGCACTCGTGTTCAGTCTCTCTGCAACCGCTGCTTGTGATGAGTACATATGAGCTGGACCAGCTTCAGCAACACTTGATTGTGACGGACGTATCTGAGTTACCGTCGCAGTCTTTGGGTCAGATGACACTGTTGTGGAAGGCTGCACTTTTGACCACTGAATAGGGTGCTGACCAGCCATGTGCTTCCGCATACTGCTGGTGCTCTGGTTTCCTTTCCCGTGGCCTCTGCTGAGCCTTGCATGGCAGATGGTACAGATGACCACATTTTCTTGAGAAGGCCCATCTTTAAAAAATTTCCACACAGTGGCTGACCGACCTCTAGGCTTGACTGTACTCCCTGAGGGATTACTGAGGCCCACATTTGAGACATTTTGTCCAACAGTTGACAAATTTTGAGCCACAGTGGACACATTTTGGGCAACAGTGGTGACTCTTTGAGTTCTGGTGGGAGGAGTCGGCCTTGCTGCCTTTGTTGGTGGGACATACACACTTTCTTCCTCCGTGCTGCTCTGCTGGCTCTGCATCGCAACATTCCACGTGGGATCAGTTGTCTCATCATCAACCCCTTCCTCTTCTAAATCTTCCCGATAACAAGATAGATTTTGCTCCCCAGATGACAAGTGTGTCACTGTCTCATCATCATCATCCTCCAACTCCTGAGACGGTCTAAGACTTTGCTGAAAGACACGTTCATGTGGCCGGGGTGTCTCTAAAACTTGGCCATGAATGGACAATTCTTCAGCAAGTATCTCATCTACTACGGAGTCTGGCAAACCGGATTCATGTAAAGGATTATATGTACCAAATAAGTCATCTGAGTGACCCATGTCTGTGTCAACATTTTCATGGGGCTGCTGTTGGTCTGAGGAACTGTGAAGAGGTTGTGGATTAGATGACCCAGCATGGTATGTACCAACAGTAGATACAGTGCTCAAGGAACCTTGAGTGCTGCAAGAACCTGTTGTTGAGGTCATGTCTGCCAGCCAAGAAGTTAGATGCTGTTCGTCTTCCGGCCTCAATACTCGTTTACTTTCCTGACGGGGAAAGTTAGACAGGAGGAACGATCGATCAATCCTCGTCTGTCTGCCCGAACTGGTGGATAGTTGGCCACGACTACCAATGCCTGTACCTCGTCCCTGTCCCTTAGCAAGACTTTTTTTGGGATTTGGTTTTTTGTGTGACATTTTGTAATTTCTGGTGGCTTTCTGGGGGCTTGTAAAACAAGTAGCAGGTACTATTTCGTGAAAGGTACACACTAGAGGCTAAGATATTTTTAGAGAGATGGAAGGTACCGTGCGAGCTGCAGGCAGGACACCGTACAGCTACGCACTGGCACAGGAAAAAATTGTTTAGTACGCAGAACCAGGCACACTTAGGCTGTGGTGCTGGCTGCGTGCAAGTTTACAAGTACCGTGCGAGCTGCAGGCAGGACACCGTACAGCTACGCACTGGCACAGGAAAAAATTGTTTAGTACGCACAACCAGGCACACTTAGGCTGCGGTGCTGGCTGCGTGCAAGTTTACAAGTACCGTGCGAGCTGCAGGCAGGACACCGTACAGCTACGCACTGGCACAGGAAAAAATTGTTTAGTACGCAGAACCAGGCACACTTAGGCTGTGGTGCTGGCTGCGTGCAAGTTTACAAGTACCGTGCGAGCTGCAGGCAGGACACCGTACAGCTACGCACTGGCACAGGAAAAAATTGTTTAGTACGCACAACCAGGCACACTTAGGCTGCGGTGCTGGCTGCGTGCAAGTTTACAAGTACCGTGCGAGCTGCAGGCAGGACACCGTACAGCTACGCACTGGCACAGGAAAAAATTGTTTAGTACGCAGAACCAGGCACACTTAGGCTGTGGTGCTGGCTGCGTGCAAGTTTACAAGTACCGTGCGAGCTGCAGGCAGGACACCGTACAGCTACGCACTGGCACAGGAAAAAATTGTTTAGTACGCACAACCAGGCACACTTAGGCTGCGGTGCTGGCTGCATGCAAGTTTACAAGTACCGTGCGAGCTGCAGGCAGGACACCGTACAGCTACGCACTGGCACAGGAAAAAATTGTTTAGTACGCAGAACCAGGCACACTTAGGCTGTGGTGCTGGCTGCGTGCAAGTTTACAAGTACCGTGCGAGCTGCAGGCAGGACACCGTACAGCTACGCACTGGCACAGGAAAAAATTGTTTAGTACGCAGAACCAGGCACACTTAGGCTGCGGTGCTGGCTGCGTGCAAGTTTACAAGTACCGTGCGAGCTGCAGGCAGGACACCGTACAGCTACGCACTGGCACAGGAAAAAATTGTTTAGTACGCACAACCAGGCACACTTAGGCTGCGGTGCTGGCTGCGTGCAAGTTTACAAGTACCGTGCGAGCTGCAGGCAGGACACCGTACAGCTACGCACTGGCACAGGAAAAAATTGTTTAGTACGCACAACCAGGCACACTTAGGCTGCGGTGCTGGCTGCGTGCAAGTTTACAAGTACCGTGCGAGCTGCAGGCAGGACACCGTACAGCTACGCACTGGCACAGGAAAAAATTGTTTAGTACGCAGAACCAGGCACACTTAGGCTGCGGTGCTGGCTGCGTGCAAGTTTACAAGTACCGTGCGAGCTGCAGGCAGGACACCGTACAGCTACGCACTGGCACAGGAAAAAATTGTTTAGTACGCACAACCAGGCACACTTAGGCTGCGGTGCTGGCTGCGTGCAAGTTTACAAGTACCGTGCGAGCTGCAGGCAGGACACCGTACAGCTACGCACTGGCACAGGAAAAAAATTGTTTAGTACGCACAACCAGGCACACTTAGGCTGCGGTGCTGGCTGCGTGCAAGTTTACAAGTACCGTGCGAGCTGCAGGCAGGACACCGTACAGCTACGCACTGGCACAGGAAAAAATTGTTTAGTACGCACAACCAGGCACACTTAGGCTGCGGTGCTGGCTGCGTGCAAGTTTACAAGTACCGTGCGAGCTGCAGGCAGGACACCGTACAGCTACGCACTGGCACAGGAAAAAATTGTTTAGTACGCACAACCAGGCACACTTAGGCTGCGGTGCTGGCTGCGTGCAAGTTTACAAGTACCGTGCGAGCTGCAGGCAGGACACCGTACAGCTACGCACTGGCACAGGAAAAAATTGTTTAGTACGCACAACCAGGCACACTTAGGCTGCGGTGCTGGCTGCGTGCAAGTTTACAAGTACCGTGCGAGCTGCAGGCAGGACACCGTACAGCTACGCACTGGCACAGGAAAAAATTGTTTAGTACGCAGAACCAGGCACACTTAGGCTGCGGTGCTGGCTGCGTGCAAGTTTACAAGTACCGTGCGAGCTGCAGGCAGGACACCGTACAGCAACGCACTGGCACAGGAAATTTTTTGTGGAAAAATGGCACCAAAATTATTTGGTAGACTAGTGCCAAAAATAAGAAAAAGCTTAGGATTACAGCTCTGCGGAAAGCTGGGTGAACTAAGCTCTGAGGATGGTGCTGGATTCACTGTAAGGCTGCTCCTATCTCCCTTCCTTACAGTCCTGTACAGCAATCCTCCGTCCTGGTAGTTCTGAAAAGAACTTTTGGGTTAGTGTGAGGAATCTTGACTCCTACACTCCGTCCTGTTAGTTCTGAAAAGAACTTTTGGGTTATATGTGACTCCTACACTGCCTAACTGTCCCTAGATCTGCTCCAAGTCTCCCTGCACTAGGTCAGCTCTTCTCAGCAATGTGCCCAAAATGGCGGGGGCAAGCCTTATATACTGCCTTGCCTGTCATAGATGACATAGGCATCACGATGGACAGCAGCCAATCATAGTCCTGACACAACCAAAGCTGCTATGCCATTACTGACTATGATTGGCTATCTTCACAAGTTTTCTGACCTAACACGCAATGCTGACTAGTAACATAAAAGATTCTGGATTCGCGAGTCCCGAATAGAGAATACAGGACTCGGAATCGCAGACTCGCTAGGATTCGGACTCGTAGACTCGCTCAGACTCGCTGCTGTTTGGGGAGATTCAAGCTATATAGTGATGTGATAGAGCGAGTCTAGCGAGTCTAGCGAGTGAGATAAAGTAAACTCTGACAAAACTAAGATTGCCATTCACTTGCATTGGACTCGTTACTGAGCGAGTATTCGCTAAAAGACTCGCCGATTCCCGAGTCCAGCGAGTCCCTTAAGAATCGCCGAGTAACGAGTCCTAGCGAGTAGACTCGCTCATCCCTACTTGTTAATAATCTCAAGGCAGCTGGGACCACTGTCACCAAGAAAACCATTAGTAACATATTACGCCGTGATGGATTGAAATCCTGCAGTGCCTGCAAAGTCCCACTGCTCAAGAAGGCACATGTACAGACCCATCTGAAGATTGCCAATGAACACTATAGTGATTCTGAGAGTGATTAGGAGAAGGTGCTGTGATCAGATGAGACAAAAGGTGAGCTTTTTGGCATTAATTCAACTCGCCGTATTTGGTGGAAGAGAAATGCTGCCTATGACTCAAAGAACACCATCCACACAGTCAAGCATGGTGGTGGAAACATTATGTTTTGGTGGTGTTTCTCTGCTTAGAGCACAGGACTACTTTACCTCATCAATGGGACAATGAATGGAGCCATATACCATAAAATCCTGAGTGACAACCTCCTTCCCTCTGCCAGGACACTAAAACTTTTTCAAGGGTGGTACTTTCAGCACTGCAATATCCCAAAAAATACAGCCAAGGCAACAAAGGAGTGGCTCAAAAAAGAAACACATTAAAGTCATGCAGTGGCCTAGCCAGTCTCCAGACCTTAATCCCACAGAAAACCTATGGAGGGAGCTGAAGCTCCAAGTTGCTCATTGACAGCCTCAAAATCTTAGGGTGTGTTCATATCTAAGGTTGGTGTGTGTTTTGCTTAATTTGCGTTTCTAGGCATTTTTACCACTAAAAACGCATAAAAACACTAGCGTTTTTGCCCCCATTGATTTTAATGGAAACGACATGAAAAAACGCATGCAAAAACGCATGTCTGTTTTCAAAAATGCAAAACGTATGTGCTTTTGCAAACGCCGCGTTAGACGTATTTCCCAACGTTTTGTGTGGCGTTTGCAAAAACGCATGCGCTTTGCGTTTTTGAAAACGCACATGCATTTTTGCATGCGTTTTTACATGCGTTTCCATTCAAATGAATGGGGGCAAAAACCCTAGCGTTTTTATGCGTTTTTAGCGGTAAAAACGCCTAGAAACACAAATTTAGCAAAACGCACACCACCCTTATATGTGAAACAGGCCTTAATAATTTAGAGATTATCTACAAAGAGGAGTGGACCAAAATTCCTCCTGACATGTGCACAAACCGAATCATGAGCTACAAAAGCATCTAACTACTATGCTTGCCAACAAGCGTTTTGCCACCAAGTATTAAGTCTTGTTTACCAGAGGGATCAAATCCTTATTTCTCTCTTCAAAATGCAAATACCTGTATATACTCGTGTATAAGCCGACCCGTGTATAAGCCGACCCCCCTACTTTTGCCCCCAAAATCTGTGAAAACCTATTGACTTGTGTATAAGCCGAGGGTGGACCCCAGCACAGGTATACAGCCCTCAGCAGTGTGGTATACAGGCCCCCCCAGTGGTATACAGGCCTCCCCAGTGGTAGTATACAGCCCCCAGCATTGTGGTATACAGAAGCCTCCCCAATGGTATATACAGGCCCCAGCAGTGTTACAGCAGCCTCCCCTGTGGTATATACAGCAGCAGCCCCAGTGGTAGTATACAGCAGCCCCAGAGGTATATACAGCAGCCCCAGTGGTAGTATACAGCAGCCCCAGAGGTATATACAACAGCCCTAGTGGTAGTATACAGCAGCCCCAGAGGTATATACAGCAGCCCCAGTGGTAGCATACAGCAGCCCCAGAGGTATATACAGCGGCAGCCCCAGAGGTATATACAGCAGCAGCCCCAGAGGTATATACAGCAGCAGCCCCAGAGGTATATACAGCAGCAGCCCCAGAGGTATATATAGCAGCAGCCCCAGAGGTATATATAGCAGCAGCCCCAGTGGTATACAGAAGCAGCCCTCCCGCCACTCCCATCAGTATACAGGCGCCCCCCCATCAGTATCCAGGGCCCCCCCCTTGCTCCGCAAACCTGTAAAGTAAGATCATTATACTTATCACTGTCCTGTCGCCACCGCCGCCGCCATCGCGCTCCTCCGGCTTCATCCAGCGTCTTCCAGCTTCCTCCTCCGGTGGGTGCAGGCAATGACGTCATTGTCTGTGCGCCAGAGGAGGAAGCCGGAAGAAGCCGGATGAAGTCGGAGGAGCGCGATGGCGGCGGCAGCGGCTACAGGACAGTGATAAGTATAATGATCTTACTTTACAGGTTTTGCGGAGCAAGGGGGGGGCCCTGGATACTGATGGGGGGGCGCCTGTATACTGATGGGGGTGGCGGGCGGGCGGCCTGCCGTATGACTCGCGTATAAGCCGGGGGGGGGGGGACTTTTCAGCCCAATTTTTGGGCTGAAAAACTCGACTTATACGCGAGTATATACGGTACATTTATATAATTTAGACAATGAGATTTTCTGGATTTTAGTTTTGATATTTTTTCTCTCACTGTATAAAAAATTATCCTCATCCTTAAAATTATAGACTGTTCATGTACTTGTCAGTGCGCAAACTTACAAAGGATCAAATAATTGTTTTCTTTATATATATATATATATATATATATATATACAGTATATATATATAACAAGAAAAAAACTGCACAGCACTCAAAGACAAATGTGAACTGGTGCTAGCAAAGACGCAGGGTCATATAATGTGAAAAAATTCTTGCAGCACACAGCTACTACCAATGATGTACAAATGCTACAAGCTATATGTGTTTGAGGAAAAAGTTTAAAAACTTACGTTTTTTTCAAAAAACTCAAAAATTCTAATTTTTTATTTCTGAAGTTCTTGGTACATACATTGGCCAATGTCTGCTTGCTCATCAACTGCGACAAAGTGACTTCAGGTCTGATGAGTCCTACTCTGATATCCCTATCCTCCTTGTCCACCCCCCACTTCTCAGTGGGCAGACTCCATCTAGACCCTCGATCACCTGTGGGTTAATGAGGGTGCACATTGCAGCAAGGAGCCTGCAACTCCATATAATAAACAACAAGAAAAAAACTGCACAGCACTCAAGGACAAATGTGAACTGGTGCTAGCAAAGACGCAGGGTCATATAATGTGAAAAAATTCTTGCAGCACACAGCTACTACCAATGATGTACAAATGCTACAAGCTATATGTGTTTGAGGAAAAAGTTTAAAAACTTACGTTTTTTTCAAAAAACTCAAAAATTCTAATTTTTTATTTCTGAAGTTCTTGGTACATACATTGGCCAATGTCTGCTTGCTCATCAACTGCGACAAAGTGACTTCAGGTCTGATGAGTCCTACTCTGATATCCCTATCCTCCTTGTCCACCCCCCACTTCTCAGTGGGCAGACTCCATCTAGACCCTCGATCACCTGTAGGTTAATGAGGGTGCACATTGCAGCAAGGAGCCTGCAACTCCATATAATAAACAACAAGAAAAAAACTGCACAGCACTCAAAGACAAATGTGAACTGGTGCTAGCAAAGACGCAGGGTCATATAATGTGAAAAAATTCTTGCAGCACACAGCTACTACCAATGATGTACAAATGCTACAAGCTATATATGTTTGAGGAAAAAGTTTAAAAACTTACGTTTTTTTAAAAAAACTCAAAAATTCTAATTTTTTATTTCTGAAGTTCTTGGTACATACATTGGCCAATGTCTGCTTGCTCATCAACTGCGACAAAGTGACTTCAGGTCTGATGAGTCCTACTCTGATATCCCTATCCTCCTTGTCCACCCCCCACTTCTCAGTGGGCAGACTCCATCTAGACCCTCGATCACCTGTAGGTTAATGAGGGTGCACATTGCAGCAAGGAGCCTGCAACTCCATATATTAAACAACAAGAAAAAAACTGCACAGCACTGATGAGCAAGCAGACATTGGCCAATGTATGTACCAAGAACTTCAGAAATAAAAAATTTGAATTTTTGAGTTTTTTGAAAAAAACGTAAGTTTTAAAACTTTTTCCTCAAACACATATAGCTTGTAGCATTTGTACATCATTGGTAGTAGCTGTGTGCTGCAAGAATTTTTTCACATTACAGTATATATATATATATATATATATATATATATTTTAGATTTTTTTTTCCCTTAACTTCCTTTGCTATGAACTTTGTTTTTGTTTTATTCAGTGTTTTCATGTCATGGTGCGTATCTTTGGACATTTATGATCTCTAATCCCTTAGGGTGCCTTCACACTTGCGCTTTTGTCTGCATGCGTATGGCATGCAGACGCAAACACAGTGCAAATGCAGCCCATACTGATGTGAACGTAGCGGAGAATCTCCACATGTGTTCCCATTAGTATGCACCCCGGCCAGTTAATCAGCTGTCTCGGGGGCGGCTGGGAGGAGGAGATCAGCGGTGAAGATCTCCTACTCCCGGTCACAGCTGATCTCCCGCCAGTGTCAGCGTGGGAGATTTGAAGAAACAGCTGATCTGACAGCTGTTTAATTCTCCCGCACCGACACCGAATAGAGTGATATCGGTGCAGGAGATAAGAAACAGCTGATCGCTGCTTCAAATCTCTCATTCCGACCTCACCTATTCTGTGTTGGCGCAGGAGATTTAAACAGCTGTCAGATCAGCTGTTTCTTCAAATCTCCAGCACCAACACCGGCGGGAGATCAGTGGAGGCTCTAGCTGATCACCGGCGGCCACCGGGAGAGATTTCCATGAGATCCGCAGCATTCACCTGCGCTGTCATGCGGAGGACACTGCAGATCCATTGACTTCAATGCATGGTTTGTGCGCTTGCGGGCGCTTGCAGATAAAACAAGCGACCACACAAAAAATGCAACATGCTGCGTTCGGAGTGTGCTCAGAGGGTGCACAAATTGTGCGCATCTGAACGCAAACGCAACCGAAAACAGCCAAACGCAGGCACATGCGTTCCCATGTTAAACATAGGAACGCATGTGCGCAAGCATTTGGCTGCGTTCGGTGTGTAGGCACCCTTAAAGCTTTATTACTTGGTGTTTACATATGTCTTTTTACATTTAGTACATATGTGTTTTTGAATGTTATAGTGTGAATTCATGGAAATCATTTCCTTAGCAGGATTTCAAATATGTCATGCCTGCCTCTTTAAAGAGGACCTGTCACCCCCCTGGTGCATGGCAATCTAAATGCACCACTGAATGCAGAATGCCTGCTACATTCAGGGAAGGGCTCCCCCATGGCTCTAGCCCCCCTGTGCACTGAGAAATAGACTTTATAAATCTTACATATAGTGAGTCTGAAGGGCATTCCTTCTTATGGAGTCAGCGCTGGCACTAAGGTTTTCCCGACTCCGGCCACTCTGCGACGCCTCCTGCTGCTCTGTTCCGCCTCATTATTGTGTCTGCCCCCATCCTCGCCTTCCCCGATATCTAAGCTTCTGATCTCATGCAGGAGCATAGCGAGGCCGTGACGTCAGCTGCCGGCTCCCATCCTTGCAGTGCGCTTGCATGAGGTCAGAAGCTTAGATGTCAGCGCAGGCAAGGAGGGGGCGGACACAATAAGGAGGAGGAACAGAACAGCAGGAGGCAGCACAGAGCGGCTGGAGGCAGGGAAAAGCCTCCATGCCAGCGCTGACTCCATAAGAAGAATGCTGTCCGGACTCACTAAATGTATGATTTATAGAGTGTATATCTCAGCGCACAGGGGGGGCTAGAGCCATGGGGGACCCCTTCCCTGCATGCAGCAGGCATGCTGCATTCAATGGTGCATTTAGATTGCCACGCACCAGGGGGGGTGACAGGTCCTCTTTAATTTTGTGCCTGCCCACATTTACTTAATGTGTCTAGGAGTCCACACATCTTCTTTGCTCTGATGTCCATTTTTCTAATCATCCATGAACATGTACAGTATTTTCTCTCGGTTTCTTGCACTCACATTGTCTGTCATGAGGAAGGGCTGAAGTCATCCTGAAACATGTAGACTGGATGAGTCCACTATGTGTTGATTTTATTGCACTCTATGTTGTACCTGGATTGAAATAAACGTCATGATTTAATCATCTTCTTGAAGCGGTTGCTGGATTTCTTCTCCTTATCATTTAATACATCTATGGACACAGTGAATATTTACATTTCCTTATTGGGTTGTACAATGAACGTGGCATAGCTAGAAGGTAATACCCATCTCAGTTTACCTATCATTTGAAAAATAAATGACCTAATACTTATTTCACTGAAATTAGAACATCAAGAGCTAAGAATAGACATACACAGCTTTCACCAGTATAAACAATCCTTGTAATTTTTATTGACAAATCATATTTAAGGGGAATTTCTCCCCTTTTGAGCTTTTTGAGTTATTAATACAGGCATACAGGTTGTACACAGCTGACATTAGTCATACCTGTATGGTTCCTGAATGATAGCTTGTTATGTAAAAATCATCTTTTATAGCATTGATCTTACATGTTGTGAGGCGTGCTGTGCCCAGAATATAAGACTGCCACTGGTCTTCCTTTTGCAAGATTTATTCTCTCCTTCTTGTCCTAAGTCTACCTGGGATATCAACAGTAAATATCAAGAAATATTAGCTACCTCTTACATTTCAAATCATAAAAGGTGTCAAATTCTGCAGCAGGATGGTGCTCCATCTCATACATCCATCTCTACAACAAAGTTCCTCCAGGCAAAAAAGATCAAGGTGCTCAAGGACTGGCCAGCCCAGTCACCAGACATGAACATCATTGAGCATGTTTGGGGTAGGATGTCTTGCCAAAATCTGACCATTCTGTGTTCATTAACCCCTTCCCGACATAGGACGTTGTACAACGTCCTTTGTTTCGGCCTGTTCCCGACACAGGACGTTGTCCTGGCATGTTTAGGCTGGTGCAGCTCCGGTGATTGTTTTAGAAAAAAACCACCGGAGCTGCAGCTAGCCAGGGACCTGTACTACGCCTTCCTGACACCCCCCTGCCCAGGACCCCTCCGATCGGCAGTGTAAAAGTGAAACTGGCGATCGGAGCAATTCAGACAGATTCACCCCTCCAGATCTGATTGGAGCTCTCCAATCAGATTTGGAGGGGCCGATCGGCGGGTGCCCTCCCCCCACTCAGCCCCCCCATGCTCCCACACATCAGGGCCCCCCTTCTCTCCCATGCGCCCCCCCCTCCGATCATATTTATCTGCCGCCGGGCTGCACTGGCACCCGCCGGTCATCACCATGCTCCAGCCTCCCATGTATTGTCCCCCCTTCGTCCAGCCTCCCCCCGTGTCCTGTCCCCCCTCCGTCCAGCTTCCCCCCCTTCGTGTCCGGCCTGCACCCTTCCCCCCCGCATCCCCGCCATCCACCCGCCCTCCTCCTGTACTTTTGCAGCCGGCGGGCTGTCTGCAGGCTCCGGTCTGCCTGCAGGGTCCGATCTGCCTGCAGGCTCCGGTCTGCCTGCAGGCTCCGGTTTACCTGCAGAGCCCCCTCACCCCTGTTCATCCTCCCCCCAGCCCCGCTGACCTATTCCAGCGGGCTGCCTCCTCCTCAGCAGCTCCGGTGTGGCCCCTCCTCTTCTCAGGAGCTCCTCCTCCTCATCGGTGGGTAAGTATGAAAGGATGGATTGATGGATTAATGGGTGAATGGATTGATGTGTGCGTGGATGTGCGTGCGTGGATGCGTGCGTGGATGTCACCGTGCATGGATATGTGTGTGGATGTGCGTGCGTGGATGTGGATGTGTGTGCGTCGATGTGTGCGTGCGTGGATGTCACCATGCAAGGATGTGTGTGTGGACGTGCGTGCGTGGATGTGGATGTGTGTGCGTGGAGTGTGCGTGCGTGGATGTCAGCATGTGTGCGTGGATGTGTGCGTGGATGAATGTGTGGATGTGCGTGTATGTGCGTGCGTGGATGTGCATGCGCGTGGATGTGTGCGTGGATGAATGTGTGAATGTGCGTGGATGTGGATGTGCGTGTGTGGATGTGCGTGCGCGTGGATGTGTGCATGGATGTGTGTGTGGATGTGCGTGGATGTGCGTGCATGGATGTCAGCATGAGTGCGTGGATGTCAGCGTGTGTGGATGTCAGCGTGTGTGCGTGGATGTGTGCGTGGATGTGTGTGGATGTGCGTGGATGTGCGTGGATGTGCGTGCGTGGATGTGCACGTGTGTGGATGTGTGTGGATGTGCGTGCGTGGATGTCAGCGTGCGTGAATGTGTGCGTGCGTGGATGTCAGCCTGCGTGGATGTCAGCATGCGTGGATGGTGTGCGTGGATGTGGATATGCCTGCGTGGATGTCAGCGTGCGTGGATGTGTGCGTGCGTGGATGTGTGCGTGCGTGGATGTGTGCATGCGTGGATGTGTGCGTGGATGTGCGTGCGTGGATGTGTGCGTGTGTGGATGTGTGCGTGCGTGGATGTGTGCGTGCATGGATGTGGATGTGTGTGCGTTGATGTGCGTGCGTGGTTGTGTGCATGTGTGGATGATGGGTGCATAGGTGGATGGATGGGTGCAACAAGGGATCAAGTGTCCTCTTGTTGTAGTCTCTGGGATCATAGTCATGGTGGTGCACTGTATGGCAGATCATTGTCATACAGTGCACCATAACTCTGACCCCAGAGGCTGTAGGAAGAGGACACTTGATCCCTTGATGCAGTCTCTGGATTGAGCAGAGGCGATCGAGCGTCGTGGGACCTTCGTTGTGGACTACGTCGGAGGCGATCGAGCGTCGTGGGACCTTTGTTGTGGACTACGTCGGATCTTTATAATAAAAATGGAGTCCGAATTTTGTTTGTTATTTTTTTCAAATAAAAATATTTTTCTCTGTGTGTATCTTCTGACTATTTACCAGAGATTCCTAATGGCGGGTCTAACATTGGCCCTATATTATGAATCTCGGGCTTAGTGCCAGCTGCCAATAAAAAGCTGGCATTAACCCCTTTATTACCCAGTTTGCCACCGGCACCAGGGCAACTGGAAGAGTCTGGATACAGCGCCAGAAAATGGCGCTTCAATGAATGCGCCATTTTCTGGGGCGGTTGCGGGCTGCAATTCGCAGCATGGGGGGCCCAGAATGCTTGGGCCTCTCCATGCTGTGGATTCCAGCCCCCAGCTGCCTACTTGTACCTGGCTGGACCAAAAATATGGCGGAGCCCCACGCCATTTTTTTCTAGAATTAGTCCCAGAAAAAAAATTAAAATGAGCTTCGCTGTGTTTTTGGTTGCCAGCCAGGTACAATGAGGCAACTGGGGGTTGCTGGCAGTCCGTAGCTGCCAAGTTGTACCTGGCTGGACCAAAAATATGGCGGAGCCCCACGCCATTTTTTTTCTAGAATTAGTCCTAGAAAAAAAATAAAAATGGACTTCACTGTATTTAGATGCATAGTGAACACTTTGAACCCCCGGGTGCTTCACAAATTGATCCGTAAAAATGAAAAAAGAAAATTTGTGTGAAAAAAAAGTACTTTTTCCTTATTACGGATCAATTTGGGAAGCACCTGGGGGTTCAAAGTGCTCACTATGCTTCTAGATGCATTCCTTGGGGGGTCTAGTTTCCAATATGGGGTCATTTGTGAGGGAGCTCCAATGTTTAGGCACACAGGGGCTCTCCATATGCGACATGGTGTCCGCTAATAATTCCAATTGTTAGCGGACGCCATGTTGAGTATGGAGAGCTCCTGTGTGCCTAAACATTGGAGCTCCCCCACAAGTGACCCCATTTTGGAAACTAGACCGCCCTGGGAACTTATCTAGATGGGTGGTTAGCATTTTGAACCCCAGGTGCTTCACAAATTCATCTGTAAAATTGAATAAGTACTTTTTTTTCCACAAAATATTCTTTTTTCATTTTTACAGATTATTTTGTGAAGCATTGGGGTGTTCAAAATGCTCACCACCCATCTAGATAAGTTTCCTGGGGGGTCTAGTTTCCAAAATGGGGTCACTTGTGAGGGATCTCCAATGTTTAGGCACACAGGGGCTCTCCAAACGCAACATGGTGTCCGCAAACAATTTGACTGAAAAATCAGCTCAAATTGTTAGCGGACACCATGTCGCGTTTGGAGAGCCCCTGTGTGCCTAAACATTGGAGCTCCCTCACAAGTGACCCCATTTTGGAAGCTAGACCCCCCAGGGAACTTATCTAGATGGGTGGTGAGCATTTTGAACCCCCAGGTGCTTCACAAATTAATCCTTAAAAATTAAAAAGTACTTTTTTTCCATACAAATTTTCTTTTTTCATTTTTACAAATTAATTTGTGAAGCACTGGGGCATTCAAAATGCTCACTACCCATCTAGATAAGTTCCCTGGGGAGTCTAGTTTCAAAAATGGGGTCACTTGTGAGGGAGCTCCAATGTTTAGGCACACAGGGGCTCTCCAAACGCAACATGGTGTCCGCTAACAATTTGACTGAAAAATGAGCTCCAATTGTTAGCGGACACCATGTCACGTTTGGAGAGCCCCTGTGTGCCTAAACATTGGAGCTCCCCCACAAGTGACCCCATTTTGGAAACTAGACCCCCAAGGGAACTTATCTAGATGGGTGGTGAGCATTTTGAATCCCTAGGTGCTTCACAAATTCATCCGTAAAAATTACTTTTTTTTCCACAAACATTTTATTTTAGCCTAAAGTTTTCCATTTTCACATGGGGAACAGGATAAAATGGATCCTAAAAATTGTTGGGCAATTTCTCCTGAGTACACTGATACCTCATATGTGGTCATAAACCACTGTTTGGGCACACGATATGGCTCAGAAGGGAAGGAGTGCAATTTGACTTTTTGAATGGAAAATTAGCTCCAAAAGTCAAATTGCGCTCCTTCCTATCTGAGCCCTGCCGTGCGCCCAAACAGTGGTGTATGACCACATATGAGATATCAATGTACTCAGGAGAAATTTGCCAAAAATTTTTAGGATCCATTTTATCCTGTTGCCCATGTGAAAATGAAAGAATTGAGGCTAAAAGAACATTTTTGTTGGAAAAATTAAAATGACCATTTTTTCCTTCCACTTTGCTTTAGTTCCCGTGAAGCACCTGAAGGGTTAATATTCTTCTTGAATGCAGTTTTCAGTAGCTTGAGGGGTGCAGTTTTTGGAATGGTGTCACTTTTGGGTGTTTTCTGTCATGTACACCCCTCAAAGGGACTTCAAATATGATGTGGTCAATAAAAAAAATGGTTTTGTAAATTTTGCTGGAAAAATGAAAAATTGCTGATGAACTTTGAACCCTTATAGCTTCCTAACAAATTTTTTTTTTTTTTTCAAAATTGTGCTGATGTAAAGTAGACATGTGGGAAATGTAATTTATTAACTATTTTGTGTCACATAACTCTCTGGTTTAGCAGAATAAAAATTCATAATTTGAAAATTGCAAAATTTTCAAATTTTTTGCCAAATTTTTTATTTTTTCACAAATAATCGCAAAAAATTATCAACCTAAATTTAATACTAACATGAAGCCCAATATGTCATGAAAAAACAATCTCAGAATCGCTAGGATCCGTTGAAGCGTTCCAGAGATATTACCTCATAAAGGGACACTGGTCAGAATTGACAAAAATGGCCTGGTCATTAGGGTCAAAATAGGCCCGGGGGTGAAAGGGTTAAATTATCAGCATTGATGTCAATTTATTTTCTTAACCTAAACCACATTTGGGAGGGTTTCAGCTTTCAAAAAAGTAATTTATAAAACCAATGGATGAATTTAACGTCAGGTTATAAGCTTTTATTTAGATAACATGGATAAGTGACATAACTTTTGTCAGGGACTGTACATTAGCTGCTTACATTATTTTTTAATATTTATTTATGTTTAGATTAAACACAGCCAGTGTGATGAGCAGGAAACAGCAGACTGACTGCAACCAATTCCAGATGCCGGCACAGAGGGTAGAGGGAGTTTATAGCAGTGTAACTGCAACCACTTACATGTGCTGCCACAGAGGGTGGGCGGGGGAAGCAGTAAATATTCATTCATAAGGTTGTGGGTGGGGGAAGCAGTGAATATTCATTCATAAGGTTTAATTGTTGTTGAGCGGACCTGGAAACAGTCTAACAGTGGCTAGGGTCACATTTGCGATTGGGATTGCAGATCCTGATCTAGTTTTGAGCTGTAAAAATGCTCAAAACTGGATCAGGATCCGCAGCCCATTGGCACCCATAATAAAACGGGATTGCACTTAATGCAATCCTGTTACCGCATTCCGGTTTTGCTGCCTGCGTGAAAAATCATGCAGGCAATGTTTTTTGGATCGGTTTGAAAACTGCAGTGGGGCTGTTACAATGGGCGCCTATGGGAGCCCATCCGGCTGGATCAGGATCCGCAGCCCATTGGCACCCATAATAAAACGGGATTGCACTTAATGCAATCCTGTTACCGCATTCCGGTTTTGCTGCCTGCGTGAAAAATCATGCAGGCAATGTTTTTTGGATCGGTTTGAAAACTGCAGTGGGGCTGCTACAATGGGCGCCTATGGGAGCCCATCCGGCTACCGCAAGGCACATGTGAATGCCTGCGGTTGCCGGATGCTTTGTTCATCCCTGCTGCTGCAGGGATGAACAAAGGGTTAATGTGTTAAATATATGTGGGCAACATGTCCCCAGGGAGTGTCCACTCTCCCTATAGACATGTTGTCCAAATAAACTGGCATGTTAATGCTTAATAGGTTTATTACTGTATTTGTCGGCTTTTAAAACTTATGAATGAAAGCCGGTGGCTCCTCTGTGTAGTACCAGTACGTAATGTGTGTAAGCATATTGCAAGGCAGCATCCTCAATAAGGAGCTGTCCCTGGTGCTTATGCACATTACGTACTGATACTACAAAGAGGAGCCGCTGGCTTTCATTCATAAGTTTTAAAAACAGCCTTTCAACTAGTTTTATTTGGGTGCCAAATTTGAACAGTAATATGGACATGCAATTAGACGTCCATGTTCGAGGTTTTGGCACCAGACACTAGGTGTCCAATATTAACTGAAACTTTAGAGTTCACTGAGACAGTGAATGGTGTAAAACAAAACAAAAAATTAATTATTGAATTACTGTTTCCTGTTCATTCTGCCTTCCAAAATTCAGAATAGAAATCATTCAAAAAATGTTAATGTTTGAAAATGGTGCCAATCGTGCTTTTGTGCCACCCATCTAAAACCTTCTCCCAGGATTTTACGTAAAGTATCATCCTGTTAAAGGATAGGGATATTGCTGCTTAAGGTGTAAACAATATTCTTGTAGTGCACACTATACGGTGTGGAAAAGGTAAGAGATGCGACTTGCTATCCACTTAATTTTTTCCTGTCCCATTTTCATGCTGATTTTTAAGCAGATCACTGCGTTTTTTCTAGCCATCAACATTTGCTCTATTTATTTTCCAGCTGCTATAGCCCCATCTCCTAAGTCTCTCATACACTATATCACCCTCCTTCTGATAATCCTCATGAGAAGTACAATTTCTCTTAGCTCTCACTGAATCTCCTATAGAGAGATCCCTTGCTACATGGGCAGGGTGACAGCTGTCAGCTCTCAAGGAGTTTCCTGCACCAGGCTTACGATATATCGTAGTTACGATTTCTACAGTTGCAACATTCCCCCTCAATTTTATATCCAAGAATGGTACAATTTTGCCATGGTCACCCAATGTATAAACTAACAATTCTAAGTCAGGTATTGGGGACACCTCAGACGATCCGGCCCAAACTAGGACCAGATCGTCCCGATATCTACCATACCAGACAATCCTATTGAGGAAGGGGTGGCCAACAAAATACAGATATTTTTGTTCCCACGTATGCATACAGTTAGGGCCAGAAATATTTGGACAGTGACACAAGTTTTGTTATTTTAGCTGTTTACAAAAACATGTTCAGAAATACAATTATATATATAATATGGGCTGAAAGTGCACACTCCTAGCTGCAATATGAGAGTTTCCACATCCAAATCGGAGAAAGGGTTTAGGAATCATAGCTCTGTAATGCATAGCCTCCTCTTTTTCAAGGGACCAAAAGTAATTGGACAATGGACTCTAAGGGCTGCAATTAACTCTGAAGGTGTCTCCCTCGTTAACCTGTAATCAATGAAGTAGTTAAAAGGTCAGGGGTGGATTCCAGGTGTGTGGTTTTGCATTTGGAAGCTGTTGCTGTGACCAGACAACATGCGGTCAAAGGAACTCTCAATTGAGGTGAAGCAGAACATCCTGAGGCTGAAAAAAAAAGAAAAAATCCATCAGAGAGATAGCAGACATGCTTGGAGTAGCAAAATCAACAGTTGGGTACATTCTGAGAAAAAAGGAATTGACTGGTGAGCTTGGGAACTCTAAAAGGCCTGGGCGTCCACGGATGACAACAGTGGTGGATGATCGCCGCATACTTTATTTGGTGAAGAAGAACCCGTTCACAACATCAACTGAAGTCCAGAACACTCTCAGTGAAGTAGGTGTATGTGTCTCTAAGTCAACAGTAAAGAGAAGACTCCATGACAGTAAATACAAAGGTTTCACATCTAGATGCAAACCATTCATCAATTCCAAAAATAGACAGGCCAGAGTTAAATTTGCTGAAAAACACCTCAAGAAGTCAGCTCAGTTCTGGAAAAGTATTCTATGGACAGATGAGACAAAGATCAACCTGTACCAGAATGATGGGAAGAAAAAAGTTTGGAAAAGAAAGGGAACGGCACATGATCCAAGGCACACCACATCCTCTGTAAAACATGGTGGAGGCAACGTGATGGCATGGGCATGCATGGCTTTCAATGGCACTGGGTCACTTGTGTTTATTGATGACATACCAGCAGACAAGAGTAGCCGGATGAATTCTGAAGTGTACCGGGATATACTTTCAGCCCAGATTCAGCCAAATGCTGCAAAGTTGATTGGACGGCGCTTCATAGTACAGATGGACAATGACCCCAAGCATACAGCCAAAGCTACCCAGGAGTTCATGAGTGCAAAAAAGTGGAACATTCTGCAATGGCCAAGTCAATCACCAGATCTTAACCCAATTGAGCATGCATTTCACTTGCTGAAATCTAGACTTAAGACGGAAAGACCCACAAACAAGCAAGACCTGAAGGCTGCGGCTGTAAAGGTCTGGCAAAGCATTAAGAAGGAGGAAACCCAGCGTTTGGTGATGTCCATGGGTTCCAGACTTAAGGCAGTGATTGCCTCCAAAGGATTCGCAACAAAATATTGAAAATAAAAATATTTTGTTTGGGTTATGTTTATTTGTCCAATTACTTTTGACCTCCTAAAATGTGGAGTGTTTGTAAAGAAATGTGTATAATTCCTACATTTTCTATCAGATATTTTTGTTCAACCCTTCAAATTAAACGTTACAATCTGCACTTGAATTCTGTTGTAGAGGTTTCATTTCAAATCCAATGTGGTGGCATGCAGAGCCCAACTCGCGAAAATTGTGTCACTGTCCAAATATTTCTGGCCCTAACTGTATACAAATTTGCATTCGAAGGTGATGATTTTGCACCCATCGGGCATCTGCTAATTTGTAAAAAGTACTCCCCATCAAATGCACAGATGCTGCATATGCAATTTAACCCCACAAAATATACAAAAGTGCCCAGCAGCTGGGTGCTTAGTAATCATCTTGCACCGCTGACACAGGGGTATAAGATGATTACTTACTGTACCGGCAAAGCGGGAAATTTAAACTCTGTGGCTTTGACAGTCACAGAGCTTTAATTTCCTGACAAATGCTGTCTGCGATCCTTCAGAACCATGGACAGCATCACATTCACGCAGCACACATGCACTCACACCGCACAATCGCAGCACACTAACATAGATACAGCCAGCCACACTCACCACACGCACCACACACACCTGCAAACACACACATCACTCGCATCACTGTTGTGCATCAAACACTCTCTGTGTTTGATGCACGACAGTGTGCCTTCAGCCTTAAGGAGGACTAAGGAAGGGTGAGACTTCTTTTTTTTACCCCTTCATGGCAGATTCAATTTGTATTTAATATGAACTGAATTCCTTACCAAAATTGATAAAATCTAATCAAATAGAATTTAGGAAAAAAACAATTGTATCAATAGTGTGCACGGACACCAGAGATTAGGTCAGGGAGAATAATGGAAAGACATGACAATATCTACTGACTTGTAGGTCCTGCACACACCTGCAAGGAAACTTAAAATTTGGAGATTGATCTTTTTGACACTCCTGTGGTAAACTGGGGACTGTGTGCAGCCTCCTGCGGTGTACTGGGGGCTGTGTGTTACCTCCTGCTGTATAGTGGGGGAAATGTGCGACCTCCTGCTGTATACTGAAGGCTGTGTGTGGCCTCCTTCTGCATACTGGGGCTGTGTGCAGCCTCCTGCAGTATACTGGTATTTCCTCTTGGGGCACATTTTTGTGCGCAGGCTAATATCTAATATATAAAGCTGTCTTTCTGTTGTTATCGCTAAGACCAATTAGTTAATATCCAAGGCAATTAGTATGTTGTATGTATGTGTGTATGCATAACATTTCATCATAATGGAAAACCTCATCCAATTTTTAGAAAAATTCTAAAAAATCTTAGTAATTAATTTACTAAAAGCATCATTTGACTGGTGGAAATAAATAATTACATTTTGGGGGGAATGCAAGTTGGATGTCAGAACTAATTTTTTTATGCTATGTCTTCGATCAAACTCTTTCATAACCATTTTGGGTGAAGTTAAACTTGGGCCCCATTGCAAAAAAAAATAATTCTCATGTAAAAATGATGGTGTTCAATCTCTGCACCAGACAACCAATCTATTATTTTACAGTATATTTATTACTGTATGTATGTCTGAAATTGGTAATAACGACTAAAAAGTAAATCACAAAACTATGTGCACAGCTGTAAGGTTGGATTGTGAAATAGGTTTCTATTACTTTTTAAAGTGTTAAAAACAAAATGTTCAGGAATCTAAGTAAATGGAATATTGTTTGCGTTCACTCTGCATTCGTGGCACCTATTGTTAATATAGTGGAGTCTTGACAGTTACGATTTTGGACTAAGCTATGCTCAATATATAATATGACGGAGCAGCTGCTATTCTTCACAATCATCCCACAGCAGCCTAAGGATATGTCAACCCCTTTTCCAGATCATACAAATGATTTTGTATAGCTCTGTCCTACGGGTTGTCACTAGTGAAAGGACCAGCATTAGACATTATCCATTAAATACTCCCCCAGTTTATTTTACAACATACTGTATTTGCTTTTTCTTGCACATTTTCAATAGTCACCACCACGTCTTCTGTCTGTTTGTAGAGCACATGAAAACTAGTGGAATTTGCAGGGTGTAAAGAGTTGCTTGCATTGTAAATGACCTCAGGTTTAGAAAGTTCCTCATTAATTTTAGCCTGAACTTGTTTCTCAGCTTTAGAGGGTGTCGTCCAAATGCCAAAGCACAAACAGAAAACACGAAGGGTGAAATTCTCACTGCAGACACACCTTGATGATACCATCTGGGATTTGTAGATGACTCTAGCGTAGCCAGTGACATCATAAGAATGCTTTCTTCATAGCACACAAATGTTTGAGTACCAAACCCTCAGGGCAGATAGGCCTCACTGTGTATTATGGAAGGGTTTGTGACTGTGAAATGTGTGCTAAATTGAGAATGTGTGACTTGTCTTGGTAAGAAATGGCACCTTAGCCAAATTAGCACATTAACGACATAAGATATCCTTAAAAACATTTACAGCCCATTAAATGTTTCCAATACAATGCAGTAAACATACAAAAGAGTTGCACATAACCATTTGGTCCGGAGACTGACATTGCACTAATCTGAAGGCTGTACACATATGGGTATTTGTACTTGAGGGGTGTACTTATAGAGGTGATAAACAATCCCTTCCGAGATAATATACTAGGCATAACTAATAGACTAATAGGTCAATTTGTGTGCTAACTGCTTTGATTTTATAAGTATAGTCAATGTAGGTGTATGGTAGTATTCACTCACCGTTGCCGGGTTCTCAGGTCTCAGGCAATGTTTCCCTTGTCACGGTTCCGCGCCTGAGGCTGTGGGGCCCGGTGGTCAAATGAAAAGGGGATTAAAGGGTTGGGATGAGTCTTGATTGTCGTGACGCCACCTGTGGGAGTCAGGTGATGGCACCGGCACTGCTTGGGCCTCCGGGGAATGTGCGGCAGCTAGATTGAATGCTCCGCACAGGATGATCAGGAGTCCCCGGGGCCAGGAGCTATACTGGATAGAATACGGCAGCTCGGTTGTTTGATGAGCAAGGTTAATAACAGTTCTGGAAGAAATGCACTGACACAATGCTCCTCTGTAACGGGTCTTTACTGTAAGTTCGGTGCAGTACACGGTATACAGTTTGTCAGGTACCGGACCGGGTGGTCCCAGTGATGAACAGCCTCAGTCCAGAGCTCCACAGTTTTCCTCTTTTACTAACTGTCCTATCTTACTGCCATTGCTGCCTTAGTGCACCAGTTCAGGGTACTGGGGAAACTTCTATTGGAATCCTTAGCCGGGAGGCGAAACAGCTGTGAAGGTCCTCTGTCCCACTGGTAGGTACTCTGCTGGTAAGACTGCGGCTGTAGTGAGGCGCTCCTAAGAAGCTGCTCCATCACTCCGGTTTGCAGAACAGCAATTTGACATCTGTTTGCCTCGGAATCGGTGTCCGGTGAGATTGGGCATGGGTGTCTTTTAACCCGTTGCGTAGTTGCTTTATTGCCCGTTTTCCGGTCTGGGGCACTGCTTGTTGTCACCCTCCCGGTTGGGTTGCTTTTTCAGGGCTGCACGGCACTGTTCAGGTCTCAGCTCCTTCTCCTCCTTCTTCCTCAACTCGACTCACCTCTCCAACTCCCTCTTCTCTAACTTCCCCCACACGCTACACCTTACACTCCTCCCACCAGGACCTGATTGGCCCTCTACCTCTAAGTGGTGCATGTGGTATATGGAGCTTTGGATTTAACTATTACATCACTGAGACGGAAGATATTACATCTTTAGTCAGGGATGCAATACCTTCCTGTGACGCACTCGTTGCGGGGCGCCACAGTATAACATTCATATATTCAATGTTTGCATATATCTTGACAAACACAATGTACTGACACACTCTTGGCTTGCATAATTAATAGGCGCTTGGAATATTACATGTAGAGTTGCATTCAGATATCAATGTACAGACTGATGTACAAACTGGCTGACAGCCTCATATTCCCAGAGGCTTCTGCAATTCTGGTCAAGAGACCAATGGCTAGCCTGTTCATCATGGTATGTACATTAACCATGTTGAACAGATCTCTGAATAAACCCTGGGTATGAAGCTGGAACTATATACATTTCTGATGAGTAGAGGTGAATCAGGGCACAAGCACGCAAAACTTGTACCTTTATATAAACCGGACAGGTGGAATACCTTGATTGCTGCAGGAAGCACTGATGGGCGTTGCATATCCTGAGATAGAGTAATAGCTTTATAGCTGAAGGAAAACATAGATGGCACTCACCAGTCTTCGTGTTCAGTGCAGACTTTTATTCAATTGTGGGAGTTACATCGGTTGCAGGGAGGGGTGTGTGTGGAGGCGGACTACGGCTTCACCGTTTCGCACATTAGCGCTTCAACGGGTCCTACAGCTGCAACATCCGCATTTTCACATTTTTTGAGGCTTCGCTGAGAATTTTATTTTCTGTGAAAATCTAAATTAACATATAAAAGCCAAAAGCCATACACTGAACATGAGCAAATACTATATTCATAAATAAATATGTTGGTTGCTGCAATTTGCAATGGGTCTGTGCAGCATGTTGGTGAATGTAGAAGGTAGAATAGCAGAAACAAAATATAAGGAATCTCTGGATTAAAAACAATATACAGTCATAGATGAAAGTGCTGGCTTCCTGGGATTTGTTCCAGAAAATGAAGTATTTGTCACAGAAAATTATTGCAATTGCACATGTTTTCTTTACACATGTTTATTTCATTTCTGTTTATTGGAACAATACAAAATAACTAACAACAAAAGGCAAATTGCACATAATTTATTCATATTATTATAATTTATTATTATAGCGCTATTTATTTCATGGCGCTTTACATGTGAAAAGGGGCATACATAAAAAAGTAAAATAAACATAAGCACTACAAGGCACACACAAGAGCAGAAGGAGAGGGGACACAGCCCGCAAGGGCTAACTATCTACAAGGGATGGGAGAGGATGCAGTAGGTGAGGGTAGAGCTGGTCGTGCGGAAGTTTACTAGACTGAGGATCACTGCAGGTTGTGGGCTTGTCGGAAGAGGTGTGTCTTCAGGTTCCTTTTGAAGGTTTCCACAGTGGACAAGAGTCTGATATGTTGGGTTAGAGAGTTCCAGAGTAATGGGGAAGCATGGCAAAAATCTTGTATGCAGTTATGGGAAGAAGAACTAAGAGGGCAGGAGAGAAGGAGATCTTGAGAGGAGCACAGGTTGCGTGTAGGTAAATACCAGGAGACCATATCACAGATGTATGGAGGTGAAAGGTTATGGATGGCTTTGTATGTCATAGTTAGGGTTTTGAACTGGAGCCTCTGGACAATAACAAAATAACCAAAACTACAAAAAGTCCAGACAAAATTGTTGACTCCTCAACATATTATTTAAATGAAATATATGACAGCAATAAATTGCTTCCTATTGCCATGAACAAGTTTCTTACACTTCTCAACTAGATGTTTGGACCACTCTTATTTTGCAACTTGCTCCAGGTCTCTCATATTTGAAGGCTGCCTTTTCCCAAAAGCAATTTTAACCCCTTAAGGACCGAGTCACTTTGCACCCTAATGACCGGACGATTTTTTGTAATTCTGACCACTCTCCCTTTATGAGGTAATATCTCTGGAACGCTTCAACCGATCCTAGCGATTCTGAGATTGTTTTTTCGTGACATATTGGGCTTCATGTTAGTATTAAATTTAGGTCGATAATTTTAGCGTTTATTTGTGAAAAAATAAAAAATTTGGCAAAAATTTTGAAAATTTAGCAATTTTCATATTTTTAATTTTTATTCTGCTAAACCAGAGAGTTATGTGCCACAAAATAGTTAACAAATCACATTTCCCACATGTCTACTTCACATCAGCACAATTTTGGAAGAAAAATGAAAAATTGGTAGGACGTTATAAGGGTTCAAAGTTCATCAGCAATTTCTCATTTTTCCAGCAAAATTTACAAATCCATTTTTTTAGTGACCACATCACATTTGAAGTCCCTTTGAGGGGTGTACATGACAGAAAACACCCAAAAGTGACACCATTCCAAAAACTGCACCCCTCAAGCTACTCAAAACTACATTCAAGAAGATTATTAACCCTTCAGGTGCTTCACAGGAACTAAAATAAAGTTGAAGGAAAAAATGGACATTTTAATTTTTGTAACAAAAATGTTCTTTTAGCCTCAATTTTTTCATTTTCACATGGGCAACCGGATAATATGCATCCTAAAATTTGTTGGGCAATTTCTCCTGAGTACACCGATACCTCATATGTGGTCATAAATCACTGTTTGGGTGCACGGCAGGACTCGGAAGGGAAGGAGCGCAATTTGAATTTTAGAGCCAATTTTCCATTCAAAAAGTGAAATGGCGCTCCTTCACTTCTCAGCCCTGCCGTGCGCCCAAACAGTGATTTATGACCACATATAAGGTATCGGTGTGCTCAGGAGAAATTGCCCAACAGATTTTGGGATGTATTTTATCCCTTTGCCCATGTGAAACTGAAAAAATGTAGGCAAAAAGAAATTTTTTGTGAAAAAAAAGTGTTTTTTCATCTTTATGGATGAATTTGTGAAGCATATGGGGGTTCAAAGTGCTCACTATGCATCTAGATACGTTCCTTAGGGGGTCTAGTTTCCAAAATGGGGTCATTTGTGGCGAAGCTCCAATGTGGAGACACATGGGGACCCTCCAAACGCGACATGGAATGGAAATTAAGCTCAAATTGTTAGCGGACACCATGTCGCGTTTGGAGGTCGCTGTGTATCTCCACATTGGAGCTCACCCACAAATGACCCCATTTTGGAAACTAGACCCCCGAAGGAACGTATCTAGATGCATAGTGAGCACTTTGAACCCCCATATGCTTCAGAAATTAATCCGTAAAAATGAAAAAGCACTTTTTTTTTTTCACAAAAAATTTCTTTTTTCATTATTACGGATCAATTTGTGAAGCATCTGGGGGTTCAAAGTGCTCACAATGCATCTAGATATGTTCATTTGGGGGTCTAGTTTCCAAAATGGGGTCACTTGTGGGGGAGCTCCAATGTGGAGACACACAGGGACCCTCCAAACGCGACATGGTGTCCGCTAACAATTTGAGCTCATTTTCCATTCAAATTGTTAGCGGACACCATGTCGCGTTTGGAGGGTCCCCGTGAGCTCCCCCACAAGTGACCCCATTTTGGAAACTAGACCCCCAAAGGAACATATCTGGATGCATAGTGAGCACTTTGAAGCCCCAGATGCTTAAGAAATTCATCTGTAAAAATGAAAAAGCACTTTTTTTATCACAAATAATTTCTTTTTTCATTATTACGGATCAATTTGTGAAGCATCTGGGGGTTCAAAGTGCTCACTATGCATCCAGATATGTTCCTTTGGGGGTCTAGTTTCCAAAATGGGGTCACTTGTGGGGGAGCTCCAATGTGGAGGCACACGGGGACCCTCCAAACGTGACATGGTGTCCGCTAACAATTTGAGCTCATTTTCCATTCAAATTGTTAGCGGACACCATGTCGCGTTTGGAGGGTCCCCGTGTGCCTCCACATTGGAGCTCCCCCACAAGTGACCCCATTTTGGAAACTAGACCCCCAAAGGAACATATCTGGATGCATAGTGAGCACTTTGAAGCCCCAGATGCTTAAGAAATTCATCTGTAAAAATGAAAAAGCACTTTTTTTATCACAAATAATTTCTTTTTTCATTATTACGGATCAATTTGTGAAGCATCTGGGGGTTCGAAGCGCTCACTATGCATCTAGATATAATCCTTTGGGGGTCTAGTTTCCAAAATGGGGTCAATTGTGGGGGAGCTCCAATGTGGAGACACACAGGGGCTCTCCATACGCAACATGGTGTCCACTAACAATTGGAATTGTTAGCCGACATCTTGTAGGATAAGAAGAGCCCCTATATGCCTAAACATTGGAGCTCCCCCACAAGTGACCCCATTTTGGAAACTAGACCACCCAAGGAACGTATCTAGATGCATAGTGAGCACTTTGAATTCCCAGGTGCTTCACAAATTGATCCGTAAAAATGAAAAAAGAAACTTATTGTGGAAAAAAAAGTGCTTTTTCATTATTATGGATGAATTTGTGAAGCATCTGGAGGTTCAAAGTGATCACTATGCATCTAGATACGTTCCTTCGGCGGTCTAGTTTCCAAAATGTGGTCACTTGTAAGGGAGCTCCAATGTTCAGGCACACAGGGAGGGGCTCTCCATACCCGACATGGTTTCCGCTAACAATTGGAGCTAATTTTCAATTGAAATTGTTAGCGGACACCATGTCGTATATGGAGAACCCGTGTGCCACCAGCACAAGGGCAACTGGAAGAGTTGGGGTACAGCACCAGAAAATGCCGCCTCTAATGAATGCGCTATTTTCTTGGGTGGCTGTGGGTTGAAATTTGCAGCGTGGGGGACCCACAACATTTGGGTCTCTTCAAGCTGAGGATTCCAGTCAGCCAGCTACCAAGATGTACATGGCTGGCTACAAAAAATACAGCGAAGGCCTTTTTTTTATTTCTAGAACTAATTCTAGAAAAAAAAAAAAAATGACGTGGGGCTTCGCCATATTTTTGGTCCAGCCAGGTACAGCTTGGCAGCTACAGACTGCCAGCAACCCCCAGCTGCCTCGTTGTACCTGGCTGCAACCAAAAATACAGCGAAGCCCATTTTTTTTATTTCTAGAACTAATTCTAGTTAAAAAAAATTACGTGGGGCTCCGCCATATTTTTGGTCCAGCCAGGTACAACTTGGCAGCTACAGACTGCCAGCAACCCCCAGCTGTACCTGGCTGCAACCAAAAATACAGCGAAGCCCATTTTTTTTTTATTTCTAGAACTAATTCTAGAAAAAAAAAATGACGTAGGCCTCCGCCATATTTTTGGCCCAGCCAGGTACAACTATGCAGCTGGGGGCTGGAATCCTCAGCATGGAAAGGCCCAAGCGTTCTAGGCCCCCCATGCTGCGAATTGCAGCCCGCAGCCGCCCCAGAAAATGGCGCATTCATTGAAGCGCCATTTTCTGGCGCTGTACCCATGCTCTTCCAGTTGCCCTGGTGCCGGTGGCAAACTGGGTAATAAAGGGGTTAATGCCAGCTTTTTATTGGCAGCTGGCACTAAGCCTGAGATTCATAATATTGGGCCAATGTTAGACCCGCCATTAGGAATCTCTGATAAGTAGTCAATAAATGCACACAGAGAAAAATATTTTTATTTTGAAAAAAAAACACAAACAAAATTCAGACTCCATCTTTATTATAAAAAGATCCGACGTAGTCCACATGAAGGTGCCACGACGCTCGATCGCCTCCGACGTAGTCCACAACGAAGGTCCCACGATCACCATGCAGGAGGATCGGACTGCAAAGTATCGATCTGGCAGCCCGGGTGCCGTGTCGGGGCTGCAAGATTGCTTTCTGCAGCTCGATCCCCATGCAAGGGGAATCCCCTGCATGGAGAGCAAGCTGCCGAAAGCGATCTGACAGCTTGGGCGCAGTGGTCTGAAAGCCCGGATCACTGTGCAGTGGATCACTGCGCCCGAGCTGTCAGATCGCTTTCTGCAGCTCAATCCCCATGCAGGGATCAAGATGCAGAAAGCGATCTGACAACTTGGGCACAGTGATCAACTGGATCAGGGATTTCCCTCCAGGGGGATGGAGGATCAGGGATCCCCTGCAGGGGGATGGGGGATCAGGGATCCCCCTCCAGGGAGATGGAGGATCAGGGATCCCCCTGCAGGTGGATGGGGGATCAGGGATCCCCTGCAGGGGGATGGGGGATCAGGGGTCCCCCTGAAGGGGGATGGGGGATCAGGGATTCCCCTGCAAGGGGGATGGGAAATCAGGGATCCCCTGCAGGGGGATGGGGGATCAGGGATCCCCCTGCAGGGGGATGGGTGTTCAGGGATCCCCCTCCAGGGGGATGGGGGATCAGGGGTCCCCCTGCAGGGGGATGAGGGATCAGGGATCCCCCTGCAGGGGGATGGGGGATCAGGGATCCCCCTGCAGGGGGATGGGGGATCAGGGATCCCCCTGCAGGGGGATGGGGGATCAGGGATCCCCCTGGAGGGGGATGGGGGATCAGGGGATCATGCAGGGGGTCTTACCCAGGGCCGCACCGTCTGGGCTGGGGGAGTGGCAGTGGAGAAGGGGGCGGTGCCAACAGCACACAGTCACCGTCCTCCTTCCGGGAGCCGCTGCAGGTAAGCGGTGGTGCAATGCTGCTGGAGGGCGGTGGTGCTGTGGAGCGACAGCACCCCCCCCTCTTCAGCTGCTGGAGGGCCCCCCTCCGGTCACCGGTACTGTGGCGGGGGGCCGGAGACAGGGGGAGACAGGGGGGAGGGTGGACACAGTAGGGAACAGGGGGAATGAGGGGGGGGGGGAGGGCGGACACAGTAGGGAACAGGGGGAATGAGGGGGAGTTGGGCGGACACAGCAGGGGACAGGGGGGATGGGGGGGGGAGGGCGGACACAGCAGGGAACAGGGGTGATGGGGGGGGGATGCGGACACACCAGGGAGAGGACAGAGGAGACCGAGAGGGAGCACAGGCACAGGCAGGGGATGTGTGCAGGAGCCGGGCACAGCTGACAGCCCGGCTCCTGCAGAGATCGCGCAGGGAAGTGCTGACATTCAGCACTTTCCTGCGCGATCTTGATGTGATCGGTCGGTCAGATTGACTGACCGATCACATCGCTCTTGGTGTGGGGACCACTAAAAAGGGTCCCCACACCTCTGCCCCTGACCCTTAGCTGTCACTGACAGCTGTTAGATTTGAGCTGTCACTGTTTGTTTAGAAGCAGTGACAGTTCAAAGCCATGACGAGTATACTCGTCATGATGCAGGAACTGACATCTTTTCATGACGAGTATACTCGTCATTAGTCGTAAAGGGGTTAAGATATATTCACATGTGTTCAATGGGATTTAGATCTGGACTCATAGTTGTGCACTTCAGAAATCTCCAGTACTTTGTTGTTATCCATTTCAGAGTGCAATGGGTGATGTATGTTTGGGCTCATTGTGCTTGAAGTCATTGTCTTTGGGGTAATTGTCTTTAGATTTCATGATACATTGGATACAATTAACGCACCAGTGCCAAAGGCAGCAGAACAACCCCAAGACATCTGAGAACCTCCACCATGTGTGACTGTAGGTACTGTGTGCAGTTTTCCCATTTTTTTCCTCAGTATTTTGTGTTGCTCCCATACGCACAAAGGAAATAACCATTTCTATGACAAAACATGTGTAATTGCAATAATTTTCTTTTCAGTAGTACATCATTTTCTGGAACTATTTTAAGGATGACAACACTTTAGGCAATGACTAAATGCCTGGATGGAGGACATAAACACCAGTATAGACCACATATATTGTATACCAGGAAGGGCCCAAGATAGGGAATATTAGTATTGAATTGGGGGACATTACCTCCATAACAGTGTCAGCAGCAGATTACCCCCATAACAATGTCAATTGCAGATTACCCCAGGACATTTTTGTTTCAATTTTTTTAACTACTATAATCCTCTAAGAACCTAGATGCATCTTAGATCCAGTGCATCTTTTAGTCCAAAAAAATGAATAAATCCGGTATTTCTTGATATTGAAAAATATCTAAAATTATGTATTTAAAGAGGACCTGTCACCAAACCAGGCATGGTGATCTAATTACAGCACGGGATGCAGCATGTCTGCAGCATCCAGACAAGGGGTCCCCCAGCACTTGAGCAGCCCTGTACCCTGAGATAATACACTTAGAAAACTTACATGCTCCAGCCAAATAGGAGGTGTCTAGGGGCTGCAGCCAAGGGCAGATTCACACCCCCTGCATGTTTAATCTGCCCACCACTGCCAATCATTCTCTCCCTCTTCAGCAGCATTTGAACAGAGGTTTTTTGTTTTCAGAACTTGCCGTTTGGCTCCGCCCCTCAGGGGGCAGGGCTAAACGGACTTTCAGGGAGAAAAAAAAACTCTGTTTAAATGCTGTTGAAGAGGGAGAGAATGATTGGCAGTGGTGGGCAGATTAAACATGCAGGGGGTGTGAATCTGCCCTTGGCTGCAGCCCCTAGCCACCTCCTTAGTGGCTGTAGCATGTAAGTTTTCTAAGTGTCTTATCTCGGGGTACAGGGCTGCTCAAGTGCTGGGTGACCCCTTGCCTGCATGCTGGAGACATGCTGCATCCAGTGCTGTAATTAGATCACCATGCCTGGTTTGGTGACAGGTCCTCTTTAAAGCTAGCAGAACATTTTTTTAATTGTCCTATAAATAATGAAAAAATATGAATGTTTATAATATACCGTACTTCAATCCTTCTTTTGCTTGGTTCCTTACTAATACTAAGCTGCTGGTTATTTTGATTCCCAATTAATGCTCTTGAAAGTTTATTTTAACTGTTGCTGGGGAATATCCATACACTGTGTTAAACAAAGAACTGGAGTTCTGTGAACAATATCACATCATGACGTGTGCCATGACACACTTGTGGAGATTCATCCTGGACCTCATTGGAGCAGGAAGTCTAGCATAAAGATCCCTGGAGATTTATTGGTGATAAGAAGCTTTAACAAAGGCTGGGCAGGTGACAATGAGGAGCGTAGAGAGGTGAGTATAAGATTTTTTATTTTTAACCTTTTAGTGGCCCTTTACTGGTGGTGACACTAACTGGTGGTTAGTGGTGACCAGTAGCCATCAATTTGCTAAATCTGTGAAGAAGCAACTTGCAAAAAAATCAGCATTTAATTGAACGTGCATATGTATAAAATATGAGTACCGTATATACTCGTGTATAAGCCGAGTTTTTTCAGCCCAAAATTTGGGCTGAAAAGTCTACCCCTCGGCTTATACACGGGTCATATACGGTACATGGTAGGTGGGGGCTGTGTCCCGGGGCTGTGGAGGCTGCAGGAGGCGGGGGGAGGCTGCTGTATGAGCGGCCCCGTCACGTGGGGCCGCTCATTAAATATGCACTGCTTCCCCCTGTCAATCAGCGCAGGGGGAAGCAGTGCATATAGCCCCCAAATGCTGGCACTGTCCCCCCTTGTAAGGGCCCCCCCCCAGGGCGCTTATATTACCATTCCGGTCTTCTGATCCGCACCGCTCCTCGGTGCTCCTCGCTGCTCCGTCCGTCCGTCCTCCTACATCCGGGATCTCCGGCCGTCGCAGGCATATGACGTCATCGCGCGACGGCTGGGGATCCCGGATGTAGGAGGACGGACGGAGCAGCGAGGAGCACCGAGGAGCGGCACGGATCAGAAGACCGGAATGGTAAGAGAAGCGGGGGGGGGGGGCCCTTGCCAGCGAGTGCCAGCATTTGGGGGCTGTGGATACCCCCTGGGGGCTGCTGGGTACCCCCAGGGGCCTGATGGGTACCCCCAGGGGGCTGATGGGGACCCCCAGGGGGCTGCTGTATAAACCCCCTGGGGGCTGCTGGGTACCCCCAGGGGGCTGCTGTATAAACCCCCTGGGGGCTGCTGGGGACCCCCAGGGGGCTGCTGTATAAACCCCCTGGGGGCTGCTGGGTACCCCCAGGGGGCTGCTGTATAAACCCCCTGGGGGCTGCTGGGGACCCCCAGGGGGCTGCTGTATAAACCCCCTGGGGGCTGCTGGGGACCCCCAGGGGGCTGCTGTATAAACCCCCTGGGGGCTGTTGGGTACCCCCAGGGGGCTGCTGGGGACCCCCAGGGGGCTGCTGTATAAACCCCCTGGGGGCTGCTGGGTACCCCCAGGGGGCTGCTGTATAAACCCCCTGGGGGCTGCTGGGTACCCCCAGGGGGCTGCTGGGTACCCCCTGGGGGCTGCTATATGTACCCCTGGGGGCCTGCTGTATACCACTAGGGCTGCTGTATACTACCACTGGGGCTGCAATACCACTGGGGCTGCTGTATATAGGGGCTGCTGTATACACCACTGGGGCTGCAATACCACTGGGGCTGCAATACCACTGGGCTGCAATACCACTGGGGCTGCTGTATATAGGGGCTGCTGTATACACCACTGGGGCTGCTGTATATAGGGGCTGCAATACCACTGGGGCTGCTGTATACACCACTGGGGCTGCTGTATATAGGGGCTGCAATACCACTGGGGGCTGCTGTATATACCACTGGGGCTGCTGCATATACCACTGTGGCTGCTGTATATACCACTGGGAGCTGCTGTATATACCACTGGGGGCTGCTGTATATCATACTGCTGGGGCCTGTATACCACTGCTGGGGGCTGTAAACCTGTGCTGGGGTCCAGCCTCGGCTTATACGCGAGTCAATAGATTTTCCCAGGTTTTGGGGGCAAAAGTAGGGGGGTCGGCTTATACACGGGTCGGCTTATACACGAGTATATACGGTAGTAATCATTTCCAATTGATTATATTTGTTTATTTTTAATGGCATATATTTCAGCCAAATTTAGGCTCCAAAAATCACAAAACACTTTTTCTCTTTATAGTCCTTTTGTGTGCTAAAATAGTAGTTTCAGTCCAAATATGAAAAATTGGAGTGTTCTGGAGAACTTGCTAAATACATTGTGTGGTCTATTACGTCCTATTACCCCTGATGAAAATAATAATATAATAATAATTATTCATTTATATATCGCTATTAATTCCATAGCACTTTACATACATGAGTAATGCTGTCTCTCTTGGAGCTCACAATCTAAACATCCTATCAGTATGTCTTTACATGAATGATGTGTGCACATTTTAGTAAAATAATATATTACTTTTTATGATCAAATGTTATAGAATGTTATGAATGTTGGTTCAAAATGGTCACCACAATCCTTAATGAGTGTCATGCTCTCAGCCACGGGGAGCCCTCCACATGGCTCTATGTGCCTCACCTGCTCTGTCCCTGCTGCAGTGTCAGTCTCTGCTGAGCAAGGAGATCGGTGCCCATCATGCAGCTCTGCTGGTTCTGCTTACCCTTGTGCCATGCCTTTCACTGTTCACCCTGCCTGTGGTTCCAATGCGGCCATCTGCTTCCTTCTCATTCAGGAACCTGCATCCTCCTAGCTGGTATGCTGGTAGTGTGCTAAGGCAGTGCGCGCACACGCTGCAAACATTTAAAGAAGCAGTTCACCTGATCTTTACTGGGTCTCTCAGCCCGAGTGCTGACCTGCACTGTGTATAAAAGGCACCTTCCCCTTTGGGAGGTGCCTGAGCAATGTGTTAATTCCTTAGAAATGTTGCCAGTGACCAGGTCCCACACCTGCAGTACTCTGCACTTGAAGACTGTGGCATACTTTGCTCTGCATCATACTTACATCTCTCTCCCCACAGAATCTTCTGATGGCAGTCCATTACTCCTGGATCTCCCTAGATATTTCAGATCCCATTGCAGGCTGTACAAATCTCTCCTGGATTGCACTCTACCCTCCAGATTCTTCTACTGGCTGGATCAGCCTTTCCAGGATTGTACAGAGTTCCAGGATTCTTCCCACTGACAGAGCCAACATTCCTCAGTCTTTCCAATTCTACTGCTACTGTGTGCCCCTCTGGTCCTGTATTTGCAGCATTTAGACCTCCGGGGGCTGTGTCGGGTTTATCCCAGTATAGGGATTTCCTTGCGGTTGCTTCTCCAGGAGAGTTCTGTGTTGTGATCCAGAGGGTCCTCTCCACAGACACTTTTCCTTTTTGTTAACCATTTCCTTAAATAAATATCCTTGATTTACTGAAGTCACTCTCCAGTCTCTTGCTGTATCGGGTATTCAGCTACCACTACTCCACCAGTGGTCCAGCGAGTTCACTTTACATATCTATGCCCTTGGGGCGAAACAATGAGTTCCTTGACTGATGCAGTTTACAAAATAGGGTTGCTTGTGAAGTGTTTCTATTGTATTGATATCTCTGGCTCTGCAAATTTGGCATAGAATTTGAAATATTTTCCAGACAAATTAGCGCTCCAAAATTCAAACAATGCTCTGCCCCTTTCTGAGACATGCCATGAGCTACAATGGTAGTGCAATTTTTTTTCACTCCAAGTTTTATTGATGTCTGTTAAGCAATTGAAAGGATAATAAACTCATTGACAGTGCTTTTGAATCCTTTCAGAGGTACAATTTTTATAACGGCATCACTGTTGTGGTTTTTCAATATATTGGTTCCTAAGGGCCGCTTTACACACACCAACGTCTGTGACCAACTTCTGAACAGATCTCTAGTTGCAGTGAAATCATTGACACATTGTTCCATTTTGTGGCTGTGCACAAATGGAACAATGCGTCCATGATTTCACTGCAACCAGAGATCTGTTCAGAAGTTGGTCACAGAAGTTGGTGTGTGTAAAGCGGCCCTTAAAGTCACTTCAACTGTTAATAGGTGCTAAAAAAATAAATTTGTAAATTTCTTTGAAAAAAAAAATCCTGAAACTTTGCTTTGAAACTTTTAAGCATTTTAACATCCTAAGAAAAAGATGTTTTAAAAATTTATGGCAGTGTAAATCAAACATATGGTAAATGTTGTATAAAAACGTTTTTGAGTGGTATGACTATCTGTTTTAAGAATATTGGATTTAAAAGTTTGAAGTGAATATAGTCGTTCTTTTTTAATTTTCATCAAATTTTACATATTTTCTCAAACAAAGGCAAACATTAACAACCTTCATTTTCCATAAAACACAGAATCACTGATATAGAAGCATTCCCAAGTTATTACAAAATAAAGTCATCCATGTCAGAAAAGTATGGTTCGGTATGGTACGCTAAATTCGACTGTGACAATAAGGTTATCTTCTTTCCTGATCTGGTACAATGTGTTATGGCCACTTTACACACACCAACTTATCTGTCCAACTTCTGAACAACTTACTGGTTGCAGTGAAATCATGGACACATTGTTCCATTTGTACACAGCCACAAAATGGAGCAATGTGTCCATGATTTCACTGCAACCAGTAAGTTGTTCAGAAGTTGGACAGATAAGTTGGTGTGTGTAAAGTGGCCCTAAGGGCCACGTCACACACACAGATAATTGTGCAGATATTGTTCACAGATCTCTGGTTGCAGTGAAAACATGGACACATTGTTCCATTTTGTGGCCGTATACAAATGAACAATGTGTCCATGATTTCACTGCAACCAGAGATCTGCACAGATATCTGTGTGTGTGACGTGGCCCTTAGTGTTATATCACCCTGGATTTCAGACTGCTCAGTTGACTTTGAACTCCTGTGACCATTTTAATTGTAGAGATGTATACCTGTAGTTTTACATTTTTGTGTTGAGCCTGTAAGGGTACCTTTACACACGGCTACATTTGTAGCTTGTCACCAGGCAACTTACAGGTTGCAGTGAAATCATGGATACATGGTTCTATCTTGTTGCTGTGTACAAATGGAATCATGTATCCATGATTTCACTGCAACCTGTAAGTTGCCTGGTGACAAGCTACAAATGTAGCCGTGTGTAAAGGTACCCTCAGGGTGTAACTAACAAATGTTATTTTGGGTGATTTTGTATTTGGTTGACCCCTACATTTTTGTTTCACAATTATTTTGTTATATTTTTCACACCAATCTGTTTTAAAATGATGTGGTAGTAGCTCCTTCTATGCAGTCTTTAAAAACTTAAAGGGATCCTGTCACCCCCAAAACACCTCTAAAGCTATTAAAAGCTGTCCCTAGAGCATAGTAACACTTACCCTACACTCCTTTTAGCTCCTAAATGCAGCAAGTGAAAATTAAGATAAATGTTATTACACTACCTCATTAGGGATGATAATTAGTGACTATGGTATTCATAGTCACCCTGGCAGGCTCTCCCTCTTCATGATATCACGCCTCAATAGGCGTGATCTTTATCTCTGATTCAAATGCGCCGCCTCCCCGCTCTGTTATGCGTCGGCCGTGCTGCAGTGGGGCTGTGTGACGCGAATCGCGTCATTTCCGGCGCCGGGTGACGTATTACACCCGCGCCGGTCTGTTTGCTTCAAGTCCCGCACTGCGCATGCGTGCCGCGCATGCGCAGTGCGGGACTTGAAGCAAACAGACCGGCGCGGGTGTAATACGTCACCCGGCGCCGTAAATGACGCGATTCGCGTCACACAGCCCCACTGCAGCACGGCCGACGCATAACAGAGCGGGGAGGCGGCGCATTTGAATCAGAGATAAAGATCACGCCTATTGAGGCATGTTATCATGAAGAGGGAGAGCCTGCCAGGGTGACTATGCATACCATAGTCACTAATTATAATCACTAATGAGGTACTGTAATAACGTTTATCTTCATTCTCAGTAGATGCTTTTAGGAGATAAAAGGAGTGTAGGGTAAGTGTTACTATGCTCTAGGGACAGTTTTTAATAGCTTTAGAGGTGTTTTGGGGGTGACAGGATCCCTTTAACAAAAATAGCCAAAAGGTCTGCTATCCAATGCGCTTAGTAGGACACAGCAGGTTCAGTGATAAAGTCAACACAAGTGCATAATACCGATGCAATAATCACTCTCCACCTGACATGACATGGGGAAGGTGATTGGTGGTATTTTATATGCACACAGATGAGGTTTCCATAGGGTGTCAGTCATACAAGAAGTATGATGCAGAGTATCTGTATGCAGCCTATTGATCACACCCATACTATTAGATCAGGCGGGCTTCCCAGCACAATATATATGTACCACACAGGATAGACGCCCCAAAGGGCCCAGTTGCATCCTGCATAAAGATAAAAAGTGCAAAAAATGATGAATGATAATGTGAGATATTGGTGGATATTTTGGCCAAAATATGCAAGCTTGTAACCCACGTCAAGGGTCATTGTATTGTTTTTTTCTGAATATAGATTTTAGGGACTCATAACCAGTCACATACTTGCTTGTGTGACTGACGCCCTATGGAAATCTTATCTGTATGCATATAAAATACCACCAATCACCTCCCCCATGTCAAGGCAGATTGAGAGTGATTGCTGCTTCTGTATTATGCACTTGTGTTGGCTTTATCACTGGGGCCTGCTAGGTGCGATAAATATCAGACCTTCTGGCTGTTTGTGGTTTCTCGAGTTTATGTCCTTGTAGTGTTTTTTTTTATGCAGACTTTAAGAAAATGGCAACCAAATGTAGATTTAGGTTAAGCTTTTTGTGAGTTTGACTCATTTTTAAGCTGCAGAAAAACACAGCATTTTCCATTCCAGTAAAGTGGATGGATTTATAAAAATCTCATGGCCAATGTGCTTATTTTTTTACATAGTGAAAACTGATCTACAACGCATGTATGAAATCTGCAACATACCTATTTCCTGATACACTAGTTTTATGTGCAAATTTTCACCACAGAACTGCATTAGATTTGGAAATTCCACCAAGAAACAAAACATACCTGCATTTTTAGTATGGTTCTACCGTGGAAATGGGCTAAAAGCACATGTATTCCCTACAAATTTGCACTTCAGTAAGGAAGTGAATGAACTCCAGCGCCACCTTTAGGTAGCTCCTCAAAAGTCATAGTCGCTTTCTGACAAGCCTTTAAATATGACTAGGGATTTGTGCCAGATCAGAACCCCAAACTACAGACGCTGCATTTCGGGGTAACTGCCCCTCATCAGTGTAGTGTGTGGGATATTCTGATCTGGCTGTATGAGTGAGCTAAGACAAGGTCTGGGGAACTTGCTATCTACCTTATGGAGAAGAGTTTGCCTGCAACCATAAGAAGACAGTTAAGTAGGTTAGGAGATTTAAAGCCACATTCCTCCTCTAGGAAATATGCAAATTTACACTTCAGTAAGGAAGTGGATGAACTTCAGCGTCACCTTTAGGTAGCTCCTCAAAGTCATAGTCGCTTTCTGAAAAGCCTTTAAATATGACTAGGGATTTGGAAGTGCAAATTTGCATATTTCCTAGAGGAGGGATGTGGCTTTAAATCTCCTTACCTACGTAACTGACTTCTTATGGCTACAGGCAAACTCTTCTCCATAAGGTAGATGGCAAGTTCCCCAGACCTCATCTTAGCCCACTCACACAGCCAAATCAGAATATCCCACACACTACACTGATGAGGGGCAGTTACCCTGAAATGCAATGTCTGTAATTTGGGGTTCTGATCTGGCACAAATCCCTAGTCATATTTAAAGACTTGTCAGAAAGCGACTATGACTTTGAGGAGCTACCTAAAGGTGGTGCTGGAGTTCATCCACTTCCTTACTGAAGTGCAAATTTGCATATTTCCTAGAGGAGGGATGTGGTTTTAAATCTCCTTACCTACTTAACTGTCTTCTTAAGGTTGCAGGCAAACTCCTCTCCATAAAGTAGATAGCAAGTTCCCCAGACCTGTATTCCATACATGACTTTATCAATTAAACAAAAAAGAGACAAAGCCACAGCATCAAAAATGCGATAAAAACGCTATTAAAATATTCAATAGCCTAATTTACTTAACTGCAGAAAATCTACAACATCAATTAGTAGCCAAATAGTAATTCTGAGAACATAGCCTTAGCCTAGGGTCACACTTGGGAGCTTGCATCCATTTGCAGGATGAATAAAGGATCCTTTATTTTCCCTTGCCATTTTCATGGCATGTGTGCATACTTGTTGGCTCAATTAACTGATGCGTTAATGCATGGTACATGTATGTACCATGCAATAACACATGCGTTAACACATGGTACATAATGTACCATGCGTTAACGGATGCATTGCCTATAGACTCCCATGTTAAAAAAAACTCATGCATTTTTGCACAAGCACCAAAAACGCTGCAGACCGTGCACTTAGAAAATGCATAGCATCAAACACATTACACTTTTGCAATGCTTTTGTTGCATTGGAGTCTATGAGTGCATTAGTGCATGCATTTTTCAACATTTTCACATGAAAATAAGGCATCCATTTAGCGGATGTATGATGCAAGTGTGACCTTAGCCTTAGACTTCCCTTCTATTGACCTTCTTGGGCTCTTTGACTCAGTATCAGCAGGATAAACATTATTTAATCGGCACTTTGTACATTTTAGCACTGTGGATAGCTCACTGGGCATGCAAGGTAATAATATATAGTCTATGAGGCCACGAAGAACTGAGCAATATATAGCAAAGTGATCGGTGCACCCGAATGACTTAACGGTGGGTCAGATAGTGGCAGAGGGTGGCCCCTCGAAAATACAATGTGAAATAGGAAAGCAATTTGCTTTGGCACAACTCAATCTGGTTTGAACTCCCAACCTTGAGATGCACAACCCCATTTAATAATGTACCTTAAGTTGTTGCATACAAATGAAAAGCCAAAGCTATAGCAATACATTTAGATTGCTTGAGTGGCCTTTATGCCTGCAATTCATTCTCTTTTGAGTTTGGCAATTAAATTCAGTTTCCCCATGTACAACACAACTTTAACCCCTTTACGACTAATGACGAGTATACTCGTCATGAAAAGATGTCAGTTCCCGCATCATGACGAGAATACTCGTCATGGCTTTGAACTGTCACTGCTTCTAAACGAACAGTGACAGTTCAATTCTAAAAGCTGTCAGTGACAGCTGAGGGTCAGGGGCAGAGGTGTGGGGACCCTTTTTAGGGGTCCCCACACTCAGAGCGATGTGATCGGTCAGTCAATGTGACTGACCGATCACATCAAGATCGCGCAGGAAAGTGCTGAATGTCAGCACTTCCCTGCATGATCTCTGCAGGAGCCGGGCTGTCAGCTGTGCCCGGCTCCTGCACACATTCCCTGCTTGTGCCCTCTGATGCTCATCACCCCCCCCCCTCATCCCCCTGACCCCCACTGTGTCTGCCCCCCCTGCTCATCCCCCTGTCCCCCGCTGTGCCTGCCCCCCGCTCATCCCCCTGTCCCCTGCTGTGTCTGCCCCCCGCTCATCCCCCTGTCCCCCAACTGTGTCTGCATCCCCCCCGCTCATCCCCCTGTCCCCCGCTGTGTCTGCCCCCCCCCCCCGGCTCATCCCCCTGTCCCCCGCTGTGTCATCTGAAGCTCATTCCCCTGCTGTTTCTGGGCCCCCCCCGCTATCCCCTTGTGCCTTGTCCCCTTCTTTTTCTGGGCCCCCCCCCCGCTATCCCCCGTCCCCTGCTGATTCTGGGCCCCCCCCCGCTGTCCCTGGCCCCCCGCCACCGCCGGTACTCACCTCCTCCTGCCGCCGCCGCCTCCCGCTTGCGTCCTCCTGCCTGCGTCCTCCGGCTTCCTCTCACCGTCGCCCGACGTCTGGTAAGACCTCCCCCATCCCCCTGCATGGGGATCCCTGATCCCCCATCCCCCTGCAGGAGGATCCCTGATCCCCCTGCATGGGGATCCCTGATCCCCCATCCCCCTGCAGGAGGATCCCTGATCCCCCTGCATGGGGATCCCTGATCCCCCATCCCCCTGCAGGAGGATCCCTGATCCCCCTGCATGGGGATCCCTGATCCCCCATCCCCCTGCAGGAGGATCCCTGATCCCCCTGCATGGGGATCCCTGATCCCCATCCCCCTGCATGGGGATCCCTGATCCCCATCCCCCTGCATGGGGATCCCTGATCCCCCTGCATGGGGATCCCTGATCCCCATCCCCCTGCTGGGGATCCTGATCCCCATCCCCTGCATGGGGATCCCTGATCCCCCTGCATGGGGATCCCTGATCCCCATCCCCCTGCATGGGGATCCCTGATCCCCATCCCTGCATGGGGATCCCTGATCCCCCCTGCATGGGGATCCCTGATCCCCCATCCCCCTGCATGGGGATCCCTGATCTCCACCCCTGCATGGGGATCCCTGATCCCCCATCCTCCCTGCAGGGGATCCCTGATCTCCCACCCCCTGCATGGGGATCCCTGATCCCCCATCTCCCTGCAGGGGATCCCTGATCCCCCTGCATGGGGATCCCTGATCCCCCATCCCTCAAGGATCCTGACCCCCTGCATGGGGATCCTGATCCCCATCCCTGCATGGGGATCCTCATCCCCCTGCATGGGGATCCCTGATCCCCCATCCCCCTGCAGGAGGATCCCTGATCCCCCTGCATGGGGATCCCTGATCCCCCATCCCCCTGCAGGAGGATCCCTGATCCCCCTGCATGGGGATCCCTGATCTCCCATCCCCCTGCATGGGGATCCCTGATCCCCATCCCCCTGCGTGGGGATCCCTGATCCCCCTGCATGGGGATCCCTGATCCCCCATCCCCCTGCATGGGGATCCCTGATCCCCCTGCATGGGGATCCCTGATCCCCCATCCCCCTGCATGGGGATCCCTCATCCCCCTGCATGGGGATCCCTGATCTCCCATCCCCCTGCAGGGGGATCCCTGATCCCTCTGCATGGGGATCCCTGATCCCCCATCCCCCTGCATGGGGATCCCTGATCCCCCTGCATGGGGATCCCTGATCCCCCATCCCCCTGCATGGGGATCCCGTCGGAAACGATCGAGCGTCGTGGGACCTTCGTTGTGGACTACGTCGGATCTTTTTATAATAAAGATGGAGTCCGAAATTTGTTTGTGTTTTTTTTCTAATAAAAATATTTTTCTCTGTGTGTATTTATTGACTAATTATCAGAGATTCCTAATGGCGGGTCTAACATTGGCCCAATATTATGAATCTCGGGCTTAGTGCCAGCTGCCAATAAAAAGCTGGCATTAACCCCTTTATTACCCAGTTTGCCACCGGCACCAGGGCAACTGGAAGAGCATGGGTACAGCGCCAGAAAATGGCGCTTCAATGAATGCGCCATTTTCTGGGGCGGCTGCGGGCTGCAATTCGCAGCATGGGGGGCCCAGAACGCTTGGGCCTCTCTATGCTGAGGATTCCAGCCCCCAGCTGCCTAGTTGTACCTGGCTGGGCCAAAAATATGGCGGAGCCCTACGTCATTTTTTTTTTCTAGAATTAGTTCTAGAAATAAAAAAAAATGGGCTTCGCTGTATTTTTGGTTGCAGCCAGGTACAACGAGGCAGCTGGGGGTTGCTGGCAGTCTGTAGCTGCCAAGTTGTACCTGGCTGGACCAAAAATATGGCGGAGCCCTACGTCATTTTTTTTTTCTAGAATTAGTTCTAGAAATAAAAAAAAATGGGCTTCGCTGTATTTTTTGTAGCCAGCCATGTACAACTTGGTAGCTGGCTGACTGGAATCCTCAGCGTGGAGAGACCCAAATGTTGTGGGTCCCCCGCGCTGCAAATTTCAACCCACAGCCACCCAAGAAAATAGCGCATTCATTAGAGGCGGCATTTTCTGGTGCTGTACCCCAACTCTACCAGTTGCCCTTGTTCTGGTGGCACACGGGTTCTCCGTATGCGACATGGTGTCCGCTAACAATTTCAATAGAAAATTAGCTCCAATTGTTAGCGGAAACCATGTCGGGTATGGAGAGCCCCTCCCTGTGTGCCTGAACATTGGAGCTCCCCCACAAGTGACCCCATTTTGGAAACTAGACTGCCGAAGGAACCTATCTAAATGCATAGTGAGCACTTTGAACCCCCAGATGCTTCACAAATTCATCCATAAAAATGAAAAAGCACTTTTTTTCTACAAAAAGTTTCTTTTTTCATTTTTACGGATCAATTTGTAAAGCACCTTGGGGTTCAAAGTGCTCACTATGCATCTAGATACGTTCCTTGGGTGGTCTAGTTTCCAAAATGGGGTCACTTGTGGGGGAGCTCCAATGTTTAGGCACATAGGGGCTCTTCATATCCTACAAGGTGTCCGCTAACAATTCCAATTGTTAGTGGACACCATGTTGCGTATGGAGAGCCCCTGTGTGTCTCCACATTAGAGCTCCCCCACAAGTGACCCCATTTTGGAAACTAGACCCCCTAAGGAACGTATCTAGATGCATAGTGAGCACTTTGAACCCCAAGATGCTTCACAAATTCATCCATGACAATGAAAAAGCACTTTTTTTTCCACAAAAAGTTTCTTTTTTTCATTTTTACGGATCAATTTGTAAAGCACCAGGGGGTTCAAAGTGCTCACTATGCATCTAGATACGTTCCTTTGGGGGTCTAGTTTCCAAAATGGGGTCACTTGTAGGGAAGCTGCAATGTGGAGACACACGGGGACCATCCAAACGCGACATGGTGTCCGCTAACAATTTGAATGGAAAATGAGCTCAAATTGTTAGCGGACACCATGTCGCGTTTGGAGGGTCCCTGTGTGTCTCCACATTGGAGCTCCCCCACAAGTGACCCCATTTTGGAAACTAGACCCCCAAAGGAACATATCTAGGTACATAGTGAGCACTTTGAACCCCCAGATGCTTCACAAATTGATCCGTAATAATGAAAAAATAATTTTTTAGTGGAAAAAAAAGTGCTTTTTCATTTTTACGGATGAATTTCTGAAGCATATGGGGGTTCAAAGTGCTCACTATGCATCTAGATACGTTCCTTGGGGGGTCTAGTTTCCAAAATGGGGTCACTTGTGGGGGAGCTGCAATGTGGAGACACACGGGGACCATCCAAACGCGACATGGTGTCCGCTAACAATTTGAATGGAAAAGGAGCTCAAATTGTTAGCGGACACCATGTCGCGTTTGGAGGGTCCCTGTGTGTCTCCACATTGGAGCTCCCCCACAAGTGACCCCATTTTGGAAACTAGACCCCCAAAGAAACATATCTAGGTACATAGTGAGCACTTTGAACCCCCAGATGCTTCACAAATTGATCCGTAATAATGAAAAAATAATTTTTTAGTGGAAAAAAAAGTGCTTTTTCATTTTTACGGATGAATTTCTGAAGCATATGGGGGTTCAAAGTGCTCACTATGCATCTAGATACGTTCCTTGGGGGGTCTAGTTTCCAAAATGGGGTCACTTGTGGGGAAGCTGCAATGTGGAGACACACGGGGACCATCCAAACGCGACATGGTGTCCGCTAACAATTTGAGCTCATTTTCCATTCAAATTGTTAGCGGACACCATGTCGCGTATGGAGGGTCCCCGTGTGTCTCCACATTGGAGCTCCCCCACAAATGACCCTATTTTGGAAACTAGACCCCCTAAGGAAGGTATCTAGATGCATAGTGAACACTTTGAACACCCAGATGCTTCACAAATTCATCCATAAAAATTAAAAAAACACTTTTTTTTCACAAAAAAATTCTTTTTGCCTACATTTTTTTAGTTTCACATGGGCAAAGGGATAAAATACATCCCAAAATTTGTTGGGCAATTTCTCCTGAGTACATCGATATCTTATATGTGGTCATAAACCACTGTTTGGGCGCACGGCAAGGCTCAGAAGTGAAGGAGCGCCATTTCACTTTTTGAACGGAAAATTGGCTCTAAAATTCAAATTGTGCTCCTTCCCTTCTCAGTCCTGCCGTGCGCCCAAACAGTGATTTATGACCACATATGAGGTATCGGTGTACTCAGGAGAAATTGCCCAACAAATTTTAGGATGCATTTTATCCTGTTGCCCATGTGAAAATGAAAAAATTGAGGCTAAAAGAACATTTTTGTTACAAAAATTAAAATGTCCATTTTTTCCTTCAACTTTATTTTAGTTCCTGTGAAGCACCTGAAGGGTTAATAATCTTCTTGAATATAGTTTTGAGTAGCTTGAGGGGTGCAGTCTTTGGAATGGTGTCACTTTTGGGCGTTTTCTGTCATGTACACCCTCAAAGGGACTTCAAATGTGATGTGGTCACTAAAAAAATGGTTTTGTAAATTTTGCTGGAAAAATGAATAATTGCTGATGAACTTTGAACCCTTATAACGTCCGAACAAATTTTTTTTTTTCTTCCAAAATTGTGCTGATGTGAAGTAGACATGTGGGAAATGTTATTTATTAACTATTTTGTGTCACATAACTCTCTGGTTTAGCAGAATAAAAATAAAAAATTTGAAAATTGCTAAATTTTCAAAATTTTTGCCAAATTTTTTATTTTTTCACAAATAAACACAAAAATTATCGACCTAAATTAAATACCAACATGAAGCCCAATATGTCACGAAAAAACAATCTCATAATCGCTAGGATCTGTTGAAGCGTTCCCGAGTTATAACCTCATAAAGGGACACTGGTCAGAATTGCAAAAAATGGTCCGGTCATTAAGCTGCAAAGTGACTCGGTCCTTAAGGGGTTAAAGTGTGACAAATAAGGTATGGTGTCATCCCCTATTACAAGATGTCTTTTTCTTCTGGACTGATGTGAAGCAATGCTTAGAAGTGAAGTAAATAGTTATTTAATGATTATTTATCTTTTCTCATGGAAGAAGTGAAACATTCTTAAGGGTGATTCTCTGAGTCACAAAAGGTATTGCACAAGTGTAACAAGAGTTTTCTCTTAATGCTGGAGGACCTGACCTATACTACTAGAGGAAAAACAAAGGAGAAAACAGCTGAAAATAGTCTGGAAGACAACCTGTGTTGCTCCTGTTGTTAAGAAACAAGAAATCCGTCACCATTTGTTTATTCCATTACGATAATCCCTTTTAGACAGTAGCTAAATGGCAACCGCTGTCACATAGGGCTGCATGCATTTTTTCACGTGACTCAAAGTGATCACTAATTTCTATTGTGATTTAAAGTCTTGTATACATAGATGGATGGGGCGGATGTGTTATGCTGTTTGTGCGGGTGCAGAACGTGACTCCCACTCAAGGCTCAGGGGGTTCCCAATCTGCCTGAAGCTGAAAGCACGTTTACACATGTGGAACGCTTAGATCTTCATATATCTGTAGATACAAGGACCACCAGCAATTACAACACTAGCATTTTGACTTGCTTCTCAATATCAGTGCGTGTGGCTTACTGTGCTGAAGATCCCTTGAGGCTGCTTGTGACAGTAGTGATATCGTTCATTCTTTTTCTATATATACAATTTTGGTATTGCTTCGGCCTAAAGCATATTTTATGCAAAGTCCTTAAGTGTATACAGCAGCAATGTAGTGTACATGGACCTTGTATGCTGGCGAAAGGGTTGTTAGGCACTGAGACATCGATGACCTATCAAAATTCACAATCAACTGCTACCTGGTAGTGAGGCCATCAGAAATACATTGTATACAGAGGTAAGACTGGCACTTCATGCAGTGTTATGACCATTCCCCAGAACTACAGCTCATCTACTGTACAGTGGGAACCAAGCTGCAGTACTTGAGAATGGCCACTACACAGTATATGGGGCTCTCATGTTTTGACCGTGTACACGTCATGTACTTCCGGCATCATCAGTTAATTGGTGGTATTGTCTGGCGTCAGACCCCAACTGTTATTATATTGATAACATATTCTAAGAATAAGTCATCCATATCTTACTCACTGACTACACCTTTGGAGGCCTGTAAACCCTACTTCTGATACTGTTTGACGATTTTGTGCGGAATGTTTCTAGGAGAGAATTATTCACTACTAAATAATGATGCAGTTCTCAGGGCAACACTTTATATGAACATGTTTTAAAATTGCTGGGAAACTAAGGTACTATATTGTTGGCATTCCTGCACTTTCCCTCCTCAGCAGGGACACTGACATACTCACTGCCCCAGCTATTCTGCTCATTTCCCTGTTCATTCTGTGATCACCACGCTCCAGGGCCTGTGCATGTCACACAAGTCTCCTAGCGATTTCCTTAGGGCTCAAGCCAGTGCGCCCTTCACCTCTTAATGGGGCAGAGTGAACACTCAGTACGTTTTTGCAAGCCTATGAGTATTTAAGGTACTTTCTCCCTTTAGGGAAGGAAGTGTATGAGCAATTAAGTTACTAGTGTGTCAGTTCCTGCTAAAACTTGAATCTTATCTCTGCTTCTTGACAACCTTATTGTGTGCATTTTCCCTGTCCCTCTGTCAGTCTTCAGTGCTGTCTCCATGCTGTTGGGAAGGAAAGGTGTGTAACAGTCCGCGCTGCCAGGTCCACTTTTACTCCAAAGAACACACGTGTAGGTGATGTTCAAACAGTTTTCCTTTATTTTGTCCGACGCATTTCGGTGCCCTCCTGGCACCTTCCTCAGGGAGGGCACCGAAACGCGTCGGAGAAAATAAAGGAAAACTGTTTAAACATCACCTACACGTGTGTTCTTTGGAGTAAAAGTGGACCTGGCAGCGCGGACTGTTACACACCTTTCCTTCCCAACACCTTGATGTGTCTCCACGAGGGAGTGTTCGGTGGAAGTCCAGCAGCAACCATCAGGACATTATTACTATATGCCTTAAAACCAGTTGTGGGTGTCACAACTGGCATAGGTGAGTGAAATTCTTATACACCACCTTGATATTCAGTGTCACAAGTGAAAGTAGGGCACTATTGCGCCTCTTGTTCCCCCTCCTTTTCTTTTATTACTGTCTCCATGCTGTCAGTCTTGATTCCAGACTACATCATGTCTACACCACAACCAACTCCATCCTATCAGTCACCAATACCGATTCCAGCTTTACTGCTGCATCTCAGTCCAGCCAGACCTCCCGTACCTGCATCCCTGACTATAGAGTCAGCTGTGGCAGTATTGGGGACAGCCCTGGAAGGAGTGATGCCTGGTGTCTAACAGCAGCTAGGTCCATATGCACTGTCTGGTGAAAGCCCAGTAGGCACTTAGTCACTGCCCTCCAGGGTAAACCTGGTCTGTGGCACAGTGGAACTGAGGCGCCCCCAGGCCGTGGGGTACTCAGAAACCGGATCTCTGCCCTTTTTATTGTACAAATAAAGCCGAGAGGTAACTATTCATAATAGCCTTGGTGCCGGTTGATTCCCCAGCGCTCACACAAATACCTATTACTCTTTTTGAAATACCTAGGTGTCAGTGTCTCTGAACTCTCTCTCCGTTGCTGTGTCTGTGGGTAGTGTTGCTGGGAATCTAGAACCCCCACTGTCCGGTATTGATAGCCGGGATGTGTGACCTTGCACAGTCTCAGACTCCGGTGTCCGTTCTATGCGCTGTCGTCTGGGGTGAGCACGGAGTTGCTCAGCCTCCCAGGTGTGTTCCTCCTCCTTTCCTCAGACCCTAGCCTTAGGCCTGGAACTCAACAGTGGACTCTGAGATGAACTTAGCATGGCTCTTTTACACTCAGGTCCTCTTCACAGTCCTCCAAGGAACTGAACTCTTGCTCCTCTCCAGACTAGAATATGTAGTGGAGCTCACTCTGAACCCAGGCTTGGTCTCCCCCTTCTGGCCTGGAGCTGTTGGTGTAGTGTGTGTTGCCTGATGAGAATACCCTTTTGTTGCTCTCTTGTGACACCACCACCCGGGGGCAGTGATGACACTGTGGCACTTTGACCCAGGGGTGCAACAGATCCACACTCACAAACGTGACAGGTACATCCCCCCAAAAAAATTAATTGATTTAAGGACCAAAGCTTGACATCATGAATATGGGAATGGAATGTTTAGAGGTATGTTACACAACCAAAGGACTTGGGTGCTCTAGCCTTTGGCAGCTGTAATTATTGTGATGAACCATTGACACCAGGTTATTATAGCATTAATGAAATTTGTGAGATGGCTATTTCAGTGGAAGTTGACATCATACTAAGAACCATATCACTAGCACTTGACATCTCTGTCATCTCAACATCATATAACACGCAATTATCCTTACAATTGGTATTGCAGAACTGGAATTTGTATATCATCGTATTATTGGCACCAAAAATGTCCTGTCAGCTTGTGTTATTTGTTCTTTTTAGTAATTTACTTTGAGTATACATATTAGTAAACGTAACCTGTAATTGATTAGACAGCTACAATATTATTCACAAAGACTGCAGAGCAGTCTACACGTCACAGAAAGGAGTTTTTATGGCTGAAATACAAAAAAAAATGTATTCTTTGCTAGTAAAACAACACAGTTAAGGCATGTATACAGTGATAAGCGAATTGACTTTCCACTATTCGGTACTCGCATGGATATTATGGTACTTGGGCTACTCGATGCTCGACGAGTATTTGTGTGCTCGTCTCGTGAGATTCAAGTGTCCTGCCCAGCATGCCTGGCAATGGATTTCTAGCCACTAAACATGCTGGCCTTGCTTGCCAATCAAAGTAATGTTGTAGCCATCTTTATCATGGAATTACTATGATTGGCTGGTCGCCCGGCATCATAATGTCTATATAAGCCCTACCACCGCCATCTTGCTGTTGTATGGGGTCCTCCCCGCCTCCAGCCCTCTCTTGTTCAGCCTTCTGTAAGTGTCATCACTGTTGTATGATGTCTTCCCCACCTCTAGCCCTCTCTTGTTCAGTCTCCTGTAAGTGTCATCGCTATTATATGGTGTCCTCCCTGCCTCCAGCCCTCTCTTGTTCAGCCTCCTTTATGTGTCATCGCTGTAGTATTAGCATATAAGGACGAAGTGTCGTATGATCCGTGCTGCTACCAAAGGAAGACCACACTCTCATTTCTATAGATCGATGTTGTATGGTATCCTCCCTGCTTACAGCCCTCAGCGATTACACATACAGGAGGCTGAACAAGAGAGGGCTGGCGGCAGGGAGGACACCAGCAGCAGCGATGACACATACAGGAGGCTGAACAAGAGAGGGCTGTAGGCGGTGAGGACACCATACAACAGCGATGACTCACTACTGAGTAAGTCCCTCTGGACTCCTTATCTGTACACTTTATAAAGTGTTATGTACAACTTACAGGGGAGCTAGAGACATGGGAGACCCCTTCCCTGAATGCAGCTGACATGCTGCATTCAGTGCTGCATTCAGTTAGCATAGCACCAGGGGGGTGACAGGTCCTCTTTAAATACTGTCAAATAGAGTAATTCCATGTTTTTGTGTCCTTTTAAAAACACTGGGTCTTCTGTCAATAATTTTTGGTGTCACATTTTTCTTGCCACCAGAAGTATATATGATATATGTCCAATTTCCAATTCTAAATGTTTGTTGTGTATGTGCAAGTGCAGGTTGTGTGCAGGAGCCATCAGTGCCGGCTGCCTGGACAGCATGTTGGGAAGCACTTAACACAGGGGAAGTGCCAGAGGTTTCCTACTCAGTCCCAGTTTTGTTGCCTAGATGTTCTAACCACCTAATGGGAAATTGCATATGTCAGCAGTATTTAAAGAACAAAACCTATACATATGTTTGCCAGAACACAACAAAGCCACCAGGGAAAATATAAAGTATAAATATATGCCAATTCAGTCTGATCTAGCTGGCAAAAACACAACACATAAAAAAAATTAGGCTACACTTGGAAAGTAATAATTTTGATGAACAATGTATTAATTATCAAATATGTCAATCATTAAAATAAATTAATAGTACATAATATATGATATAAGATAATACACATACGGTAAATAGTTTAGCATCTATCATATAATGTGAATAATAAGATAACTCAAAACTGGAAACATTACATATGTCATAAAACAATTAAATAAATAAGTGAATAAAAATAGTTGATATATAAAATGAAACACATTACGCCAGGGCTTTCTCAAGCGCATATATGCATCAATAGTAAACTATTTGTTGACGGAATCATTAAGATAGCAAATAATAATAGATCAAACTACTGGAAATAGCAAAGAACACTACATGTTGCAGTTGAAACTTAGGAAAATACATATGATGAGATCAAAAATGATGTACATTAAAGTAACAGTGAATACAAAAATCAGTGCTATACATATCATTAAAGTGAGAGTGTGTAAATAGACAAAAAATTGCACTTTCATGTGACAGTGTGTGAGAAATGCTTCGTGGATTCAACAATGCACATTTTGTAGATGTGATTAAGCCTAGGGTAACACTTGGCAGTCTGTTTTTGGGCAGCCTCCATTACTGCTATGCGTTTTTTAAAGTTGCCATTTTGATGGCAAAAAAACGCTAGCGTTAACACATGCGTTAATGCATGGTACCTATATGTACCATGCATTAACGGATGCATTTCCCATAGGGCCTCATGTTAAAAAAGCTATGCGTTTTTTTACTGCACCCAAAAACGCTGCTAGCAGCGTTTTGGGTGCAGTAAAATAACGCATAGCGTTTTTTAGCAGTGCATTTTGACATTGCTTTTTTTCCATTGATGCCTATGGATCCGTTAACAGATCAGTTTTTCACAAAGCTCAAAGTTGAAAAACTGATGGTTCTATCAGATCCAGGGCTCAAATGTGACCCTAGCCATAGACTAAGTTTTTGTATTTCCAGGCCATGTCACTTTAACAATATACTAGGGTTGAATTGTTAAAACTAGTCGGTGGTAAATATGAAGAAGTTGCCCAAAGCCACTGATCCCGATGGCATCTGATTTTTTGTGATGGACTTTCTTTTATTTTTCTCTTCGATAAATTTGGAGAAATCTTTCATTGTGCGCAACAGCACAAGGGCTATGACTCTCCATCCGGAAAATCTAAGGAAACTTAAATAATTTCATATGTATATGTCATTGCTGAATACCGAAAGAGCTTAAGGAGAAATACAAGCAGCTGAAAGGAAAGTATACGAAAATAAAACAGGTAATATGAATCAGTACAGTTCACACCCTCTCCTGAATTTCATAATATTTAATTACTAAATTGATACTCATTATCAATGTAAATGATGTACATATATGTTTAAACATATGTATATTACACATCACTAAGTAACAGGCACAGAGTTTTAATGAAATGTATAGAGATTGGATAAATAGAGCATAATTGTTGATGTACAGTATGTAATTTCCATCTCATAATATACAAATTGTTTTTTGCTATTGTGGATGATCTTAGACTAGTTGTGTATTGGAGTCTATGGGTGCGCCAAGGCAAATCTATGGCGCTAGTGTGACCCTAGCCATACTGTTTGGCTGCCTGTGTGTTAACTGTTGTCTACACTGTTTGTCTGCTACCAAAATGTTGGGACTTAGTCATTTTTTCATTAAAAACGCTTATGCATTAACACATGCGTTAACGCAGGTGCCTATATGTGCCATGCGTTAACGCATGCGTTTCCCATAGGGCCCCATGTTAAAAAAAAGCATGCATTTTTTTACAGCACCTCAAAAACGCAGCTAGCAGCGCTTTTGTACTGCTGCATAAAAATGCATGTGTTTTTTTAAAAAACACACACACATGCGTTAACGCATATGCGTTTTTGGACTTAGAAAACAAAAATGTCCAAAATGTTCCTAAAAACGGAATTAAGACAAAAATGGATGGTATGTGTGAACCTGGCCTTGGCTGACTTAGGCTGGGGTCACATTTGGAAGGCACAATCCGGTAACCGCATCCATTACCAGATCCGGTATTACCCTGTGCCTTCAGACTAATGTTCCACTGGAAAAACTGTCCCTAAAAACGCATGCGGTACCGGATGTGCCCTTAATGTGGCATCCAGTACCGGTTGCAGTAGACCATCCTGTAATGCAGGCATTCATATGTGTCTTGCGTTACCGGATTCGGTTTACATAGACACCCATGTTATCAAAACCAGATCCTGTCCCTAAAACGTTGCCTGCATGATTTTTACCGCAAATTGGAAAACTGGATCCGATAAACACTAGGCAGTTAAGGCAATCCGGTTTTTGTATTGCTGCCTATGGGTGCGGATCCGGATCTGGTTTTCGCCATTTTTAATGGACAAAACCTGACCCGGTTTTGAAAACAAAACCGCAAATGTGACCCTAGCCTTAATCAGATCAGCGATATATGCATTAATATCTGCACTAAGCCATGCTAAATTTATTTTTTACAAATGTCATGTTATCCTTGCTTGTAGCAGATAATGTGGTCTGCATTGGCGTGACAAATCCACTGATTCCAATAAATGCCTTAACTGACATAAAACTGGAGGCTGGACATGACAATACTCTTATAGCAATCTATTGGGATTTTATGTGATATACCAACACATAGTAGCAAATATTTGTGAAGTGTAAAGGAAATGATACATAGTTTTCTAAATATTCTAAAAATAGATATATGAAAATTGTGTTATACAGTAATATGTACAGTAACATAACATAGTAACTAGAGATGAGCGAGTACTAAAATGCTCGGGTGCTCGAAGCTCAGGCCGAGCATCCCAAGATACTCGTGTACTTGGCCTGAGCACCGAGCCCAATGTTATCCTATGGGAGACCCGAGAATTTTTCTGGTATGACCACCGGCAGCATGGATAACCCCTAAAAATGTCATAAAAGTAACAGAACAGTGCTTAAATAACATGGGAACAGCATGGGGAAGACCCCTGTAAGCATTTCAGACCCCAAGGTCACTGCTGTGAACAATGTTGACTTTTACGGACTGTCTTGAAAACGTTACAAAATGAAACCAAAATGGATTTTCCTGGAGAAAATATTAAGGGCTCATACCCACTTGTGAGACAGAGTTGGTGTATGTTAGTTTTTTACATTACATGAAAGATTTTTTTTTTTTAAATTGTGTAGCACTCCGATGCCTCTGGGAAGAGACGTACATGAAGGCCTCTTTAAATAAAGTGCCCATTTTAAGGAAGTGGGTGTATTGTAGTGTTGCCTTTTGGCAGGGCAGCCAAAAATTGTGTGGCACTCTTATGCCCCTGGATAGAGATGTGCATGAGGGCCTCTTTAAATATTGTGCCCATTTTAAGGAAGTTTGTCTTTTGTAGTATTGCCCTTTGGCAGGGCAGCCAAAAATTGTGTGGCACTCTTATGCCCCTGGATAGAGATGTGCATGAGGGCCTCTTTAAATAAAGTGCCCATTTTAAGGAAGTGGGTGTATTGTAGTTTTGCCTTTTGGCAGGGCAGCCAAAAATTGTGTGGCACTCTTATGCCCCTGGATAGAGATGTGCATGAGGGCCTCTTTAAATATTGTGCCCATTTTAAGGAAGTTTGTCTTTTGTAGTATTGCCCTTTGGCAGGGCAGCCAAAAATTGGGAGGCACCCCAATGCCCCTGGATAGAGACATGCATGAGGGCCTCTTTAAATATTGTGCCCATTTTAAGGAAGTTTGTCTTTTGTAGTATTGCCCTTTGGCAGGGCAGACAAAAATTGTGCGGCACTCTTATGCCCCTGGATAGAGATGTGCATGAGGGCCTCTTTAAATAATGTGCCCATTTTAAGGAAGTGGGTCTTTTATAGTATTGCCCTTTGGCAGGGCAGCCAAAAATTGGGAGGCACCCCAATGCCCCTGGAAAGAAACATGGAGGAGAGCCTCTAAATAGTGTTCCCATTACATAGGAGCGGGTCTCCTGTACTTGTAATGCCCATTCTGTAAGCATGGACTAAAACATTTACCCCTGGGGGTATACATGAAACTACTGCCTAACCTTTGAACGGTTAGGGTCATCATCATCATAATTATGATGTAAAAGAATTATGTTTTCGTGGCATCATGAACCACGGTCGCACTGATCGTATGATGGTGGCGGATGAGGAGAAGGAAGAGCAGTACAACAAGTAGCCAAAGTCATCAAGTGTGTACCCATGTGTGGGTGTGCGGAGGTGCATGGCAATTTACCGGCACAAAATTTAAATTCCGCTATCATTTGGTGGTGGTGTGGTGAAGTCAGGCCCAATCCAACCCTTGTTCATCTTGATCAGAGTCAGCCTGTCAGCATTTTCAGTTGACATGCAGGTGCGTTTATCAGTAATGATTCCACCTGCGGCACTAAAAACACGCTCTGACAAAACGCTAGCGGCAGGGCAGGCCAGGACTTCCAAGGCGTAGAGAGCGAATTCCTGCCACGTGTCCAGCTTGGATACCCAATAATTATAAGGCACAGAGGAGTCTAGGAGCACTTTTGTACGATCGGCAAGGTACTCCCTCAGCATCTTCGCAAACTTTGCAGTCCTTGTGACACTACCCCCGCACCTCAGGGCCTGTGTTACGGGAGGTGCTGAGAAAACTGTCCCAGATCTTTGAGAGTGTTCCCCTACTTCTGCTGGATTGGACTTGTGCCTCTCTTGGCCGGACGTCTTGGTTGTCCATCGAATAGTGACCTCTGCTGCTAGCGTTTTCAGAAGGGCATTTTTTGACTAATTCCGTGACTATGGCCTTCTGGTACTGCAGCATTTTTGTAGACCTCTCCGCCTTGGGAATAAGAGAAATAAAGTTATCCTTGTGGCGTGGGTCTAAAAGTGTCACCAACCAGTAATAAGTGTCCGCCAAGATGTTGATAACGCGAGTGTCACGAGACAGGCAGCGTAACATAAAGTCAGCCATGTGCGCCAGACTGTTAACAGGCAAGACTTCAGGGTCCTCACCAACAGCATGACTGTCCATGCTGGCCTCATCCTCCTCCTTCTCTCCCCTGTCCTCTGGCCATCCACGCTGAAACGACGGTCTGACGGTTGTGCATGTATTACCGTCAATTCCACATGAAATTAGCTCTATTTCTTCATTCTCCTCCTCCTCGTCATAATCTTCCAATGCACATTGGGATGAGATGAGGCTGGGCTGTGTGTAATCAATAGTACGGTTTCTTGCTGCAACTCATCGTGCTCCGCCTGCAATGCATCGTCTTTGATTTTGAGCAGAAAGCGTTTTAGAAGACAGAGATGCGGGATGGTAACGCTAATGGTGACCACCATCTTGTGGAGTCCTCAAAGTTTTGGAGGATGGTACATATGTCGGACATCCATGTCCACTCCTGAGGTCTTATGTGTGGAGTTTGAACCGTATACTGACGACCTAGTTGATGCTGGTACTCAACAGCTGCTCTCTTCTGCTCACAAATCCTGACCAACATGTGCAGAGTGGAATTCCAATGCGTGGGGACATCACACACCAGTCTGTGAGCTGGAATCTGCAAATGCCGCTGAAAGCCGGCAAGGGCGGCAGAAGCAGTAGGTGACTTTCTAAAATGGGCACACAGGCGGCGTACTTTGACGAGCAGATACGACAGCTCCGGGTAGGATTTAAGAAACCGCTGAACCACGAGGTTGAGCACATGGGCCACACATGGAACATGTGTCAGCTCGCCTCAGAGCTGCCACCAGGTTCCGACCATTGTCACACATGACCATGCCTGGCTGTAGGTTCAGCGGTGTGATCCAGTGATCTGCCTGCTGTTTCAGAACTGTCCACAACTCTTCAGCATTGTGGGGTTTGTCACCTACGCATATTAGCTTCAGCACAGCCTGTTGCCTCTTAGCCGAGGCAGTGCTGCAATGCTTCCAGCTTGGGACTGGTGTGGAGGGTGAAGTGGAGGAGGAGGCTGAGGAGCATGACGTTTCGGACCTGTACACTGTGGGTGAAACCCTGACTGAGTTAGGGCCTGCAATCCTTGGTGTCGGAAGGACGTGTTCCGTCCCAAGCTCAGACTGGGTCCCGCCTTCCAGAAAATTAACCCAGTGTGCCGTCAGCGAGATGTACCTGCCCTGCCCACAAGCACTTGTCCACGTGTCCATGGTTAGGTGGACTTTGCCTGAAACTGCGTTGTAATGCACGTGTAATGTTTTGTGACACGTGCTTATGTAATGCTTGGACAACACACCGGGAGAAATAGTGGCGGCTGGGGATTGAGTAATGTGGGACAGCAGCCGCCATCAGGTCGCGGAATGCTTCCGTCTCCACTAGCCTAAAAGGCAACAATTCCATCGCAAGCAGTCGCGAAATGTGTGCATTTAGAACTGTAGCATGTGGGGGCGTTGGCAGCGTATTTGCGCCTGTGTTTCAAAGATTGGTGTATGGATAACTGAACGCTGCGCTGGGACAAGGACGTGGTTGATGATGGTGCTATTTCTGCTTGTGCAACTACAGGTGAAGGACAGGAGGCATCTTCGCATGCAGTATGGAGAGGGGATTGTCTTGCACGCACAACAGTGCAAGACGCAGCGGTGTCACTCGCAGACACTGCTCCTGGACTCTGGTGTACATCCCACAAAGTCGGGTGCTTTGCTGACGTGCATGATCATGCTGGTGGTGGTCAGGCTGCTAGTTTTGCTATCCCTGCCGATGCTGGCATGGCAGGTGTTACAAATGGCCATTTTGGAATTATCTGCAGACACCTTAAAAGACAGCCAGACTTGGGAAGACCTAACAGTTGTACTGGCAACACCTGTCGTGTTGTTGTTCCGGGGAACGGTTGCCTGCCTTCTGCCTGCAGCCAGCACCCTACCTCTTCAGGCCTGTTGTGATGCTACGCCTAACTCCCCCTGTGCACTGCTGTCCTTGCTCTGCATGTAATCCTGCCAGGTTGGGTCAATTACTGGGTCATCCACCATGTCGTCTTCCACTTACGCACCCTGGTCCTCCTCCTTACTTTCTGGCAATTGTGTCTCATCATCGTCCACGTCTTGTTGAGACACATTCCCACCGTTGCCTTCGTGAGACTGTGGCTGCTCAACTGGAGCTGGCGAGAGGCCAGAATCTAAGAATGGATAAGTGAACAGCTCTTCAGAGTGTCTAAGTGTGGGATCGGTTATGTCCGGGGCCGGGCACTCGGCATGGTGGGAGGAAGGAGGATCAGGGTGTGGAATGTGCGGTCCAGTCTCACGGCTACTGACACTTGACCGTGTGGAAGACAGGGTATTTGTGGTGGTGCCAAACTGACTGGAAGCATTATCCGCTATCCAACTAACAACCTGTTGATACTGGTCTTACTTTAATAGTGGTGTACTGCTGCCGTCCCCTAGAAATTGGGACAGGAAGGTCTAGCGAGATAATGTGGGCGTTTATCGTGGCGCAATTCGAGCTTGCACACGGCCTCGGCCTCTGCCTGCACCACCATCATGTCCAGTTCCTTGTCCCTTGCCACCGACCTTGCGCATTTTCAATGTTGTGCTGCCGGTGTACAGCTAAATGAAGGCATCCAAAAAATGGTTTTTAGCTGCACACTGAGATTACAGATTATAGCGGTTTAATCCTGGCAGCTGGAATGGTCAGATACAAACGCTGACGCATATACCGTGTTTTGGCATATACTACTTGGAGCTACAAGCCACTCCTGCTGCACTAAGATGGTAAATGAATGCAGACAAGAGTTGGTTTTTAGCTGGACACTGAGATTACAGATTAGTGGTTAAATCCCAGCAGGTGTACCGGTCAGAAACAAACGCTGACGAGAGTACAGAGTGTTTTGGAGAATACTAATTTCCAGAGTGACAAGCACAGCGCGGTCAGGTCTTATAAAGACTTGATCACGCTGTGCGGCCAGCCAATCACTGTAAAGCCACAACCAACAGAGCTTTGGCTTTACAGTGGCTGTTAGCCAATCCCTGCATATATGCTGGCTCTGTAAAGAGCGCTAACATGCAGGGAGGTGGACCCTGAGCATAGCAAGAGTATTGCGGGATTACTCGGTACTCGCCGAGTACCCCGAGTACCGAGATATTCGTGCGAGTACCAAGTAGTGACAAGCATACTATCTCGTCCCTACTGAAGACAAAATCGGGCCCTGGCCTTTGACTTACGTATATCCGTTAGTTTATTGTCCACTAGCTGGGTGCCCGATGCAGATGCATCGGGATTCTAGCAGAGCGAGTCTGTGACTCGCAATGGCCGCTTCGCGGCCAATGCTTCGCGCTGCTAAGGCGACTCGCCATGCCCGCTGCCTTAGAACTCACCTTAGAACTGCTCGCAATGGCCGCTGCGCGGCCAATGCTTCGGTCGTATCCACATGACGACACTGACTCGCAGCGTGAGCGGACTCAAAACGGGCAAAAAACCCATTCGTGATTATATAATAGATTAGGCTTAGGTAAATTATGTGTAACATGTAAATTGCTTGAATTTAGGACTTTACCTGTAATATGGACCAAATTACAATTTAAACCTGTGTAACCTAATGTGCCCTGTTGGTTGTGTCCCAATCATACATGCCAAATTTCAGCTATTGTGGATGATGCTTTTGGAAAAAACACATACAAAAAGTTTTGTATCAACAAACATTTCTTATTCACATATGAGTATTATAGGATGTGTGTGAAAACTTAATAGAAACAATAATCTGACCAATTTCTGAGTTATTGTCAGCAGTAAGACAAAATCATCAAACAAATATTAAAAACAATAAATTAGTTGATTGCATCAAAAAGTAAACAAAACATATAACGTTAAATACTGTGGAACACAAATTGGTTAAGGCACCCAAAAAATAAACAGAAACAAAATTAAAGGTTGTGGTAGCTAACACTTCCATCATGGACATGTGCTATATTTTGGGCAGCCAAGGCCTCAGGGACCGCATTGGAATATGCTGCCATGGTTGGCCAATGTAGGGACATTGGTACCATCACATGTGATGGCATTGTGGACCTCTGGGATGGCAGGAAGTGAGGTGGCCTGGGCCACTGTGGTATGGCTGCCTGCTGAATGGGAGTATGGGCCATGGAATCAATTGTAAGTTTCCCATCCAACCCCTCATCAAGGGCCTGGTGGATGATTCTCTCCACATGTCGTCGTTGGTCGAGGGACAATGCACTCAGTCGCTCATGCACTAATATGGAGAGCGCACAATAGGGTGCCCTATCCTTTTGCTGAAGGACTCTGTTGGCTACTGCCATAATCTCCGCAGGTTGTGGTGTACTAACATTTATTCTGCGTCGACGAGCAGCCAATCTGGCTGCTGTAATAGGATCTGCAGCTCCTCGGGCTGTGAGCTTTCCAAGCTTGGTGGCTGTATGGTGTCTTGGGTCTGACTGCTGCCTCCTTCAAATCGATCCTGTTTGGTTTTAAATAGAACAAGGGTTAATTGCATTTTTTGTTGGTTTGGCCTTGCAAGAAAACATTTGCACTATGATGGGCAAAGTTACACACAAATACACTCCTAAGACAGGAAGGACACTTTTGTCCCCAGCCATAAAGGTTACAAATTATTTTTGTACTAATGTCTCTCCTGTGTTGAAGTGTTCAACATGTACATCACTGAACCTTTGTATGGTTGGCTTGTTTGTTAGGTCAATTTAACTAGGCTACATGTTATAGATGCTTAGTTGACATTTCTGTACATTAACCCCCATGTGGACCAGACACATGCCACAAGCAAACTAAATTCATCAACAATGAGGTAAGCAACATGTTTACATACAGTACTTACATCTTCCGTGGATTCGGGATTCTCATTAGTGGCTACATCAGCTGGTGGGAAACTTAGAGTTGAGGACAGTTGCCGTGGGGTATGCTGGTCCATGATGAACCTTCAAATCCAGGGAAGGTGAATAGACAGTCCGCACTGCTTGAAATAATCAGTCACAAGTCTTTAGGTAAAAGACCCCCCTTCTTTATTTCCACCTACGCGTTTCAATGCAACTCCGGGCACTGTCATCAGGGCCTGATGACGGTGCCCGGAGTGGCACTGAAACGCGTAGGTGGAAATAAAGAAGGGGGGTCTTTTACCTAAAGACTTGTGACTGATTATTTCAAGCAGCGCGGACTGTCTATTCACCTTCCCTGGATTTGGATATCTTTACACGTGCTACGTGGCGGTGGAGGTCCTGCAGCAGCTTAAAAACTACATGCTATTGAAACTAGTTGTGGGTGCACACAACTAGACCAGGTGAGTGCACCTCTTTTTGATCTGAGTACAGAATCAGTGTCATATTGATAGGGCACTATTGCGCCTCGTTTTGTCTCCTTTATCTTTTTTCCATGATGAACCTTAGCTGCTCAAAGTACCACAATTTAGGCTTATAAACTGCATCACCACTTTTGCCAGATTTTTTTGACTTATCAATTTTTTCAAGCTCCTTTTTATAGACAGTGCGCAGTGACCTTATACACAACTTCACAAAATGTATATTGCAGACATCCTGAGGGTGGTATTGTTGGGACAATGCTACGAGTCTCTCATACGCAGCCTGTTTGGCCTCTCGGTTGCTGTACTCCGGGCAGCATAGCTCCCACAAGCACTTCAGCTCACAACATAAATCAATGAAGGCCGTCAGGAATTCTCGGGTTTGAGTGGCCATCTGTGATGGAAAGAAGACAAACATGCAAATATCAGCATACAACATTTTCAAATGATTATTGGAACACACATTTCACAGATTGCCTAGCCGAACATTGTTGTGGAGCATTTAAGATCCAACGCCAATAGTATCATATGGATTGAGATCATGAATGACCAGTAATTGATGGCCATAATGTCATCTGGCAAGGTAGCAAGAAAACACAAGGATAGCTCTAGTAATGTACCCTGCGGTAGTTGTATTGCGGCACATACTCCACCATTAAAAGTAGACCAATGTGTTTTGTCTGGTGCTCTGTTAAAGGGACACTGTGAACCGGTTTTGGCCATTTCATCTGACTGCAGCATAGTGTAGAGATAGAGACCCTGATTCCAGCGATGTGTCACTTACTGAGATGCTTGCTGGCATTTTGTAGAAATTAATGTTTGGCCTACTTCAGATTTTGCAGGTTAAGACTATGCTGGACTGTTTCATTAGTCCTAAAATGTCATGAATTTTAAATGTACAAATGATAGGCTGCCTTCACATTTGCGTTTGTGTCTGCATGCTGATGGCATGCAGACACAAACGCAGGGAAAAGCAGGGTCATTTTGATGTGTCCGCAGCGGAGAATGTCCGCCTGCGGACACATCACTACGGACCCCGGGCAGCCAATCGGCGGTGTCCGGGGGCGGGCCGGAGGCAGGCTGGAGGCGGAGATCAGCAGCAGAGATCTCCTCCTCCCGGCCGGCGGTAAGCTCCGGGACGTGTCAGCGGGTTAAACAGCTGATGTGACAGCTATTTAAATCTCCCGCGCCGACACCGAGGGGAGATGTCAGCGCGGGAAGATTCAAACAGCTGTCACATCAGCTGTTTCTACCCGCCGTCAACCGCTAGGAGATTACCGGCGGCGGGGAGGAGGAGATCATCAGAGGCTCCAGCTGATCTCTCGGTGGCCATTGGTGATCTCCTGTGACATTACCGGCGGCCACCAGGAGAGATTTCAATGGGTCCGCAGCGTTCTCCTGCGCTGTCAAGTGCAGAAAACTGCGGACCCATGGACGCCAATGCATTCTTTTGTGCGCTGGGGGAAGCTTGCTGATTTTCCAAGGTCCCCGAGCGCACAAAAAATGCAACATGCTGTGTCCCGGGTGCGGACAGGGGACCCTGGAGAGAGCAGATATCTTCCACATCCGCACCCGAACGCAGCAAATGCTGGCAAACGCAGGCACTATGCGTTCCTATGTTAAACATAGGAACGCAGTGCGCATGCACTTGACTGCGTATGGGAACGCAGCTTACACTGCGTTCACATACGCAAATGTGAAGGTAGCCTTAGAACATTGATTTGAAGAAAACTACACTGAGCAGCCCATTAAGTGACGAATCGCAGGAATCAGGGTCTCTGTCTCTACACTATGCTGCAGTCAGCTGAGATGGTAAAAAGCTGGTGACATTGTCCCTTTAAGACGCATTTTATATGGGCAAAAGGTGCTCACGTTTTAGCTCTTGATCTGTTTGCAAACATTGCCACTTCATTGTTAACACATATGTACAGGATAGCAGACACATTCAAAGTAGAAACCGACAAATATCTGTAAACAAACATAACACTGCTGTAATCATATTGTGATAGGTTAGGGAATATGAATGCCCAAGAGCGTGCTGTGGTGTCAGCTGCCTTCTATATGGAAGCTGCTCGGCTGGAGGAGGCAACGCTACAGAGGAGGTGAAGGAGACCCGCCATATCTTGGTGAGGGAGTGGCTGCGTAGGAGACAAGCTAACACCCATATGCGTCTTCTCAGACATCTGCAAGAACACAACCCAGATGACTTCCACAATTACTTGCGCATGTCGGAGGAGTCCTTTAATTTCTTGAGACCGTTAATTTCCAGACAGGACACTGTGATGCGTCCAGCAGTTTCAGTAGAGGAGCATGTGGCTGTGACCCTCCGATTTCTCGCTACAGGACAGTCTATGCAGGACCTCCAATTCTCTTCTGCAATATCACGGCCACTACTTAGTATCCTGATTCCGGAGACGTGTGAGGCTATTATACGGTGCCTCCTCCCTACAAATATGCCATTTCCCCAAACGCTGGAGGAATGGCTGATTATAGCCAGGGACTTTAATGTACGCTGGAATTTCCCTAAATATGGCGGCGCATTAGATGGGAAACACGTGCGCATCACCCAACCTCACAAAAGTGGCTCCTTTTATTTTAATTACTAGCTGTACTACCCGGCTACGCCTGGGTTAATAAATAACTGCTGTTAGCTATAACAAAATAGAATTTGAATATGTCATATTAATGACCTGCAGGAAAATAGAAGCTGAGCTGTGATTGGTTGCTATAGGCAGCCTAATAAATCTCCAGCCAACCGTAAACCCTCCCTCCGGCCGGGCAGTATGTTACCTCACACATACACATAATAGACAGCTCATGTGACTGACATCTGCCTTAATTCCCTATATGGCACATGTGTTGCACATTGGCTGTTTTTAATCAGATATTTATGTTTGGAAATTAAAGATTGCACACGTATGAGGCGATTGTGTGAGGCGATTTGTGCACATCTGTGTCTGTCTATGTGGTGTGTGTATCCCTGGGGTGTGTGTGTCCCTGTGGGGTGAGTGCATGTGTCCCTATAGGGTGTGTATGTGTGTGTCCCCCTGTGGTGGGGTCTGTGTGGTGTGTGTGTGTGTCTGTTGTGTGTGTGTCTTTGTGGTGTGTGTGTGTGTATCTGTGGGGTGAGTGCATGTGTCCCTATAGGGTGTGTATGTGTGTGTGTCCCTGTTGGGGGGTCTGTGTGGAGTGTGTGTCTCTTCGTGGTGTGAGTGTCCCTGTGGGGTGAGTGCATGTGTCCCTATAAGGTGTGTATGTGTGTGTGTCCCTGTGGGGGGGGGTTTCTGGGTGGTGTGTGTCTGTGTTGTGTGTGTCTCTTTGTGGTGTGTGTGTCCCTGTGGGGTGAGTGCATGTGTCGCTATAGGATGTGTGTGTGTCCCTATGGAGTGTGTGTGTCTGTGTTGTGTGTGTCTCTTTGTGGTGTGTGTGTGTGTTCAGGTGCGTGGTGAGTATCCAATGTTGGGGCTGCACCTTAGCGACTATACACTTGCTGTTACTCTTTGTGTGCATGTGGTGTGTATACATGTCCCCGTGCATGGTGAATATTCCATGTTGGGGCCCCACCTTAGTGACTGTATGCTGGAATATGCTGTTAGTCTTTGGTGCTGTCATTAAGCCCCTCTCATTCACAACTGTCAACTGGTAACTGTCACTTTTTCCCCATTATGTAGATAGGGGCAAAATTGTTTGGTGAATTGGAACGCGCGGGTTAAAATTTCGCCTCACAACATAGCCTATGACGCTCTCGAGGTCCAGATATGTGACTGTGCAAGATTTTGTGGCTGTAGTTGCGACGGTGTAGATGCCAATCTCGGATATACACACATACATACACGCATACACACATTCAGCTTTATATATTAGATAAGGGCTATTTTAGTGTCATACTTATGGCCCTGGTGAACGCACATTGTGATCTCTGACGGAGGTGTTCTTGACCACTCAATCTTTGGTCAGAAACTGAAGAATGGCCGTCTTAACCTCCCCACCAATGAACACACCATTGGGAACATGAAGTTTGTTATTTTGTCAGATGAGGCTTTCCCTCTTCATGTGAACCTCCTGAGGCCTTATCCACAAAGGCACTTGACAATAACCCAACGGATGTATAATTACCGACTTTCCCAGGAAAGTCGGGTTGTAGAAAATGCCTTTGGCATTATGGCGAGCAGATTTCGCATCTTTCACACCGCCATCAATATGAAATTGGAGTCCATCGATATGGGGATCCTAGCCTGCTGTGTCCTCCATAACTTTGTCCGACGAAGGGATCGGGCATCATACACTCCCCCCAACTTTGTGGACACAGTGGACACAAGCAATGGCCAAGTCGTGATGGGCGGTTGGTGGGCAGAAGATCCCAATATTGCAAATCTACAGGCGTTACGCCAAGCACACAGCCGGCATGAAGGAATGGCCAATAGGGATACCTATAAGGTTTACTTTAATGGTCCAGGGGCTGTGAGCTGGCAGAGCGACATGATCTGATTAGGTTTATGTTAGACTGTTAGACTTTTTTTTTTGTAAAATGAGAAAGCATATTTAATTATTACTTTTGCTTATGTGTGATGTTAACACATCTTTGTGTTTGGCCCAAAGGACCATTGTTTACACAAATTAAAGGAAAAAACAACAATTACTATAGTCACATGTGTTGAACATCTTTACTATGCACAAATACATAAATCTGTCAGTAACATGACCACACATCATACAAAGTGAAAGTAAGGACAATATTTACATATGCATAATACTCCTACATATACAATACTTCGCAACAAAGATGGATGAACACTGACTTGGGAGTGTGACAACACATGTCCATTGTAATTTTTGGACATATATTTGTATGTAATCGGAAAAATATGGAGAGAGTGGCAGTGACATAATTCCACCACGCCAATAAATATCATGAGTTGATGTAAAATATACACTCACAAAATGACATGTAGCATGATATAGTTCCACATTTATACATATAGTGTGAGGCTTCACATTACAGCCTTCTTTACAACATACACACAGGCCGACAGAATAATGAGCACAGATGTGCACTAATAAAGACGCTACAGTGTGACACTTTTCTATCACACAAGGGACATGGTGCAATGAATTAGTTCAGCGCAATGAGTGACCGTGCGGAAGATATAGATTATGGGAGGAGCGCAGGGAGAGCCAATAGCAACGCATTACCGAACACCAATCATAGCGAGTGGAGGTGTCACCCATACAACTGTGAAACGACTATTTTCCATGGTTCTGCTTATTGACGCCCATATTGACTGAACAGATCGTTGCAAAAACTAAAGTGTAACACTGCACACATGACTGAAAGAATCGGTCTCAGCATTGCACTTGCGATCGCTCCATCGTCTGATCGGACAGTCACTTGGAATAAAGTCTTCCCGTCTGACAGCTGTGTTGCGATCATTGGGCATCGCTCAAGCGATATGCTAAAATTACATCGCTCGTACGATTGCACGCGATATTGACGTGTGTGACGTCCCCATGAGTGACAGACCCAGGCTGGATATGTCCACCTCCCCAGATTGGGGTTTCTATAATTTAATTTACACTGCCTGCAGAAAATTAAGATTCACTACAACCTATATTTCCAATAATACTGCTATGTAATACTTAATTACCGTATATACTCGTGTATAAGCCGAGTTTTTCAGCACAAAAAATGTGCTGAAAAGTCCCCCCCTTGGCTTATACACGAGTCATATCAGCGGTATACAGCGCCCCCCCCATCAGTGGTATACAGGGCATACAGGGCCCCCCCCTTGCTGCCGCACACCTGTAAAGTAATAGATCATTATACTTATCCCTGTCGCCACCGCCGCTCTGCACCGTGCTCCTCCGGGTCTTCATGCTTCTTCCTGCTTCCTCCTCCGGCGGGCGCAGGCAATGACGTCATTGTCTGTGCGCCAGAGGAGGAAGGAGGAAGAAGCATGAAGACCCAGAGGAGCGCGGTGCAGAGCGGCGGCGGCGACAGGGATAAGTATAATGATCTATTACTTTACAGGTGTGCGGCAGCAAGGGGGGCCCTGTATGCCCTGTATACCACTGATGGGAGGGACTGTATACCGCTGGGGCTGCTGTGTACCACTGGGGCTGCTGTGTACCACTGGGGCTGCTGTGTACCACTGGGGCTGCTGTATTTACCACTGGGGCAGCTGTATATACTGCTGGGGCCTGTATATACCACTGGGGAGGCTGCTGTATACTACCACTGGGGAGGCCTGTATACCACACTGCTGGGGGCTGTATACCTGTGCTGGGGTCCACCCTCGGCTTATACACGAGTCAATAGGTTTTGCCAGGTTTTGGGGGCAAAAGTAGGGGGTCGGCTTATACACGAGTATATACGGTATATAATATTGCAATATAACAGACAAATAAAGCAAGTTTATACTATTCATTAAAGAAACTTATGATCTCTCTATTTCATAAAATTGAATATATGTATAAATGCATGTATTCATGTCAATGTGTTAATATACTCACCTACAGCCTGCTTCTCCGGTATCCAACACTGTTCTTCTCTTCTCAGTGACATCATCGCTCTGCAGACTCTCCAGGACACAAAGAGCTCTGCGTAACTCAAAAGTGGCTTTTACAATGTAGGCCTATGGAATATCAGTATGAGGCTCAGAACAAAGTCACTATAGGCTTACATTGTAAAAAAAGACATCTGGTTCATGCATAGAGCATACAGTGCGCTGGAGAGTCTGAATTGCGATGACGTCACTGAGAAGTGAAACAGAACTGCACTTGATCCCAGAGAAAGCAGTAGTGGGTAGCAGTAGTTAACACAGTCACACTACATTACATGCATATACATGCATTTAAAAAAATTTATATATTTTAGTGCTTCTTTAACCACAACCACTGCAGCAGGACTTATATTGCCTCATATAATAATAGTATAAAGGTAATACCAGTTCTATACCAGTGCTCTGCAGTCAATTTACAATGGCTATCAAAATTAGAGAACAACACAAAATTGCCTTAATGTTAGTGTCTCTGTTGTCCTATGCAAAAATTTTCTTAACATGAGTAAATTAGCAGTATTTTAAGCTTATTTCAAAAATGTAATATATTCCAAAGCACAGAATAAAAATGTAAATGAAAAAGAACACTGATCAAAGTTAGCGAATACTTTCAGATACCCACAAGTTATTGGTGTTAATCTGGCATTTGGTGCTAATTCCCTATTTAACTGGCAGCCTAACTTTCCACTTTGCACTCACTTTGCAGAAATGGTGTGCTGTTCTAAAGTGACTGAAACCCTCCAGCAGCAGATCGTCCAGATGAATGCCAAAGCGGTCACTCTATCAGCCATATCAACAAAAGTTGGTCGTCCAAGTCTGTGATTTCTAGAATATTGCATCTTCCCAAACTCTTTGAAGTCACGCAAAAAGACTGGTCACCCTCGAAAGAAAAAAATGCAAAAGAGGACAGTATAATGCAGAGAATCTCCATGGGTAATCATTTCAACACTGCAGCTGAAATAGCTCACCAGTTCAGGATCTGTCTTGAACTGGATTACCAAGACAAGGAAGAGCAAACTTGAGATGCAAAGGAGCTGAAATCCTGGTAGAATACTCAAGCCAAAAATCAGGAAGCGTAACTGGACCTTATAGAGGCAGAAAAACAAAAATACATGGAAGTGAGAAAGCAGAAAAAGTCATCAGAAGATCTACTAGAGTCCTTACACTTTGCACTGCACAGGAATGGATGTATCCTATGCTACAGTATGCAGTGAGAAGGAGTGGAGTTCAGGGACGAAGAGCTCAGGTAATCTCACTGCCACACTGCGCATGGCTGTTTTGTGTCAGGCAAGTCCTGCATGTGTGCAGCCCATGACCAGTTCGGCCCATCTGGCATTTGCCAGAATCGCCAAATAGCAAGTTCAGCCTTGCTAAGTGATATTTCTTTGAATTCTTGTTTACTACTTAGATGAGCATACTAACCATGGGAATCCACTAGGCTGGCTTCACACTGCAGTTTTTCACTGATCAGTGTCCATCAGTGTTTGGGTGCCAAAACCAGGAGTGTCTCCAAAACTCAGAACAGGTGTCAATCTTTCAATTATAGTTTTTCTCTGCAAGTTCCTCTCCTGGTTCCTCTCCTGGTTTTGGCACACAAACACTAATGGACACTGATCAGTGAAAAACTGCAGTGTGAAGCCATCCTAACTTTGTCCTGCATTGCTGCTTTGAAGGTCTCTGCTGCACAGGAAACAAAAATAAATGGAGGAAGTGTACAGTGAGTACACGAAACGTGTCGAGTAGGGATGGGCGAGTCTACTCGCTAGGACTCGTTACTCGGCGAGTAGTAAGGGACTCGCAGGACTCGGTACTCTGCGAGTTTCCCAGCAATTACTCGCACAGTAACGAGTCCAATGCAAGTCAATGGCAATCCTAGTTTTGTCAGAGTTTACTTTTTCTCACTCGCTAGACTCGCTCTATCATATCGCTATGTAGCTTGAATCTCCCCAAATCGTTTAAACAATCGCACCGCTTCACGGATACCTGCTGTCAGCAGCGAGTCTGAGCGAGTCTGAGCGAGTCTACGACTCAGAGTCCTGTATAATTGTTATAACAGCTCCCGCTGTTACTTCCGGGGCCGCCTATTAAGCTCATTACATATTCACTGCATGGTCAAACTAACAGCCAATCACAGGAGCTCACACTCTGTGGGAGCCTCTGTGATTGGCTGTTGTAATCAGACTGGATTTTCTCTGTCTGGACAATGATTCTGCTTGGTTGCCATACACATTAGTGTATGGCAACCAACCTGGCGTTGTAGGGTGTAAAATAAATAATTATTTAAAAACAAAACGCATGGGGCTTCGCAGCATTTTTAAGTCTAGCCCGATGAAAGCAGGCAAACTGCAAGCTGCCACCCTCAGCTGCTTAATTTCCCCTTGGCTGGGAAAAAAATGCGTGGGCTCCGCCCTATTTTCCATGCCAGCCAAGGTAAAACTAAGCAGCTGAGGGCTGATATTCTCAGCGGGGTGAGGGCCCATTGTTATAGGGTCCCCCCACGCTAAAGAATAGCAGCCCGCAGCCGCCCCTGAAAATGGCGCATTAATAATAAGCGCCATTTCCAGGCACCTTACCAGGCTCTTCCAGCGGCCCTGGTGGCAGTGGCACGCTGGGTGATAAAGGGGTTAATACCAGCTTTGTTATACAAGCTGGTATTAAGCCCGAGATTCTTAATGTCAGGCCAAGTTTGACCCGGCCACTAAGAATCTCCAATAAAGGGTTGAAAAAAAACCACACAGAGAAAAATTCTTTATTAAAAATAAAGACACAGACAGCATTAGGGACTCCATCTTTATTACCACCACATATCCCTCCAAAGATCAAGGTCTTCTCTCTTCTTTCTTCTCTCTTCTGTCTTCTGTCTTCCTTCTTCTTGTTGAACTCATTCAGCTCTGCTACATCACACATCACACAGCAGGGGAGGAAATGCGCTCCCCTGCTGTGTGATGAGTCAGTGAGGCTGTGAGCATTAAGCGGTGATGTCACCGCCGGCCCCTTTGCTATAGTAACCAAACTATCGGTTACTATAGCAACGCTTAAGCAGTGCCGACAGCACAGAGCTGACTCATTCATAAGCTGCTGGATTTAACTCCCTGCTTACCGATCACTGCAGCGCCGGTAAGCAAAGAGTTAACTCTGCTGTGACCGTGGCTGCAGTATGAGCGGCACATATACCAGCTGCTGTCACAGCAGAGTTAACTCTCTGCTTACCGGCGCTGCAGTGATCGGTAAGCAGGGAGTTAAATCCAGCAGCTTATGAATGAGTCGGCTCTGTGCTGCCGGCACTGCTTAAGCGTTGCTATAGTAACCGATAGTTTGGTTACTATAGCAAAGGGGCCGGCGGTGACGTCACCGCTTAATGCTCACAGCCTCACTGACTCATCACACAGCAGGGGAGCGCATTTCCGCCCCCTGCTATGTGATGTGTGATGTAGCAGAGCTGAATGAGTTCAACAAGAAGAAGAAGGAAGACAGAAGAGAGAAGAAAGAAGAGAGAAGACCTGGATCTTTGGAGGGATATGTGGTGGTAATAAAGATGGAGTCCCTAATGCTGTCCGTGTCTTTATTTTTAATAAAGAATATTTCTCTGTGCGGTGTTTTTTTTAACCCTTTATTGGAGATTCTTAGTGGCCGGGTCAAACTTGGCCTGACATTAAGAATCTCGGGCTTAATACCAGCTTGTATAACAAAGCTGGTATTAACCCCTTTATTACCCAGCGTGCCACTGCCACCAGGGCCGCTGGAAGAGCCTGGAAATGGCGCTTATTATTAATGCGCCATTTTCAGGGGCGGCTGCGGGCTACTATTCTTTAGCGTGGGGGGGCCCTATAACAATGGGCCCTCACCCCGCTGAGAATACCAGCCCTCAGCTGCTTAGTTTTACCTTGGCTGCCAAAAAAAAATGCGTGGGCTCCGCCCTATTTTCCATGCCAGGTGGCAGCTCGCAGTTTGCCTGCTTTCATCAGGCTAGACTTAAAAATGCTGCGAAGCCCCATGCGTTTTTTTTTTAAATAATTATTTATTTTATACCCTACAACGCCAGGTTGGTTGCAATCAAGCAGAATCACTGTCCAGATTGAGAAAATCCAGTCTGATTACAACAGCCAATCGCAGAGGCTCCCACAGAGTGTGAGCTCCTGTGATTGGCTGTTAGCTTGACAGTGCAGTGAATATGTAATGAGCTTAATAGGCGGCCCCGGAAGTAACAGTGGGAGCCTATTAAAGATGATTTAGCTATTGTAGCAGATAGAGCCTGAAGCTTCCGAGACACATCTGCGATTTGTAAATCGCACATTACTCGCTATTACTCGCTTCCCCATTCATTAACATTGGACTCGATAGACTCGCAACGAGTAGCGAGTCCCGGGCTCAGACTCGCTAGAGTCAAGCGATTCCGAGTAATTTAGGACTCGCGCATCACTAGTGTCGAGTCTGTGGAGGAATAAAGATCTTTGTCTTAAGATCCGAGGTTCTTGGAGTGAATTTCTTGGCCATATCTTCGAACAGCGCGATCTGCAGGCCGGATTCCTATATCATCGCATATGATTTGCACTGGAAACAAAGACACCCTACCTAAAAATCACTTGACACTGCAGCAAATCAGTGACCGTAGCAGTCAGAACAACAACTGTAGTGGTAGATTTATGATGATCTCAGAGTGCTGGAGATGAAGCAGAAACAATCACTAATGTGATTAAAAACAGCAATGATTTAAATCATAAAAATAATCAGCTGCATTCTCATATTGTTCTTAATTATGCCCTTTTGTCTCCTCCCCTGCCCAATAGATGTAGTTTGTTCAAACCATGTTCCTGTACTTTAAATAACAGACATTACACAGTTTGTAGCAGGAGCACATTTATAAGAATATCTCAGCACAGGAGCATCTTGTTTGACACACAATTGTGGAAATTATTATTATTATTCGTTCTCCAGAGTCACTGGCAAAGTCTCCCTCCCATAAAGTTAATAATGGCCAGCCCACATTATTAAAGATGCGGGCTTTCATGGGAAAATGCCCATCTGTAGCCATGATATTTATTTGTTTACTAGCTGTAGTACCCGGCTACGCCCGGGTTAATCAATAACTGATGTTAGCTATAACAAAATAGAATTTGAATATGTCATATTAATGACCTGTAAGAAAATAGAAGCTGAGCTGTGATTGATTGCTATAGGCAGCCTAATAAATCTCCAGCCAACAGTAAACCCTCCCCCTGGCCAGGCAATATATATTACCTCACACATACACATGATAGACAGCTCATGTGACTGACATCTGCCTTAATTCCCTATATGGCACATGTGTTGCACATTGGCTGTTTTTAATCAGATGTCCATGTTTGGAAATTAAAGATAGCACACGTATGAGGCGAGTTGTGTGAGGTGATTTGTGCACATCTGTGTCTGTCTGTGTGGTGTGTGTGTCCCAGGGGTGTGTGTATGTGTGTGTCCCTGTGGGGTGAGTGCATGTGTCCCTATAGGGTGTGTATGTGTGTGTGTGTCCCTGTTGGGGGGGGGTCTGTGTGGTGTGTGTGTGTATCTGTGCTGTGTGTGTCTCTTTGTGGTGTGTGTGTGTCCCTGTGGGGTGAGTGCATGTGTCCCTATTGGGTGTATATGTGTGTGTGTCCCTGTGGGGGTGTTCTTTGTGGTGTGTGTCTCTTTGTGGTGTGTCTGTCCCTGTGGGGTGAGTGCATGTGTCCCTATAGGGTGGCTATGTGTGTGTGTCCCTGTGGGGGGCGGTCTGTGTGTTGTGTGTGTCTCTTTGTGGTGTTTGTGTGTGTGTCCCTGTGGGGTGAGTGCATGTGTCGCTATAGGGTGTGCATATGTCCCATTGGGGATGTGTGTGTCTCTGTGTTGTGTGTGTCTCTTTGTGGTGTGTATGTTTGTTCGGGTGCGTAGTGAGTATCCAATGTTGGGGCTACACCTTAGCGACTATACACTTGCTGTTACTCTTTGTGTGCATGTGGTGTGCATACATGTCCCCGTGCGCGGTGAATATCTCATGTTGGGGCCCCACCTTAGTGACTATATGCTGGCATGTGCTGTTAGTCTTTGGCGCTATCATTAAGCCCCTCTCATTCACAACTGTCAACTGGTAACTGTCACTTTTTCCCCATTGTGTAGATAGGGGCAAAATTGTTTGGTGAATTGGAATGCGCGGGGTTAGAATTTCACCTCACAACATGACCTATGACGCTCCCAGGGTCCAGACGTGTGACTGTGCAAAATTTTGTGGCTATAGCTGACAGCTGTCGATTTTCCTCCAACACTTTTCCATTCACTTTTAGAATTTTGCCTCACAACATAGCCTATGACGCTCTCGAGATCCAGACGTGTGACTGTGCAAAATTTTGTTGCTGTAGTTGCGACGGTGTAGATGCCAATCCCGGATATACACACACACATTCAGCTTTATAGATTAGATTTATTGCAGAATACACTGTTATTTGTTAGATAATCCTCTGTGAGGTATTCTCACAGTTGAAGCCAGTAGGTTATACAGGGAGCTTGTATTCAGAGTCCAGGCGTGCTGTGAGTGGTCACCCAGACTGCTGTGATTTGCATGGCAGCATCTGGATTGGCTGCCTTGGTTTGGGCGCAAATAGCCCCACTATTTAAGCTCCAGCTGACTGAAGGAGCTCAATGAAGTGCCGGCCAGGCCAGCCGAAGGGCGGGGGCTCGAGCTCTGCCTCAGAAGAAGAAGGCGTCCCAGAAGAGAAGGCATCAGCACAGGAGGAATGCTGCAGTGACGGAGGTCCAGCAGCAGATGGCAACAGCTGCTCAACCCAGTGGATCGGGTAATAACACTGGGGATATTCTATTAATGGGGTCTTTACCTCAGCCACTCCATATGAGTGGTTTAACTGCAGGGGTGCTGGAGCCTGGTAATAGGGCTTTGAATAGGCCCTGCCAGGTTCCTATTTCTTCAGTAATAGCTACTGCACAGTGCCCAGAAGCAGCACAGGCTGCTAGAGCTTGGGAGATATCCCCCCACTCTTCTGATGAGGATGGAGGTTTATCCCCTAATGCTGATTCTGTAATCAGTCTGCAGTCTTTCGGGGTCTTAACCCTCAGGATACACATAATGTGCACAATTTTTTTTAGATTTAATTCCGTGCCTTATACTAGCACATATAGTTCTACTTCTTTACAAGATATGATCAAACAAACCATTTCTGAGATGTTTTCTAATGCAGGTCTGTCTCCGGTTTGCCCTATCCAGATGGCTAATGTCAATAAAATGACAAGGGTTGATGAATCCTTAATGAAGGAGGCATTGACCTGCCATGTGTCTCCTTTGGGGTTTCATTTATCCTCGGCTGTGAAGAATAAAATCTGGCAGCACGAATATATTGATTTATTTTCTTTGCTTCCAGCCACGAGATCTTTGTCTCTAAATAATGATAAAGAGAATAAAGGGGATACTGAGGGTGATAAAAAACGCCCTTACAAATCCCGTCAACTATGGTTGCAAGCGCTTGCTATTTATGCGGCACATTCTAGCACCTTGATATCATCCTTGAAGCCAACAGAAATTTTGGCGGCTCTGCATGGCTTCTGTACGATGAAGCTTTTCTTCAAAAGCTATCTATTCATTCTGGCATGCAGTGGGGTAGTAAGGATGTCGGGCTATGGATGAGTTTAATTCTGCCCCAGAGGTCCTCTAACCCCAAACCAGCATTCTCTCAGGCCCCTAGGAGGGGTTTCTGCTTTGCCTTCAAAGATCTATCCTGTAAATGGCCCAAATGTCAGTTTCGACATGAATGCTCACACTGCAGAGGCAGCCATCCGGCTGCCAAATGCTACAAGAAGCATGGCTTTACACCTGGAGCTACAGTCCCTAAAGAGCCAGGGCAAAAAGGGAGTGACCCCGGTGAGGCTGGACGCAATGCGTCCTCTACTAGAGCTGTTCCCAGACAAGGAGAAACCTTGAATTATCGTTGAATGTTTTTCTTCAAGTTTCTTTGTCCCTACGTTTCAAGGTACAGGTTGCAATGTAGTCAAGAACCTGGGTTCAGTCTCTCTTCAACCCATGGCTATAACAGACTATATAACTAAGGAATTACATTTAGGACGTATTTCTGGTCCATTTGGGCACCCCCCTGTCTCGAAGTTTCGTATATCCCCTTTAGGGGTTGTTCCCTAAAAAGACCCGGGAATGTTTTGAATTATTCACCATCTATCGTACCCGGCTGGTTCTTCTCTGTATGATGAAGTTTGAGCTTCTTTACCAACCGTTCATTATACCTCTTTTGATGTAGCCGTTTCCTACTTACAGAAATATGGTCAGGGCACTTTTCTCGCCAAAGCGGATATTAAATCCGCTTTTTGCCTTTTGCCGGTTTCCCCTTCGGGTTTCAATTCCCTAGGTTTTCATTTCAATGGTTCCTTTTACTTTGATAGATGTCTCCCTATGGGTTTTTCTTTGTCGTGCCATTTAGGGATGAGTGAGTGCTGAAATATTCGGACTCGCTAGACTCTTAACCAGTAGGTCCTGATACTCAGGTACTCGTTAAGAGTCTAGCAAGTCCAATGTAAGTCAATGGGGAAGCGAGTATTGTGAGTAATTCCTCTGCTGCTGGACCCTATAAAGAGGTCTGGCAGCAGAGGAAAAACCTGCAATTCCCCACTTCATTGTTAAAAGCCAGCGGTAAAAAGCCGCCGGCAGCCGGGGGCGCAGAACCGACCGCGTGAACTGAGGTAAAACCGGATTCTCCCAGATTGCCCCGGTCCAGTGCAATCCGGGACCATAGAGCCCCATGTTAACGGGCGCCAGATTGCACCGGACGGGTACAATCTGGGAGAATCCGGTTTTCAAAGCCATATTCTCCCGGTCCAGTGCAATCCGGCGCCCCATGAAATGGGGCTCTATGGAGCTGGATTGCTCCGGACCAGGGCAATCTGGAAGAATCTGGTTTTCAAACCGGTTTTCTCTTTTGGACGCCTTCCCGCCTGTAGTTTCAAATGAGCAGCTGACTCAGGTCAGCTGTTCATTTGAAGTACCAGTGCTGGCAGGGTTCATGTGAGTTCATGCTTGCCTGCATGAACTCACATGAACTTTCCCATAAGTGCACAGCTCTGCTACATCTCTGGTGGAGGTTCTCTACCAGAGATGTAGCAGAGCTAAAGTAAAACCCTGGATTGGACTGCGTCGGACGGAACAGGATTTTTTTTAAATAAAGATGGAGTCCCTAAGTGTGTTTTTGGTTTTTTTTTTCAAATAAAAATATTTTTTCTTGGTGTTGTGTTTTTATTTAAACTATTTAATAGAAATTCATGGCGGTAATGTCTACTATTGGCGTGACCGCCATGAATTTCAGGCTTAGGGCCAGCTAATAATATAAAGCTGGCCCTAACTCCTTTATCACCCAGTGAGCCACTGCACCAGGGCCCTGGAAGAGTTGGGTTCAACGCCTGAATATGGCGCTTCAATGAATGTGCCATTTTCTGGGGCGGCTGCGGGCCGCCATTCGCAGCGGGGGGTGCACAGAAAGCTTGGGCCTCTCTGCGCTGTGGATTCCAGCACCCAGCTGCCTAAATGTACCTGGTTGAGCATAGAAATAGAGCGAAGCCCCACACATTTTTTTAAAATTATTTCATGAAATTCATGAAATAATAAAAAAAGGGGGCTCCACTATATTGTTGTGTCCGGCCAGGTACAAATAGGCACCTGGGAGTTGGTGGCAGCCCGTAGCTGCCTGCTGTATCCGGCTGGATACAAAAATACGGCGAAGCCCACGTCAATTTTTTTTCTGAAAAATCCAAAAAACAATATGAATGAAAGGGACTGCATCTTTATTAACCCCTCGACCATGGTCGATGGGTTAATAAAGATGCAGTCCCTTTTTATAGGATTGTTTACTGGATCTTTCAGAAAAATGTTGACGTGGGCTTCGCCGTCTTTTTGTATGCCAGCCGGATACAGCAGGCGGCAACGGGCTGCCCCCAACCCCCAGCTGACTATTGGGACCTGCCTGGACACAGAAATATCGGGAAGCCCTTATTTTTTATTATTTCATGAATTTCATGAAATAATTAATAAATAAATGCGTGGGGCTCCGCACGATTTCTATACGATTTCTATTTCCAGCCAGGTCCAGCTGGCAGCTGGGGGCTGGAATCCGCAGTGCAGGGAGGCCCAAGCCTTCTGGGCACCCCCCTCTACGAATGGCAGCCCGCAGCCGCCCCAGAAAATGTCGCGTTCATTGAAGCGCCATGTTCTGGTACTGAACCTAACTCTTCCAGGGCCCTGGTGCGGTGGCTCACTGGGTAATAAAGGGGTAGGGACAGCTTTTTGTTATCAGCTGGCCCTAAGCCCGAAATTCATGGGGTCTCGCCAATATTAGACATGACTGCCATGAATTACTAAATTGTTTAAATAAAAAGACAACATCAAGAAAAAATATTTTTATTTAACCCCTTCCCGACCTATGACGTTGTACAACGTCATGGTGGTTACCGCGGCTCATTGCCACAGTAATCGCCATCGGGCCCCGGTGCTCTGTGATTCCTATCACAGAGCACCGGGGCTTGAGGTCAGGGGATGTGGATTCCCCACCCCGCCCCCAGGATCACGGTGATTGGCTGTTTGAACAGTCAATCACCGTGATCCTCTGCCAGCTACCCAAGGGGCTATGGAGCGGCTCTGATGGGGGTGATCATCTGATCGGATTGCTTCCATTGGATGGAAGCGATCTGATGGGATGATCATTAGGGATGGGCGAGTCTACTCGCTAGGACTCGTTACTCGGCGAGTAGTAAGGGTCTTGCAGGACTCGGTACTCTGCGAGTTTCCCAGCGATTACTCGCACAGTAACGAGTCCAATGCAAATCAATGGCAATCCTAGTTTTGTCAGAGACTGACAAAACTAGGATTGCCATTGACTTGCATTGGACTTGTTACTGTGCAAGTAATCGCAGGGAAACTCGCACAGTAACGAGTCCGGCTGTCTGCTCTGTGCCGGGCTCGGGTCCTGTGGGCTGCCGCAGCTCCAGCGTCCTAGAGCCCGCCTGCTCTCCCTGTGTACAGACATGAATGTCTGTGCACAGAGATGATGTAGCAGAGCTGAGATTGTTCTCAGTCTGCTCACTCCCTGTGCATAGACATCTATATCTATGCACAAGGATGTAGCAGAGAGGACATCGCGTTTTGGACTACGTCGGACGGAAGAGGATTTTTTAAAATAAAGATGGAGTCCCTAATGGCTTTTTTTTTATTTCTAATAAAAAAATTTTTCTCTGTGTTGTGTTTTCTTTAAAACAATTTAATAGAAATTCATGGCGGTCATGTCTAATATTGGCGTGACCGCCATAAATTTTGGGCTTAGGGCCAGCTGATAATACAAAGCTGGCCATAACCTCATTATTACCCAGTGAGCCACCCGCCACCAGGGCCACTGGAAGAGCGGGGTTCAGCGCCAGAGGATGGCGCTTCAATGAATGCGCCATCTTCTGGGGCGGCTGCGGGCTGCAATTTGCAGTGGGGGGTGCCCAGAAAGCTTGGGCCTCCCTGCGCTGCGGATTCCAGCCCCCAGCTGCTTAGCTGTACCTGGCTAGACATAGAAATTGTGCGGAGCCCCACGCATTTTTTTAAAATTATTTCATGAAATAATTAAAAAAAAGGGCTCCCCTATATTCTTGTGTCCGGCCAGGTTCAAATAGGCACCTGGGGGTTAGGGGCAGCCCGTCGCTGCCTGCTGGATCCGGCTGGTTCCAGAAATACGGCGAAGCCCACGTAATTTTTTTTCTGAAAAATCAATAAAACAATCCTAAAAAAGGGACTGCATCTCTATTAACCCCTTGCCCATGGTCCAGGGATTAATAAAGATGCAGTCCCTTTTATTTATATTGTTTTATGGATTTGTCAGAAAAAAAATTTGACGTGGGCTTCGCCGTATTTCTGTAACCAGCCGAATCCAGCGGGTAGCGATGGGCTGTACCCAACCCCCAGGTGCCTATTTGTACCTGGCCAGACACAAGAATATAGGGGAGCCCTTTTTTCTTATTATTTCATGAATTTCATGAAATCATAAAAAAAAAATGCGTGGGGCTCCGCGCAATTTCTATGTCTAGCCAGGTACAGCTAAGCAGCTGGGGGCTGGAATCCGCAGCGCAGGGAGGCCCAAGCTTTCTGGGCACCCCCCGCTGCAAATTGCAGCCCGCAGCCGCCCCAGAAGATGGCGCGTTCATTGAAGCGCCATCCTCTGGCGCTGAACCCCGCTCTTCCAGCGGCCCTGGTGGCGGTGGCACGCTGGGTAATAAAGGGGTTAATACCAGCTTTGTTATACAAGCTGGTATTAAGCCCAAGATTCTTAATGTCAGGCCAGGTTTGACCCGGCCACTAAAAATCTCCAATAAAGGGTTAAAAAAAACACCACACAGAGAAAAATTATTTATTAAAAATAAAGACACAGACACCATTAGGGACTCCATCTTTACTACCACCACATATCCCTCCAAAGACCCAGGTCTTCTCTCTTCTTTCTTCTCTCTTCTGTCTTCCTTCTTCTTCTTGTTGAACTCATTCAGCTCTGCTACATCACACATCACACAGTAGGGGGCGGAAATGCAGATAGAGCCTGAAGCTTCCGAGACACATCTGCGATTTGTAAATCGCACATTACTCGCTATTACTCGCTTCCCCATTCATTAACATTGGACTCGCTAGACTCGCAACGAGTAGCGAGTCCCGGGCTCGGACTCGCTAGAGTCAAGTGATTCCGAGTAATTTAGGACTCGCCCATCACTAATGATCATCCCCATCAGAGCCGCTCCAGAGCCGCTCCACAGCCGCCCTGCACCCGCCGCCGCCGGTAATCTTGTGCCCGGCAGTCTCTTCCTCCTCGCCTACCCTCATCCGCTCCTCCCCCTCGTTTTCCTGCCCTCCGCTCCTCCCCCCTCTGTGACCTGCGCTCCCCCCTCCGTGACCCGCGCTCCCCCTCCGTGACCCCCGCTCCCCCCTCCATGACCCCCGCTCCCCCCTCCATGACCCCCGTTCCCCCAACTCACCTCTGCTCCCCGCCAGCCGCCATCTCTCCTGCGCTCCTCTGCTGCTGATAGCTGAGGAGCTGCAGGACAAAGGGGCACTGTGCTGCCAGGAGGATCTCTGCTGTTAGGTAAGTATGGGATGGATAGGATGGATGGGATGGGATGGATGGGATGGATGGGTGCATGCATGGATGTGAGCATGCATGTATGTGAGCGTGCATGTATGTGAGCATGCATGGATGTTTGCGTGCATGTATGTGAGCGTGCATGGATGTGTGTGTGCGTGGATGTGTGCGTGTGTGGATGTGTGCGTGGATGTGTGCGTGCGTGGATTTGTGCGTGCGTGGATGTGTGCATGCGTGCGTGGCTGTGAGCGTGCGTGCGTGGCTGTGAGCGTGCGTGGATGTGTGCATGCGTGCGTGGATGTGGGCGTGCGTGGATGTGGGCGTGTGTGGATGTGGGCGTGCGTGCATGGATGTGAGCGTGCGTGCATGGATGTGAGCTTGTGTGCATGGATGTGAGCGTGTGTGGATGTGAGCGTGCATGGATGTATGCGTGAATGATGGGTGGATGGATGGGTGCAACAAGGGATCAAATGTCCTCTTGTAGTCTTTGGGATCATAGTCATGGTGCACTGTATGACAGATCATTGTCATACAGTGCACCATAACTCTGACCACAGAGGCTGTAGGAAGAGGACACTTGATCCCTTGCTGCAGTCTCTGGATTGAGCAGAGGCGATCAAGCGTCGTGGGACCTTCGTTGTGGACCACGTCGGAGGCGATCAAGCGTCGTGTGACCTTCGTTGTGGACTACGTCGGAAGATGGAGTCCAAATTTTGTTTGTGTTTTTTTTTTCAAATAAAAAGATTTTTCTCTGTGTGCATTTTCTGACTGTTTACCAGAGATTCCTAATGGCGGGTCTAACATTGGCCCTATATTATGAATCTCGGGCTTAGTGCCAGCTGCCAATAAAAAGCTGGCATTAACCCATTTATTACCCAGTTTGCTACCGGCACCAGGGCAACTGGAAGTGCCTGGGTACAGCGCCAGAAAATGGCGCTTCAACGAATGCGCCATTTTCTGGGGTTGCTGCGGGCTGCAATTCACAGCATGGGGGGCCCAGAATGCTTGGGCCTCTCCATGCTGAGGATTCCAGCCCCCAGCTGCCTACTTGTACCTGGCTGGGCCAAAAATATGGCAGAGCCCCAAGTCATTTTTTTTTCTAGAATTAGTTCTAGAAATAAAAAAAATTGGCTTCGCTGTATTTTTGGTTACCAGCCAGGTAAAACGAGGCAGCTGGGGGTTGGTTGCAGTCCGTAGCTGCCAAGTTGTACCTGGCTGGTCCAAAAATATGGCGGAGCCCCACGTCTTTTTTTTTTTCTAGAATTGGTTCTAGAAATAAAAAAAATGGGCTTCGCTGTATTATTGGTTGCAAGCCAGGTACAGCTGGGGGGCTGGAATCCTCAGCATGGAGAGACCCAAACGTGGGCCCCCACACTGCAAATTGCAACCCACAGCCACCCCAGATAATAGCGCATTCATTAGAGGCGCCATTTTCTGGTGCTGTACTCCAACTCTACCAGTTGCCCTTGTGCTGGTGGCACACGGGTTCTCCATACACGACATGGTGTCCGCTAACAATTTTAATAGAAAATTAGCTCAAATTGTTTGCAGACACCGTGTCGCGTTTAGAGAGCCCCTGTGTGCCTGAACATTGGAGCTCCCCCACAAGTGACCCCTTTTTGGAAATTAGAACCCCCAAGGAACAGATCTAGATACATAGTGAGCACTGTGAACCCCCAGGTACTTCACAAATTGATCCGTAATAAGGAAAAAGTACTTTTTTTTCACACAAATTTTCTTTTTTAATTTTTACTGATCAATTTGTGAAGCACCTGGGGGTTCACAGTGCTCACTATGTATCTAGATATGTTCCTTGCGGGGTCTAGTTTCCAAAATGGGGTCACTTGTGGGGAGCTCCAATGTTTAGGCACATAGGGGCTCTCCAAATGCGACATGGTGTCCGCTAACAATTTGAGCTAATTTTCCATTCAAATTGTTAGCGGACACCATGTCATCTTTGGAGAGCCCCTGTGTGCCTAAACATTGAAGCTCCCGCACAAGTGACCCCATTTTGGAAACTAGACCTCCCCAGGGAACTTATCTAGATGGGTGGTGAGCACTTTGAACCCCCAGATGTTTGGTGAGCACTTTGGACCCCAGGTGTTTCACAAATTGATCCATAATAATGAAAAACTACTTTTTTTTTTCACAAACATTTTATTTTAGCCTTTCTTTTTTCATTTTCACATAGGCAAAAGGATAAAATGCATCTGTGGAGCCCCCACGGGACGGGGGTACTTGGTACCGGACCGGTCGGTGCCGGGGAAGTCACGGGTGGCTTGGTCCGGACCGTGTCCCTGGGCCCGCACAATAAGATGGGGAATATTTACAAGGGGATTTGTCACGGGTGACGCCACCCACTTGTTGCGGCCAGTGATGGGGGCCGCCGCTGCCGCAGAACCTCCGGGGGTGATGTGATGGCAGCGGAAATGGTGTAGTTCCAGTGGGAAGAACTGTATCCCCCGGGGCAGTAAGGGTTAAAGTCTATTGGGGTTATAGATGGTGGAGACGGGGTTAAAGGACACACACTCACGTTTGGTAGACACTGGTGCACTTCTCCTTCTCTCCTGAGGCTGCAGAGCTTACAGGCTTGTAGCAGGGGGACACTCTCTGTGCTGAATCTGGAGCAAAGGTCGCAATCAATACACAGACTCACAGTTTTGCTGTTTTCCAAAGCTTTACTACTGATATTACTGCAGATTATAGTCCACGGAGTCTGTAATGGGGCTGAGCTCTCTTCCCACCCTGTCCAGGGTCTTCAGCGTCCTTATGCTGCACTGTGTGTGTGTCCTGGCTGCTGCTATTAGCTGAGCTGCTGGGATTCCTCACGTCTCTCTCTCTGTATTCTGCTGGTACCACTTGGCTAGGCAACTTGAGTCCTCTGTGCTGTGCTGACCCTCCGTGTTGCTTTGCTCTGGTACTAGGGGCATCTAGAGATCCCACTGTTCCTGGATTCACTGTGCTGTGGGTGCCAGACACAGTACCGGATCCGGTGTCCGTTCTGTGCGTTCTTCTGGGGCAAGTGAATGTATCACTCCAGCTCCCAGACATGTTTCTCTGTCTGTAGTTCTCCTTTTCCTCTGACCCTTGCTAGGTCTGCACTGAGCTAACTCTGCTCTGTGTCCTCTTCACAGCCCTGCTCCGAGCTGAACTGAGCTCTCCCTCATGAGCTGGAGTATATAAGGAAGCAGGTGGTGCTCCCCCTCCTGGCCCAGAGGTGCTAGTGTTTATCAGTGTGTAGTGGGGAGAGAACCCATGTGATGTTATTGTGGCACATTAACCCATGGGGTGCCACACATCCTAAAATTTGTTGGGCAATTTCTCCTGAGTACACCGATACCTCATATGTGGTCATAAACCACTGTTTGGGCGCACGGCAGGGCTCAGAAGTGAAGGAGCGCCATTTCACTTTTTGAATGGAAAATTAGCTCAAAAAGTCAAATTGCACTCCTTCCCTTCTGAGCCCTGCCGTGCGCCCAAACAGTGGTTAATGACCACATATGAGGTATCTGTGTACTCAGGAGAAATTGCCCAACACATTTTAGGATCCATTTTATCCTGTTGCTCATGTGAAAATGAAAGAATTGAGGCTAAAAGAACATTTTTGTTAAAAAAATTAAAATGTCAATTTTTTCCTTCCATGTTGCTTTAGTTCCTGTGAAGCACCTGTAGTTTTGAGTAGCTTGAGGGGTGCAGTTTTTGGAATGGTGTCACTTTTGGGTGTTTTCTGTCATGTACACCCCTCAAAGGGACTTCAAATGTGATGTGGTCACTAAAAAAAATGGTTTTATAAATTTTGCTTGAAAAATGAGAAATTACTGATGAACTTTGAACCCTTATAACTTCCCACCCCCAAAAATGTTTTTTTCCAAAATTGTGCTGATGTAAAGTAGACATGTGGGAAATGTTATTTATTAACTATTTTGTGGCACATAACTCTCTGGTTTAGCAGAATAAAAATTTAAAATTTAAAAATTGACAAATTTAAAAAATTTTTGCCAAATGTTTGATTTTTTCACAAATAAGCACAAAAATTATCGACCTAAATTTACTACTAACATGAAGCCCAGTATGTCACGAAAAAACAATCTCAGAATCGCTAGGATCTGTTGAAGCATTCCAGAGTTATTACTTCATAAGGGTACACTGGTCAGAATTGACAAAAATGCCAAGGTCTTTAGGGTCAAAATAGGCTGGGTCATGAAGGGGTTAAAAAAGAACAAAAACACACTTAGGGACTCCATCTTTATTTTACAAAAATCCTCTTCCGTCTGACGTAGTCCAATCCATGGTTCTTCTTTAGCTCTGCTACATCTCTGGTAGAGAACCTCCACCAGAGATGTAGCAGAGCTGTGCACCCATGGGAAAGTTCATGTGCGTTCATGCAGGCAAGCATGAACTCACATGAACCTGACAGCACTGTTACTTCAATTGAACAGCTGACCTGAGTCAGCTGTTCATTTGAAAATCCAGGCGGGAAGGCGTCAAAAAGAGAACATCACTTTGAAAACCAGATTCTCCCAGATTGCCCCCGGTCCGGTGCAATCCTGGACCATAGAGCCCCATGTTATGGGGCGCCGGATTGCTCCAGACCGGGGGCAATTCGGGTGAATCCGGTTTTACCTCAGTTCACGACCGCGGACAGCTCCCTGCTGGCCGCGGTTGGTTCTGCGGTCCCCGGCTGCCTGACAGCAAGATCCTCTGCTTCCTCCACAGCCTCCCCACCCAATCCTAAGTTAAGATAGGCTGGGGAGGCGGTGGGGGGAGCGGAGGATCCCGCTGTCAGACATCAGGGAAGCTGTCAGCGACTGTCAACATTATTTACAAGCCGGCGGCTTTAGTATTGTGTATACAAAAAATAAGCACAGCCCCAAACCCTGAAAAATGAGGATGCTACGGGTCACAGAACATGGCGCAAAAGTGCAATTTTTTTTTTTATAACTTCTGAATTTTTTTCACCACTTAGATACCAGTAAAGGTACACATGTTTGGTGTCTACAAATTCATACCAACCACAGGCATCACACCGTCATGTCAGTTTTACCATATAGTGATCATGGTGAATAAAAAAAAAAAAAAAAAACTAAAATTGCACATTTGGAATTCTTTTCTTATTTTCCTTTACATAAAAAGGATTTTTTATATTGTCGAGAAAAAATTCCTAACGTGCTTTCAGAAGTGCCAAATATCAAAGTATTACAAGGAAATATATGTTATAAATACATTATGGCCCTAAATAACACTATGCCTGCACAAATAAAACTTATAAACTTGCATTCTTGTTATATAACACTTGTCTGATGCATTAATTTGCTAGTAAATTATGACTATTGCATATCGTAAATAGTATTTCCAAATCATTGCATGCCAATTCTGTGCAATGAATGGAATCTTCCACAGACTATCAAATTCCTGTGGCTCAAACCCAGTCCTCAATTAAGAATTTCTTTTAGTGATGAGAAACAGGTGATAAACAGAAGTGCATTACAAAATAAATCCCGCTGCATTCATTATCTTGTCCAGAAATTAAAAATAGTAGCTCACCCTTTCAGTCAATGTGTGTTTTCCACTTTGCAAATTTTAACATAATATATTGTTCATTTAGCATATTAATTTGCAAAAGCAGCATGCTTGTTTTATAGGAATAATAGTCACACATGGTGAGAAGTCTGATTTTACCACCAATGTGGGCTAGTTAACACCTAAGGCTGAAAACACACTGTCCGTGTTCCAGAAATACGGCGAAGCCCATGTAATTTTTTTTCTGAAAAATCAATAAAACAATCCTAAAAAAGGGACTGCATCTTTATTAACCCCTTGCCCATGGTCCAGGGGTTAATAAAGATGCAGTCCCTTTTATTTACATTGTTTTATGGATTTGTCAGAAAAAAATTTCACGTGGGCTTCGCCGTATTTCTGGAACCAGCCGGATCCAGCAGGCAGCGACGGGCTGCCCCCAACCCCCAGGTGCCTATTTGTACCTGGCCGGACACAAGAATATAGGGGAGTCTTTTTTTTTAATTATTTCATGAATTTCATGAAATAATAAAAGAAAAATGCATGGGGCTCCGCGCAATTTCTATGTCTAGCCAGGTACAGCTAAGCAGCTGGGGGCTGGAATCCGCAGTGCAGGGAGGCCCAAGCTTTCTGGGCACCCCCCGCTGCAAATTGCAGACCGCAGCCGACCCAGAAGATGGCGCGTTCATTGAAGCGCCATCCTCTGGCGCTGAACCCCGCTCTTCCAGCGGCCCTGGTGGCGGTGGCACGCTGGGTAATAAAGGGGTTAATACCAGCTTTGTTATACAAGCTGGTATTAAGCCCGAGATTCTTAATGTCAGGCCACGTTTGACCCAGCCACTAAGAATCTCCAATAAAGGGTTAAAAAAACACAACACAGAGAAAAATTTTTATATGAAATAAAAAAAAAAAGCCATTAGGGACTCCATCTTTAATTAAAAAAATCCTCTTCTGTCCGACGCAGTCCAAAACGCGATGTCCACTCTGCTACATCCCCTGTGCATAGATATAGATGTCTATGCACAGGGAATGAGCAGACTGAGAACAATCTCAGCACTGCTACATCATCTCTGTGAGCAGGCGGGCTCTAGGACCCTGGAGCTGCGGCAGCCTGCACAGAGAAGACAGCTGGACTCGGCTCGCAAACTAACAGCAGTTACTTTGCGAGTTTCCCTGCTATCACTGGCACAGTAGCCGAGTCTAATGCAAGACAATGGCAATCCTAGGTTTGTCAGCGTTTGCCATTGATTTGCATTGGACTCGTGCGAGTAAACGCTGGGAAACTCGCAGAGTACCGAGTCCTGCGAGTCCCTTACTACTCGCCGAGTAACAAGTCCTAGCGAGTAGATTCGCCCATCCCTAGCTGTGACCAATACGCTCCAATTTCTGATCATGATCACACAGCCTTATGTTAAAGTTTGTATTTAGACAATCATAATTCAACACATTTAGCATTATGCATTATGGCCACAATATCATGTCTCCGTAGTTCTAATGAACCAAACCCAGACCACCATAGAGTTCTATGATGATTGAAGATCAATTTATGTGAGTCACATCTTAAATATCCATTACTAAGTGCTCTTTTAGATTTCCATGATCATCAGTCTAATCTCAGATCACAAAGCACAAACTGATTGCCCGTCTCCCCACCCGAGCATGACAGATTCACATATTTCTATGAGACTATCACGTTCAGTTCATTAGATGCGCGTGCATATTGATCCAAGATCGAACCAATAATCATGAAAGTCTAAAAAAAACTCTTAGGCTGGTTTCACACCATGGCCAGATCTGATCTGGGGCTGTCAGGGGTGAACCAGCTATCTGCCATCCAGCTTCCATCTGTTCGGGATAATCTGGGAGGATTCAGATTTTTCTCCGGGACACAAAAATGCTGCATGCAGCATTTGTGTCCGGGGGAAAAAAGCTGATCCTCCCGGATGCTCCTGGATCCTCCCGATCTGGTGTGATCCGGCGCTCCCTAACATGGGAGTCTATGGCGCCGGATCACACCAGAGCGGCACCCGGCAGCCGGACGCTGGATGCTGAAGCTCAGCGCCACTCGGCGCTGAACTTCAGCACCACGGAGCTGTCCCCTGCTGACAGTTCATGACCGCGGATCTTGAATTATCAGCAGCTGCGGCTGCTATAAGAAGAATCCGGCTGCACACCGGACCGGAGGGCATATTTGGCCCTCCGGTTCTGTGTCCAGATCCGGTCCCGGGCTGTCAGGTTCACCCCTGACAGCCCCATATCGGATCTGGCCATGGTGTGAAGCCGGCCTTATTAATGGACAGGTTAGGAATATAGATTTCTTCAGCAAAATGTGTTGGAGATTAGTCATCTAAATTTATCCAATTACAGTTGTGACCAAAAGTATTGACACCCCTGCAATTCTGTCAGATAATACTCAGTTTCTTCCTGAAAATGATTGCAATCACAAATTCTTTGGTGTTATTATCTTCATTTAATTTGTCTTCAATGAAAAAAACACAAAAGAATTGTCCTAAAGCCAAATTGGATATAATTCCACACCAAACATAAAAAAGGGGGTGGACAAAAGTATTGCCACTGTTAGAAAAATCATGTGATGCTTCTCTAATTTGTGTAATTAACAGCACCTGTAACTTACCTGTGGCACCTAATGGTACCTTTACAAGCCGCTACCAAAGGTAGCAACAGGTAGGCACCGCACGTGCGCATTTACAACGGTTGCTAACGGTACCTGATGCCGCAAATACACGCTGCCACAAGGTGCTCCACAGAAGGTATTTTCGTTCCCCGGAAGTGCCGACGGGTGCCGCAGGTTACCTTCTGTGGAGCACCTTCCCTGATTTACACGCCGCTATTACAAGGTAATATGGGCGTACATATCATGCGCCACAAGGACATAGGCGTCCCAGAGTTGTGTATTACGCGACGCTCGTACGGTGATTGGACAATGCAATAGCATTATGATTGGCCAGCCAGCGCAGGAAGGCTGGCTAATACTTGATGCTATTGCAAATGTGTAGTGTGACTGGTCAGCTCGTTAAATATGGTGCCCTATGCAGGGACATCCAATCGTAACGCAGGAGCTTCCACCAATGATCGCTGATGGGGCGTGGTATATATGCCGCCGTGGCACGCCCCAGGGATTACGCTAGGCCACGCAAATACCTGAAACACAGGTATCCAAAGAGACAGGAAGGTAGTTCCTGAATTACACGCCGCCACTTCGCGGTGTTTACAAGGTATCAGGTACAATTGTCTCTGACACCTGCCGGTTTCTACCTTTCGGAAGCGGCGTGTAAAGGTACCATAACAGGTGTTGGCAATAACTAAATCACACTTGCAGCCAGTTGACATGGATTAAAGTTGGCTCAACCTCTGTCCTGGGTCCTTGTGTGTACCACATTGAGCATGGAGAAAAGAAAGAAGACCAAAGAACTGTCTGAGGACTTGAGAAAACAAATTGTGAGGAAGCATGAGCAATCTCAAGGCTACAAGTCCATCTCCAAAGACCTGAATATTCCTGTGTCTACCGTGCGCAGTGTCATCAAGAAGTTTAAAGCCCATGGCACCGTGGCTAACCTCCCTAGATGTGGACGGAAAAGAACAATTGACGAGAGATTTCAACGCAAGATCGTGCGGATGGTGGATAAAGATCCTCGGCTAACATCCAAACAAGTTCAAGCTGCCCTGCAGTCCGAGGGTACAACAGTGTCAACCCGTACTATCCGTCGGCGTCTGAATGAAAAGGGACTGTATGGTCGGATAACCAGGAAGACCCCACTTCTTACCCCGAGACATAAAAAAGCAAGGCTGGAGTTTGCCAAAATTTACCTGAGAAAGCCTACAACGTTTTGGAAGAATGTTCTCTGGTCAGATGAGACAAAAGTAGAGCTTTTTGGGCAAAGGCATCAACATAGAGTTTACAGGAGAAAAAAAGAGGCATTCAAAGAAAAGAACATGGTCCCTACAGTCAAACATGGCAGAGGTTCCCTGTTGTTTTGGGGTTGCTTTGCTGCCTCTGGCACTGGACTGCTTGACCATGTGCATGGCATTATGAAGTCTGAAGACTACCAACAAATTTTGCAGCATAATATAGGGCCCAGTGTGAGAAAACTGGGTCTCCATCAGAGGCCATGGGTCTTCCAGCAGGACAATGACCCAAAACACACTTCAAAAAGCACTAGAAAATAGTTTGAGAGAAAGCACTGGAGACTTCTAAGGTGGCCAGCAATGAGTCCAGGCCTGAATCCCATAGAACACCTGTGTGGAGAGATCTAAAAATGGCTTGGAGAAGGCACCCTTCAAATATCAGGGACCTGGAGCAGTTTGCCAAAGAAGAATGGTCTAAAATTCCAGCAGAGCATTGTAAGAAACTTATTGATGGTTACCGGATCGCAGTTATTTTGGCTAGAGGTTGTGCAACCAAGTATTAGGCTGAGGGTGCCAATACTTTTGTCTGGCCCATTTTTGGAGTTTTGTGTGAAATGATCAATGTTTTGCTTTTTGCTTTATTCTCTTTTGTGTTTTTTCATTGAAGACAAATTAAATGAAGATAATAATACCAAAGAATTTCTGATTGGAATCATTTTCAGGAAGAAACTGAGTATTATCTGACAGAATTGCAGGGGTGTCAATACTTTTGGCCACAACTGTATATCCAGTGGAAACTTCTGGAAGTTCTGGATGGATAGCAATCTCGCTTAGTGTGACGGGGGTTTTCATAATTATCAAACGTCATAACGACATCGTTGCATGTGACACGTATAATCAACCAATGAAAAGTTGGCTGATCATTGATCGGAGGTTTATGAACCGGACCATAAATCAGTTGTTGATCATTCGTTCAACCTGCAGCATCGGTATGTGTGACACCTTGATAACAATGTCGTTAACGACTTCGCCTATTCAGAACTGAAAGACGTAGATCATCAAATAACCGCAAGTATCATTCTCTTCTTGTGGAATCGTTGCTGCGTCATTCTCGATATCTGTACATGTGACAACTCACCAGCGATCATTGAACATCGTTCCAGTGATGTAGGTCAAGTCGGATCGCTGACACATTGAAGCGTGTAACGGGCTTTTGACAAGCACTCAAGGACCTGCAGTTATGTCATCAGCTTCCAGATCACGTGACCAAAACAGGAAGTGACATAGGGCAAACTCTGAACCAGCCCTGGGACCCTCCGGGACGCTCCCAGCCCT
>JARQOC010000005.1:225953622-226047555 GCA_033576535.1 Allobates femoralis
CTATGATAATATGGTGCAGAGAACATACACTACGGTTCAAAAGTTTGGGGTCACTTAGAAATTTCCTTATTTTTGAAAGAAAAGCGCTTTTTTTTCAATGAAGCTAACATGAAATTAATCAGAAATTCATTCTACAGATTGTTAACGTGGTAAATGACTATTCTAGCTGCAAGCGTCTGATTTTTAATGCAAGATCTACATATATGTAAAGAGGCCCATTTCCAACAACCACCACTCCAGTGTTTGTTTTATTGGTACATTATGTTTGCAAACTGTGTAAGAAGGCTAAAGGATGTTTAGAAAACGCTAGAAAACCCTTGTTCAAGTATTTTAGCACAGCTGAAAATGGTTTGGCTGATTAGAGAAGCTATAAAATGGACCTTCCCTTGAGCTAGTTGAGAATCTGGAGCTTTACATTTGTTTATGACCCGCCCCAAGGCTGTGGGGTACTTGGTTCCGGGCGTTGATTCACGGGGAAAGTCACGGGGGCCTGTGCCTGGTCCCGTGACCCTCGTGGTTGCTGAAAAGAGTCAGTAAAAATAATAAAAATAAAAGTAGTTTGTGACGCCACTCACGGTTTCAGTATGGTTACTGGAGCTGCTGGTCAGACCTCCGGGGTGATGGTAGGGCAGCCAGATGGTTACTCTCCCCGTAGTGGAGCGGGATCCTCGGGGCAGTTGTAATAGTTTTTGCACAGGGAGGCAGCTTACCACACGGCCTTGTCATTAGTGCTTTCAATGCAGCAGTGTGCGGCTCCTCAGACGAGAGAAATAAAGTACGTCACGCCAGTCATTAACTCTGATCAGCTTAACTTGCAAGTTCTTAAACCAGGTAGACAGTTGATACAGTCACCAGGGAACCGGGATGATTCACTCAGGACTCTCGGTGGTATGTCTGCCATTCCCTACTGGTCCCTTCACTGCGCTCAACTTCTCCTCACAACCATGCAGCACCTCCGCGCACAGCCTCGAGCCAGCTCCCACGGGTCTTTGGTGGGCAACTTCCCTTCAATTCCCCCTGACCCTAGTTCAGTGTACCTTTTCAAAGTATTTGCCTGGTCTTTTGCTCGCGACTTCATACAGAATCTTGGGGCCTCAGGGTTTAATGGCTTGGGGTTGAACTCACACACCGTGTTCAGAGCCGGTCCTCCGCCAGGGACCAGACCCTTTTGGTCGATAGTACCGGGTCCAGATTTGGGTGCACCATAACTCCTGGTGCCCCTAGGGTCTCTTTCCTGTCACGATGACCTTCCCCTGCATCGTCCTCCACTCGTCTCTCTCTCCGACTCACTAACTGTCCTCCCACCCATACCCTTTTCTACCCACCTAACTCCTCCCACAGCACAGGGTCTACCCACGGTCCTCTACGTTAGGGTGTGCATGAATGAGTGTTGTGAGGGTTCCTTGTTTACCATCCCAGTTCCCTTAGTGACAGGAATACTACACACTCTTATTTGCATGAAGTACCCCTCCATGGCGTCCCGACCAGTGTGGCACTACATTTATTGTATGAAACTCTCAAAATGGCCAGAAAAAGAGAACTTTTATGTTAAAATCGACAGTCTATTCTTGTTCTTAGAAATGAAGGCTATTCCATGCGAAAAATTGACAAGAAACTACAGATTTCCTACAATGGTGTGTCCCACTCCCTTCAGAGGAGAGCACAAACAGGCTCTAACCAGAGTAGAAAGAGAAGTGGATTAAATAGAAAACACCAGGCACTAGTGGGTCTTCACAGGTCTAATGATTGGGTTTTTGAATCTCCAGACCTTGGGAGGTGCTCTTGCCAGAAACACAGTTTTCAGTATAAAAAGAGAAACAATGACGGCACTCACCCTTATGAGTTCTTCACAGTGCTCTTTATTTTTCCATCTAGGAATGGGGTTACAGTAGTGCAGAGGAGGGAGGAGAGGCGGAGGGGGACTACGGGCGCTCCGTTTCGAGAATGTTACTCTTCTACAAATGTGTTTTTAATTAACCCTGATTTGACTGCACTACTCCCCACCCATAAAGAGGGGAAGTGACGTCATCAGACTCTGTGGACCCGTCGAAGAGTAACATACTCGAAACGGAGCGTCTGTAGTCCCCCTTCGCCTCTCCTCCTTCCCCTGCACTACTGTAACCCCATTCCTAGATGGAAAATTAAAGAACACTGTGAAGAACTCAGAAGGGTGAGGGCCGTGATTGTTTCTCTTTTTATACAGAAAGAGAAGTGGGAGGCCCCGCCGCACAACTGAGCAACAAGACAAGTACATTAGAATCTCTAGTTTGAGAAATCAACACCTCACAGCTCCTCAACTAGCAGCTTCATTAAATAGTACCCGCAAAACGCTAGTGTCAACGTCTACAGTGAAGAGGCAACTGCGGGATGCTGCCCTTCAGGACAGAGTGTGAAGAAAAAGCTATATCTGAGACTGGCTACTAAAAGGAAAAGATTAATATGGGTAAAAGAACACAGACATTGGACCACACAGTAGAACATTTGTGATATGAAGAACAACTGAAAAGAAAAAAGTGTCCATCAAACCAATCCAACTTGTGTGAGGGACTTCAGGAAGCATGGGGAGAAATTTCTCAAGTTTACCTCAGTAAATTAACAGCTTGAATGCCAAAGGTCTGCAATGCTGTAATTGCTGCAAAGGGAGAATTTTTTGACGAAAGCAAAGTTTGAAGGAGAAAATTATTATTTCAAATAAAAATCATTATTTCTAACCTTATCAATGTCTGGACCATATTCTCTATTCATTTTGCAACTCGTTTGATCAATAAAAGTATGAGTTTTCATGGAAAACACAAAATTGTCTGGGTGACCCCAAACATTTGAACAGTAGTGTATGCTGCTGATGCTCTGTTAGTGATAATATGTATTCTGTCCTTATTGGACATTACTGTATACAGTATATTATCTTTATACTGCATTATTTATTGTTGGATCATGTCTGCAATTATGTATGTGCCCAGTAGGTACATATAATATACTTATGCATGTCAATTAAATATTAGATACGGTATTTCCTTCTGTTACTATGTTTGTCCAGCTAGTTAGCGCCTCACAATTTTTGCAATTCTGACCAGTGTCACTTTATGAAGTTATAACTCTGGAACGCTTCAACGAATCCCGGTGATTCTGAGAATGTTTTCTAGTGACATATTGGACATCATGTTAGCTGTTAAATTAGGTTGATAATTTTCAGGTTTCTTTTTGAAAAAATGAAATTTGGAAAACAATTTGAAAATTGTGCCCTTTATAAACTTTTCACTTTTATACTGTTAAACCAGAGTTAAATCACACTTAATAGTTAATAAATAACATTTCCCAGATGTCTAATTTACATCAGCACAATTTTGGAAACAAAAGTTTTCTTTGTTAGGAAGTTAGAAGGCTTCAAAGTTCATCAGCAATTTCTCATTTTTCCAACAAAATTTACAAAGCCTCTTATTTTAAGGACCACATCAAATTTGAAGTGGCTTTGATGGGCTTATATGACAGAAAATACTCAAAAGTGACACCATTCCAAAAACTACACCACTCAAGCTACTCGAAACCATATGTTGTGGAAAACCACTGTTTGGATGCATGGCAGGGCTCTGAAGGAAGGGAGTGACATTTTGGAACATAGATTTTGTTGGCATGGTCTGTGGTGTCATGTCCTGTTAGGAGAACCACTGATATGCCTAAACAGTGGAACCCCCCCACAAGTGACAACATGTTGATATCAATGCCAGGGGAGCCATGGAGCGAGCGATGTCACCACTCCCCTTTGGCAGTCTGTGACTGACACAGGTGTCGCCACTCACTAAGTCCCTGCAGTCAGTGTGATTGCAGACTCTGCAGGGAGAGGACAGTAGATTTGGATTATAAAACATACCCCCCACTTCCCCCAAAATTTGGGGAAACAAAAGTGCATTTTATAATCCATAAAATACGGTATGAAAATAGTAAGAAACTGAAAAATGATAGTGTTGGCCCCTTAAAAATAGTCTGGGGGAAATGGTGGACGAGGATAAGGGAGAGGCCAATATGCTAAATTACTTTTTTCAACAATATTTTTACAAGAAAATCCCATGACAGGCAACAGGATCAGTAATAACATAAATTCCCCATTAAATGTTATCTGCTTAACCCAGCAGGAAGTACGGCGCCATCTGAAAATCATTAAAGTTGACAAATCCCCTGGCATGGATGACATACACCCCTGAGTACTGCAGGAATTAAGAACCATCATAGACAGACCATTAGTTTTCATCTTCAAATATTCCTTAATAACAAGGTCTGTAAAATAGGCCTGGTGAATAGTAAATGTGGTGCTAATAGAAAAAAAGGGGAAAAAAACTGAGGCTGGAAATTATACAGTAGGACGGTAAATTTAATTTCTAAAGTGGGTAAAATCCTTGAGTATTTCTTAAGAGATGCTATATTGGAGTATCTCAAGAAGAATAACCACATGGCCCATTTTAAACATAGGTTTAAGAGGAAGTATTCCTCTTAAACTAATCTGATCAGTGGCTATGAAGAGGTACGTTCCAGACTGGACCAGGGAAATGTAGTGGACATTGAGTATATGGACATTTCAAAAGGTTTTGATACGGTGCCACACAAAAGGGTGATACATAAAATAAGAATAATGGAGATTGGGAAAAATATGTGTAACTGGGTTAAGAACTGGCTTAGTGATAGGAAACAAAGGGTAGTAATTAATGGAACAAACTTGGACTGAGTCACAGTTAACAGTGGGATACCACAGGGGTCGGTATTGGTCCTACTTTTTAACCTATTTATTAATAATATTTTAGGGGCATAAAGAGTCGAATATCAATATTTGCAGATGATATTAAACTTTGCAGAGTAATCTATACAGAGGAGTACAATTTTACATTACAGGAGCATATTATGTAAGCTGGAGGCTTAAACTGAGAAATGTCAATTGAACTTTAATGTGGATAAATGTAAGGTCATGCACTTGGGCAGAGGAAATACAATTTATAATTGTGCACTTAATTGTAGAACACTGGGTAAAACTGTCACAGAAAAAGACTTGGGTGTATGGGTAGATGGCGAACTCACTTTTAGTGGCTGCTGCAAAGGCTAATAAAATAATGGGATGCATTAAAAAGACATAGATGCTCATGGGGAGAACACAGTTTTAACTCTACACAAGTTACTTACACTTAGAATATTTTGTACAATTCTGGTGTCTGGTGTACAAGAAAGACATAGAAGAAATAGAGTGGTTCCAGAGAAGAGCAACCAATGTTATTAGAGGATCGGGTGGACTGCCATAGCAAGACAGGTTATTAAACTTGGGGTTATTTAGTTTGGAAAAACAAAGGCTTAAGGGGTGATCTTATTACAATGTACAAATATATGAGGGGACAGTAAAGAGAACTTTCTAATGATCTTTTTACACCTAGGACTGTGAAAGTGACAAGAGGGCATCCTCTACATCTGGAGGAAAGAAGGTTTAATCATAATCACAGGTGCAGATTCTTTACTGTAAGAGCAGTGAGAATATAGAACTCTCCGCCGTATGATTTTGTAATGAGTGATTCACTGCTAAAATTTAAGAAGGGACTGGATGCCTTTCTTAAAACATATATTACCGATTATATATATTAGATGATATGATAGGGCGTTGATACAGGGAACTGGTCTGATTGAAGGACAGAATTGTTTTCCCCAATGTAGAGTTTAGTCTTTGCTACATGTTTTTTTTTTTTTTGCCTTCATCTCAATCAACATGTTAGGTGGAGGTTTGAATTGGATGGACTGAAAGTTTACCTTCAACCTTAAAAACCATGAAACTATCTAATATATAAAGCTGAGTGTATGTATATATGTGTGTGTGTGTGTGCGTGTGTATGTATGTATGTATGTATAATAGCCCCGGCCCCTTGAGGTATACCTGCCCTCTCATAGCTTTGCCCCATCACATAGCTCCATCCCTCTATAGTTGCGACCCTCTACATAGTCCGCCCCATTCATAGCCCTGCCTCCCTTATAACCCCGCCCCCTCATGGATCTATGTGTGTGTGTGTATAGCTCTGCCGTCTCCATATGGCCTGTTCAAGAGTTGGAATTGCCAAAAATCTGTTCATCTTTGCACCGGAAGGAAAAACCAAAAATGTTGTTTATCAATAGGCTTTTGAATTAGTTGCAAATACAATACTATACATTACTTGATTAATTTGTGTTGCAAATCTGTAGTGTTAAATATATGATGTGATGTTATATTTTGTTATAACTAAGCAGAGTTAGTTACTATGCATGGCCAACGCTGGCCTCTACAGCTAGTTATTGATAAAAATCCGCTGTCATCTACCAGGATGATGAAGATGAAACGAGGGTGAACATTTCAGTAAGACAATGAACACAAACATGCAACCAAGGAAATTCTCTATATATTTAATTGAAAGAAATTAAAGCTGCTATAATGGCCCAGCCAATCACCTGCCCTGAATCCAATAGTATTTATGAAAAGAGCTAAACTCAGAATTCATATAAGGAGCCCACAGAACCTTCAGGATTTAAGAGTGTTTGTGTGGTACAGTAGTCCAAAATCACACCTGAACAATACATGTTGTTATCGACATCTAGGAAGCATTTCATGTTAATAGCTAGCTATGATAAGATAGATAAGATCTCACAGCAGCTGTTTGAGCTCAGCAGGGTACCTGCATGACATAACTTGAGTGTCTTATCATCTGTATTGTGAACATTGTGTAGACCCCCTACCCCCTGAAAAAAGATCTCCCTAAAAACAAGCATATGCCAGGCTTAGAATCAGCCTAGTGAGGACATCTTGTGGAAGTTTTCTTTAAAGGTTTCCTTCCAGATTTTATTAATAAAGAATATTGAAAGTTGATTATAATCACTAACTCTACATTATTATTAAATAAAAAATATAAATAGCCGTTAAGCTTTAAGTGAATTTAAAGCTTCCTGGAGTGTGCAGGTGTTTTGACACCTGCATGATGTGAATTTTGGACAGTGAAAGATGTGGCAGACGTTTTCAAGCCCAGGAAGCTTACAATGTTCTTAAAACATCCATTTAAGAGAGCTTAATATTTTTTAGGCAATTTTTTTCAAATATTTTTAAAAATGTATTATTATTATTATTAATATTATTAATTTTATTTATTTATTTTTTTAGAACAAACCAAGCTGCTTGACTTGGCTGGCAATTAATATACAGGGAAGCCCAATATATATTTTTTTATTTAAATAAATAATTAAAAAAAAAATGTGTGGGCTCATATCCATATTTTGATCACCAGACAGGTAAAACCAGACAGGTGGGGGCTGGGATTCTAAGCGTGGTAAAGCCCAAATGTTCTGGACCTTCCATGCTGTAAAATGCAGCCTGCAGCTGCCCCTGAAAATGGTGCATTCATCATTTGTATTCTCACCTGTAACCAAGCCTGAAAGTCATAGTGTCAAGCCAAATTAGACTAGGCCACCATGAATTTCTATTAAACATTCAAAAAAAAACTCAACCCAGAGACAATTTTTTTTTACTAATAATAAAACAAAAAACACATTTTAATATCTAAAAAATGAGAATGCGCATAGGGTCTTATCCTAATTAGGAGACAAATCACGTACAGTATGAAAACTGCTCACCTGGTTCGGTTGTGTAGCCCACAACCAGCTTGATCGCTCAAACACAGCAGCCGCAGCAGGGACCGCACTTCCACAACGTGGGGTTGAAACTCTCTCCGGGACCAAGTGTCTCTAGGTCCGCACCGCTGCTCCAAAGAAATATCAGAAATACCGGAATGTTTTGAAAAAAGTTATTTTCTGCTTTATTTTCCGACGCGTTTCGGAGCCAAAACCCAGCTCCTTCCCAGTTTCTTTGGAGCAGCAGCGCGGACCTAGAGACACTTGGTCCCGGATAGAGAAGAAACACATTTAGGGACGCCATCTTTAATTACAAAAAAATCTTCCCTCCCACATAGTCCATGGCAGAGCAGGTTCAGCTCTGTTTTATCACTCTGAAGAGACAAGCGTCTTTCCAGAGCAACAAGCAGGCTGAGACTGACAATGACAGTCAGATGTCAATCGAGTTCATAGCTGAGCCATGAACTCGAGTGACCCTTGACGTCACCGCAAACATTGCTGAGACCTGCCAAGTTCTCTGCAGTGCAGTGAATATCCCCGGAGGTTAACGAAAGGCCTCCAGAAGTAGATGCGGTCAAAACAGCAAGAGGGCAGATCGCCTTCGACTGACTTGGTAACCATAATGATAATGTTTTTTAATTATATGCTTTATTTAACAGCCCCCCTGCCCCATCCCATAATTGTAAAGTTCAAGCTCGGAGTTTGAACACAAGTGTGAGTTTCATCTTGCCCGAACTTGGACTTTACAAAAAGGTCCGGAGGAGATCGCCGATCCTGAGCATCAGTTGGTTCGCCCATCACTATCTACAAACTCCTACTGACCTGGGGAATCATACTACTAGGTCATTTTACCATATGATGAACATGGTAAATAAAATCCCACAAAAAACCATTGTGGAATTGTACTTTGTTTTTGAAATTTCACTGCACATGGATATTTTTTTTCAATTTCAAGTAAACTATAGATTAAAATGAATGAAGTCATTCAAAAGACTACAACTCATGCTACAAAAATCAAGCCCCCTATGGCTATATTGATGGAAAAATAAAAACTCATGGCTCTTGGAAGAAGAGGAGGAAAAAATGTAAGGCTATCTTCACACTATATTTTTGATCCTTTTTTTTGGATCTGTTTTTGCAGTGAAAATGCAGTGAGTACATCACTGAAATGGAATCCCAGCAAAGTTTTCAACTTTTGCTGTTCAATCAGTGCTTTCATGACCTGGTTTGTTTTTTCCCTTGAAAAGAGATCCACAATAAGGCTAGGGTCACACATCCGTTTTTTTTTGTTTTTTTTTAAACCTGATCCGGTTTTGAGCTTTTAAAAAGCGCAAAACGGGATCAGGAAATGCTCCTCATAGGAGCCTATTATAAAAACTGGATTGCTTCACAAGTAATCCAGTTACCGCCTCCGGCTCTGCAGCCTGCGTGAAAAATCATACAGGCTGCAGTTTTCAGAGCGGTTGTAGCATCCGCAATGCGGGAATCGGATTGCTCAGGATGTGTACTCCTGAGCAATGCGGTTACCGCATATACTTTGCTTATCCCAGCTGCCGCCGGGATAAGCAAAGTGTTTTTGTGTTCGTTAAAACTTTTAATTTTATTATTAAATGTTGCTATAATGTCTCTAGGGGGTGCCCACTCCCCCTAGAGACCTTCAACCCACTCAGGTGGCCATAAAATGCTTTATTCACTTATGTACAGCAGCCGGCTCCTGTAAGCTGTTGTACAGTTTTATCAATGAAGGTGTGGGGCTCCTCTAGGAGCAGCGCGCATACTATAGCCAATGGATACCAATTTGCTGTGAAGTGACACTAAATTTTAGAAAAGTGGGGACTCTCTGAGCAAAATACATGCTCTAGACACTTGTGCACCACGTCCTAAATATTTATCCTTTAAATGCTGGTCCTAGGCTTCTAGCTTTGCTGCTATTGTGGTTCAATTTGTATCATATAAGAAACTACCCAGCAAATGTATTTATCTGGCATTATATCTTTAAGTGGGTCCTTCTGATGGTGCGTTTACATACAAGGATATCGTTAACAATTAGTGATGGGCGAATCCTAAATTACTCGGAATCGCTTGACTCTAGCGAGTCCGAGCACAGGACTCGCTACTCGTTGCGAGTCTAGCGAGTCCAATGTTAATGAATGGGGAAGCGAGTAATAGCGAGTAGTGTGAGATTTACAAATCGCAGATGTGTCTCGGAAGCTTCAGCCTGAAGCAATCCTAGTTTTGCCATTTATTTGCATTGGACTCGTTTACTTTGCAAGTAATCGCTGGCAAACTCACACAGATAAGAGTCCTGTCTGCTCTGTGTGCTGGCTGCCGCAGCTCCAGGGTCCTAGAGCCCGCCTGCTGCCTGATGTAGCAGAGCTGAGATTGTTCTCAGTCTGCTCATTCCCTGTGCATAGACATCTATATCTATGCACAGGGATGAGCAGAGAGGACATCGCGTTTTGGACTGCCTCGGACGGAAGAGGATTTTTTTAATTAAAGATGGAGTCCCTAATGGCTTTTTTTTAAATTTCTAATAAAAAATTTTCTCTGTGTTGTGTTTTTTTTAAAACAATTTAATAGAAATTCATGGCAGTCATGTCTAATATTGGCATGACCGCCATAAATTTCGGGCTTAGGTCCAGCTGATAATACAAAGCTGGCCCTACCCTCTTTATTACCCAGCGTGCCACCGCCACCAGGGCCGCTGGAAGAGCGGGTTCAGCGCCAGAGGATGTCGCTTCAATGAACGCGCCATCTTCTGGGGCGGCTGCGGGCTGCAATTTGCAGCGGGGGGTGCCCAGAAAGCTTGGGCATCCCTGCGCTGCGGATTCCAGCCCTTAGCTGCTTAGCTGTACCTGGCTAGACATAGAAATTGCGCGGAGCCCCACGCATTTTTTTTTAATTATTTCATGAAATTCTGAGATTCTGACTCTGACTCTGACTCTGAGACTCTGACTCTGAGACTCTGACTCTGAGACTCTGACTCTGACTCTGAGACTCTGACTCTGAGACTCTGACTCTGAGACTCTGACTCTGACTCTGAGACTCTGAGACTCACTCTGAGACTCTGACTCTGAGACTCTGACTCTGAGACTCTGACTCTGAGACTCTGACTCTGACTCTGAGACTCTGACTCTGAGACTCTGACTCTGAGACTCTGAGACTCTGACTCTGACTCTGAGACTCTGACTCTGAGACTCTGACTCTGAGACTCTGACTCTGAGACTCTGAGACTCTGACTCTGACTCTGAGACTCTGACTCTGAGACTCTGACTCTGAGACTCTGACTCTAAGACTCTGAGACTCTGACTCTGACTCTGAGACTCTGACTCTGAGACTCTGACTCTGAGACTCTGACTCTGACTCTGAGACTCTGACTCTGACTCTGAGACTCTGACTCTGAGACTCTGACTCTGAGACTCTGACTCTGAGACTCTGACTCTGAGACTCTGACTCTGACTCTGAGACTCTGACTCTGAGACTCTGACTCTGAGACTCTGACTCTGACTCTGAGACTCTGACTCTGAGACTCTGACTCTGACTCTGAGACTCTGACTCTGAGACTCTGACTCTGAGACTCTGACTCTGAGACTCTGACTCTGACTTTGAGACTCTGAGACTTTGAGACTCTGAGACTCTGAGTCTGACTCTGAGACTCTGACTCTGAGACTCTGAGACTCTAACTCTGAGACTCTGAGTCTGACTCTGAGACTCTGACTCTGAGACTCTGACTCTGAGACTCTGACTCTTAGACTCTGACTCTGAAATTCATGAAATAATAAAACAAAAATGTGTGGGGCTCCGCGCAATTTCTATGTCTAGCCAGGTACAGCTAAGCAGCTGGGGGCTGGAATCCGCAGCGCAGGGATGCCCAAGCTTTCTGGGCACCCCCCGCTGCAAATTGCAGCCCGCAGCCGCCCCAGAAGATGGCGCATTGATTGAAGCTCCATCCTCTGGCGCTGAACCCCGCTCTTCCAGCGGCCCTGGTGGCGGTGGCACGCTGGGTAATAAAGGGGTTAATACCAGCTTTGTTATACAAGCTGGTATTAAGCCCGAGATTCTTAATGTCAGGCCACGTTTGACCCAGCCACTAAGAATCTCCAATAAAGGATTAAAAAAACACAACACAGAGAAATTTTTATTTGAAGTTCAAAAAAAAGCCATTAGGAACTCCATCTTTAATTAAAAAAATCCTCTTCCGTCCGACGTAGTCCAAAACGCGATGTCCTCTCTGCTACATCCCCTGTGCATAGATATAGATGTCTATGCACAGGGAATGAGCAGACTGAGAACAATCTCAGCTCTGCTACATCATCTCTGTGAGCAGGCGGGCTCTAGGACCCTGGAGCTGCACAGAGAAGACAGCTGGACTCAGCTCGCAAAGAAACAGCAGTTACTTTGCGAGTTTCCCTGCTATCACTGGCACAGTAGCCGAGTCTAATGCAAGACAATGGCAATCCTAGTTTTGTCAGCGTTTGCCATTGATTTGCATTGGACTCGTGCGAGTAAACGCTGGGAAACTCGCAGAGTACCGAGTCCTACGAGTCCCTTACTACTCGCCGAGTAACGAGTCCTAGCGAGTAGATTCGCCCATCTCTATTAACAATCTCCTAAGAAAAGTCACGTGACTAAAATCATACCAAAGATATTCAATTAACGTTCTTGCGTCATCACACACAAGGATATCATGAACGATATTCATTATGGCTCTGCGCCAGAATTGTTAGCAAATCTGTCAATCCGACACTGAACAATAATGTGCCAGCGCTGTGACAGCAGCACTGGCAGATTACTGTGTGTAAAAGTATTAAATACACTTTTATGGACAATGTCCCTGCCTGATTTTACATTTAAACACGCTGCTGCAGCTCTGAGGCACCTACCGGCACAGAGCTGCAGGAGCGCGTAAAAAGCGGTGTTTATGGGGTTTATTAAACTGACCAACATGGTCACAGAGAGTGGCCACACTCCCCTGTTGTCATGCTGCCCCTAACATTGGCAACCCAGGGGTTAACTGTGCCAGATTGCAAAAGCCGCAGTATTGCGGCTCTGCTACAATCATTCTTTAAAAACCGTCGGGTACTGTCATTTCACAGTGCGCCGTGACAATATACTAAACCAGAGGTCCCCAACTCCAGACCTCAAGGCCCGCCAACAGTGCAGGTTTTCAGGATTTCCTTAGTATTGCACAGGTGCTAATGTGATCATCTGCAAAGGTAATGATTCCAAGCCATGTGCAATACTAAGGAAATCATGAAAACATGCACTGTTGGTGGGCCTTGAGGCCTGGAGTTGGGGACCTCTGTACTAAACTCTTTGTTAAATACCGAGCTCTCCAAAGTACTACCGCAATAAGTGTAGTGTACCAACGCTGTCCAAGGTGCTGAATGCTTCAGCACTATAATAGGTATGGCCCGCGCCCATTGAAACTACGGTGCGCGGGCCATAGCTATTATAGTGCTGAAGCATTCAGCACCTTGGACTGCGTTGGTGTGGAGCCCACTGGAATGGGGTACTGCAGGGTGCCTCAGAGCTGCAGGAGCGTATTTAAATGTTACAAACACAGTGGAAATACATTTTTTAAAACATGTTTGACCATTATACTGCCAGGAATAGGGAGCCTTGTGAAGGACATCGTTCATCTCCTCGTCACACTGAGCGATCATGCACATCTTCAGACACTTAATTGGACAACGAACGACAGATTTGAGGTCAGGATCACAAATCTTTGATCAACGATCCAACAATTTTTTCATCAGATATCCTGTATTACACGCAACGATCTCCAAACGATGTCTTTTGAACGATCTGAAATCCGTGAGGTTGCAACGATATCATTGAGGATATCATTGTGTGTAACGGTACTTTGAATCAATTTCATAACATATACAAAGAATCACAAAACAGGGTTTGTGCCCATAATTCATGCATATGTAGAAATAAGAATCCATACTGCTCATCTCATAAATAAGACATAGCTTTTAATGTTTCCTTCATAAAAAAACAAACAAAAAAAAACATATGAATAAAATTCTTATAGGAACAGACAAGGACCCCTCCCACACATTACTGTTTAGACCACGTGCACACGTTCAGTATTTGATGAGTTTTTAACCTCAGGATTTGTAGCCAATACCAGGAGTGGATAATTAAATACAGAAGTGGTGCAGGTGTTTCTATTAGACTTTTCCTCTAAAGGGCACTTTATACAGACAGATATCTGTGACCAACTTCTGAACAGATCTCTGGGTGCAGTGATATCATGGACACATTGTTACATTTGTACACAGCCACAAAATGGAGCAATGTGTCCACGATTTCACTGCAACCAGAGATCTGTTCAGAAGTTGGTCACAGATATCTGTATGTGTAAAGTGGCCTTGATTGCTCCACTCCTGGTTTTGTCTACAAATCCTGAGGTAAAAACTCATCAAATACTGAACGTGTGCACGTGGCCTTAAAGAACAAAACATTTGATTAAAGTGAACAAGATGTGCATAGAGAAAGCATGACAAAAAAAACTTCCCTTTATTACAGGTAAGTATAGCCAACTGACATAGGTTGTAAGTGATAGGGAATAGGTGGCACTGGAGACTAAAAGGGGACTCCTTTAAACTGCAAGGTTGTCTCTAATGGTACCTTTACACGCCGCGACGGCAGGCTGGATACAGCCCGCTACTTCACGTGCACGAGCATGCTCAAACGGCTACAAACGGTCAACGCACCCTCTTTACACGCCGCCATAAGGTGCGCTACGCCACGCTACATCTGTAGCTAGCTACATCGCCGGGTGTCTCAAGTAGCCAGCTGTAGCTCATGTACACACCGCTATAACCAGCTACTATGGGCGGACCTGGTGCAGCAGGGATAGCACATAGGCGTGCCACAATCTTGGATTACGAGCCGTCCGTACGCTGATAGGACGAAGCAATAACATCCTGATTGGGCAGGCAACGCAGGAGGCTGAGTAATACAGCACGCTCGAGCGATTGTGTAGTGTGACTCGTCAGCTCCTTAAATATGCCTCCCTATGCAGCGACTACCAATCGTCATGCAGCAGCTTCCACCAATGATCGCACATGGGGCGCGGTAACACGGAGCCAGGGTCACGCCTTAGCTACATTGCATCTACATCGCAGGCTGTCCAGAGTTCCCTTCCGTTGCTTCTTTACACGCCGATACAGCTCGCTACCATCGGCGATGTAGCCATCAGTTTTCGAGCAGAGCCCATAAACAGATGTATCTGTCGCCGGCTGTAGCGTCGCGTCTTCAGACGCCGCTATGACGGGCTACATTGACGCTACAAGCTACATTTGTAGCCTGTAGCGGGATGTATCCAGCCTGCCGTCGCGGCGTGTAAAGGTACCATAATTGCTAATCAAGCGCAGCATAGGTCACCATATATTTTAATGTATTTGTTTTTGTTTTTTGTTTTTTTATAAAGGAAACATTAAAAGCTATGTCTTATTTATGATCTGAGCAGTATGGACTCTTATTCCACATATGCATTTATTTTGGGCACAAACCCTCTTCTGTGTTTTTTTGTATATGTTATGATATTGTGGTCCAATACTTACCATATTTTTCAGACTATAAGATGCACTAGACCATAAGACGCACCTAGGTTTTAGAAGTAAAAAATAGGGGAAAAAAGATTTTACGCAAAAAATGTGGTAAAAGGGGTAGATGGTGCCGCGGGACTGAGTGATGTCGGTAAAGTTCAGTATAAAAATGCCAGAAGATGAAAATAAGAACCAGGGGAGGGAGCTTATATTCAAAGGGCCACTCCAGTGCTGAAGAAAAAACACTGGAGTGCTGCTTTAAGATCTCATAGGTGCAATTCATATCAAGGGAGAACTATAACTCCCAGCATGTCCTGCAGATCCTTTGGCATGCTGGGGGTTATAGTTCGCCACAGGAGTGGTAAAGTGCTTGTACTCTACAGTACTTTATTAACAATGACATTTCATTCTTGGCTTTTACACTTACATTAACTGCTGCTGTCACTGTGATCAAATTCAAGCACTTTTGCAGTGCTACAAGACTGGCAAAAATGGGAGATGACTTTCTGAAATGGGCGCTAACACAACGTACCTTGTCAACTAGGTATGGTAAGTCAGGGTATGTTTTTAGAAACTGCAGTACAGCTAAGTTCTGCATGTGAGCCATGCATAGAACATGTACCAGCTTGCCGAGCTTTAAAGCCACCACCAGGTTGCGTTTATTATCGCACATGACCAGACTTGGTTGGAGGTTCAGCAGGGACAGCCACTGATTGGTCTGTTGTGTTATCTCTTGCATCATCTCTGCTGTAGTGTGTGGTTTATGACCTAAACAGATGAGCTTCAGCAGAACGTGTTGTCACTTTACTGATGCACTGCTGCAAAGCTCCGAGCTTGAAAGTGATGAGGAGGGTAATTCAGTAGAGGATGAGGAGCAGGAGGATTAGGAGTGGAGACAGGAACTGGGATATGAGGAAACAGAATCCCTGATGGAAGTTGGGCCCACTATTCTTGGCGTGGGTAGGATGTGTGATGTTCCAGGCTGCGACTCCTGCCCCTCCACCAGGTTCACCCAGTGTGCCAACAGATAAATATATTGTCCCTGTCCCCAACAACTTATCCATATATATGTTGGAAGATCGACTTTTCCAGTTACATCATTGTTCAGAGCATGGTTGATATTGTTTAACACGTAGTTGTCTAATGTGGGGATGGCACACCGGGCAAAATAGTGGTGGCTGGGAACTGAGTACCATAGGGCAGCCGCTGCTAAGAGGTCACGGAAAGATTCCATTCCCACAAGCCAAAATAGCAACATTTCCAGAGCTAGCAAGCTTGCAATGTGGGCAAGTGTTTTTTCCTGTAGATCTGTAGCTGGGTATTTATGCTTCCTTTCCATCATCTGGGGCAGGGACAACTGCACTCTTTGCTGGGACAATGAAGTGGATGTGGTTGCTGTTGATTGCTGTGTCTTTGCAACCACAGGTTGTGGACAGGAAGTATGAGTACCTGCTTCTTGAAAGTAGATAGGGAAGGACAGGTGAAGTGGCAGTAGTTTCACCCAGAGACACAGATTTTGTACCCAGGTGTTCCGCTCACCTACTGGGGCACTTGGATGACACGTGCTTCAGCATACTGCAGGTTGGCATTAGTCTTGCCTTTGCGCTGCTTGGTGTAACAGGTGCTACAAATTACAGAGTTTTTTTCTCCAAAAGACTATGAGAAAAAAACTGTCATACAGTGGAAGCATGCTCCCTTGGGTTGAGATCTGTCCGAGTTGGGATACTCTTGGGAACAGTTGACTCAGTTCTCACTCGAGTCAACCCACTACCAAACATGCTGAGCGGGTCACTTGAATCTTGCCTGGTGGGCAAACAAGTACTCGGTGAGTACCGAGCAGCCCGAATACCATGATATCCATGCGAGTGCCAAATAGTGAAGACTAGATTCACTCATCACTAAAATTGATATTTGATGGATTTGATATACCCACCACAGGTCAGATTACGCTGAGTGAAAAAAAACACACTGAGATTTCCATAACTCCTATCCACTTTACTGCCATATTCACACATTTGTTTGGTCAGTATTAGTGATGAGCGAGTACTAAAATGCTCGGGTGCTCGAGGTTCGGGCCGAGCATCCCAAGATACTCGTGTACTCGGCCCGAGCACCGAGCCCAATGTTATCCTATGGGAGACCTGAGTATTTTTATGAAATGACTGCCGGCAGCATGTAGAAACCCTAAAAATGTCACAAAAGTCTCAGAAGAGTGCTGAAATGACATGGCAACACCATGGGGAAGACCCCTGGAAGCATTTCTCACTCAAAAGTCACAGCTGTGAACAATCTTCTCCGAGTTTCACGCCAATTTTACAGAGTCACCACAAAACCCTCCAAAATGACACCAAAATGAATATTCAGGGTGTAAATGTTAAGGGCACATACCCAATAGTGAGATACAGCTGGTGTATGTTACTTTTTGTGATTACATGAAAGATTTTACGTGAAAACATTGTGCGGCACTCCGATGACCCTGAGAAGAGGCGTACATGAAGCCCTGTCTTGACATAATGTGCCCATTTTGAGGAACTGGGTCTATTGTAGTATTTTCCTTTGCCAGGGCAGTCCAAAATTGGGAGGTTCACCAATGCCCTGGATAGAGACGTGCATGAGGGCCTGTAAACCTGAAGTGCCCATTGTAAGGAAGTGGGTGTATTGTAGTATAGCCCTTTGACAGGGCAGCCAAAAATTGGGAAGCTCCATATTATCCCTGGAGACATGCATAAGGGCCTGTAAACCTGAAGTGGGTGTATTATAGTATAGCCCTTTGGCAGGGCAGCCAAAAATTGGGAGGCTCCACATTGTCCCTGGATAGAGACGTGCAGTAGGGCCTGTAAACCTGAAGTGGGTGTATTGGAGTATACCCTTTGGTAGGGCAGACAAATATTGGGAGGTTCAACAATGACCCATGCATACAGACATGCATGAGGGCCTGTAAACCTGGAGTGAGTGTATTGGAGTATAGCCCTTTGGCAGGGCAGCCAAAAATTGAGAGGCTCCATATTGTTCCTGGATAGAGACATGCATAAGGGCCTGTAAACCTGAAGTGGGTGTATTGTAGTATAGCCCTTTGGCAGGGCAGCCAAAAAAAGCATTCCCCTCCACATTGTCCCTGGATAGAGAAGTGCAGTAGGGCCTGTAAACCTGAAGTGGGTGTATTGGAGTATAGCCCTTTGGCAGGGCAGACAAAAATTGGGAGGTTCAACAATGACCCATGCATACAGACATGCATGAGGGCCTGTAAACCTGGAGAGGGTGTATTGGAGTATAGCCCTTTGGCAGGGCAGCCAAAAATTGGGAGGCTCCACATTGTCCCTGGATAGAAACGTGCAGTAGGGCCTGTAAACCTGGAGTGGGTGTATTGGAGTATAGCCCTTTGCCAGGGCAGCCAAAAATTGGGAGGCTCCACATTGTCCCTGGATAGAGACATGCACGAGGGCCTGTAAACCTGAAGTGGGTGTATTGGAGTATAGCCCTTTGGCAGGGTGGACAAAAATTGGGAGGTTCAACAATGACCCATGCATACAGACATGCATGAGGGCTTGTAAACCTGGAGTGGGTGTATTGTAGTATAGCCCTTTGGCAGGGCAGCCAAAAATTGGGAGGTTCAACAATGACCCATGCATACAGACATGCATAAGGGCCTGTAAACCTGGAGTGGGTGTATTGGAGTATAGCCCTTTGGCAGGGCAGCCAAAAATTGGGACGCTCCATATTGTCCCTGGATAGAGACGTGCAGGAGGGCCTCAAAACATTTTTCCCATTGAAAAGGAGCGGGTCTCCTGTCGTTGTAATGCCCATTCTAAAAGAATGGGCGAAAAAATTTACCACTGGGGGTATACCTGAAACAACAGCCTAACTATTGTAACGGTCATCATGGTGGCACATGAGGAGAAGGAGGAGCAGTCCAGCGATTAGCCAAAGTCCATAAGTGTGTACCCATGGGTGAGTGGAGGTACATAGCAAATTCCCAGAACAAAATTTAAATTCCGCTGTCATTTGTTGGTGGTGTGGTGAAGTCTGGCCCAATCCAACCCTTGTTCATCTCGATCAGAGTCAGCCTGTCAGCATTTTCAGTTGACAGGCGGGTGCGTTTATCAGTAATGATTCCACCTGCGGCACTGAAAACACGCTCTGACAAAACGCTAGCGGCAGGGCAGGCCAGGACTTCCAAGGTGTAGAGAGCCAATTCATGCCATGTGTCCAGCTTGGAGACCCAATAATTTTAAGGCACAGAGGAATGTCGCAGTACAGTTGTTCGATCTGCAAGGTACTCCTTCAGCATCTGGCCAAACTTTGCATTTCTTGTGGCACTACCCCGCACCTCTGGGGCTGTGGTACGTGAGGGGCTGAGAAAACTGTCCCACATCGTAAAGACTGTTCCCCTACCTCTGGCGGATTGGACTTGTGCCCCTCTCGACCGTACGCCTTGGTTGTCCACCGATTCCTGACCTATGCCGCTAGCGTTTTGTGAGGGGAATGCTTTGCCTATTTCCGTGACTATGGCCTTCTGGAACTGCAGCATTTTGGCTGACCTCTCCGCCTCAGGAATGAGAGACATAAAGTTCTCCTTGTAGCGTGGGTCTAAGAGTGTTGCCAACCAGTACTGATTGTCGGCTAAGATGTTCTGAGCGCGAGGGTCACGAGCCTGGCAGCTTACCATAAAGTCAGCCATGTACGCCAGACTCTTAACAGCCATCACTTCAGTATCCAGACCAACACGATGACTAAACATGCTGTCCTCCTCCTCCTCCTCCTCATCTCCCCTGTCCTCTGGCCAGCCACGCTGAAGCGAGGGTATGACTGGTGTGCATGACATATCCTCAATTTGGCCAGAGAGTTGCTCCATGTCTTCATCTTCCTCCTCCTCCACGTCATAGTCCTCCACTGCACGTTCTGATGAGATGAGGCTGAGCTGTGTGTTATCACCCACACCCACTACTGTTTCTTGCTCAAACTCATCGCGCTCCGCCTGCAACGCATCCTCTTTGTTTTTCAGCAGAGACCGTTTTAGAAGGCAGAGTAGCGGTATGGTGACGCTAATAATGGCGTCATCGCCGCACACCATCTTGGTGGAGTCCTCAAAGTTTTGGAGGACGGTACATAGGTCCGACATCCATCTCCACTCCTCAGGTGTTATGTGTGGAGTTTGACCCATTTCCCGATGGCTTAGGTGATGTAGGTACTCAAAAACTGCCCTCTTCTGCTCACACATCCTGACCAACATGTGCAAAGTTGAATTCCAACGCGTGGGGACATCACACACCAGTCTGTGGTCTGGAAGACGCAAACGGCGCTGAAAGCTGGCAAGGCCGGCTGAAGCAGCAGGTGACTTGCGAAAATGTGCAGACAGGCGGCGAACTTTTACCAGCAGATCAGACAGCTCTGGGTATGACTTTATAAACCGCTGACCCACCAGGTTGAGCACATGGGCCACGCAGGGAACATGCATCAGCTGGCCTCGCCTCAAAGCTGCCACCAGGTTCCGGCCATTGTCACACACGACCTTTCCTGGCTTTAGGTTCAGAGGTGTGAGCTACTGATCTGCCTGCTGTTTCAGAGCTGTCCACACCTCTTCTGCATTGTGGGGTTTGTCACCTATGCATATTAGCTTCAGCACAGCCTGTTGCCGCTTCGCAGAGGCAGTGCTGCAGTGCTTCCAGCTTGGGACTGGTGTAGAGGGTAAAGTGGATGAGGATGCGCAGGAGGAGGAGACTGAGGAGCATGACATTCCGGAGCTGTAGAGTCTGGGTGAAACCATGACTGAGGTTGGGCCTGCAATCCTTGGTGTGGGAAGGACGTGTTCCGTCCCTCGCTCAGACTGGGTCCCAGCTTCCACAATATTAACCCAGTGTGCCGTCAAGGAGATGTAGCGGCCTTGCCCACAAGCACTTGTCCACGTGTCTGTGGTTAGGTGGACTTTGGCTGAAACAGCGTTGTTCAGGGCACGTGTGATGCTTTGTGACACGTGGTTATGCAATGCGGGGACAGCACATCTGGAGAAATAGTGGCGGCTGGGGACCGAGTAACGTGGGACAGCAGCCGCCATCAGGTCGCGGAATGCTTCAGTCTCCACCAGCCGGAAAGGTAACATTTCTAGCGCAAGCAGTCGCGAAATCTGATTATTTAACACTGTGGCATGTGGGGCGTTGGCAGCGTATTTGCGCCAGCGTTCAAAGGTTTGCTGAATGGATAATTGAACGCTGCGCTGGGACAAGGACGTGCTTAATGGTGGTGTTATTTGTTCGTGGGCAACGTCAGGTGCAGGGCCGGAGGCTTGTTCGCGGCCAGCATGGACAGGGGATTGGCTCGCACGTACAACACGCGAAGACGTAGCAGTGACATCAGCAAGCACCCCTCGCTGACTGCTCAGGTCACAGGAAAGTTGGATTTTAGAACCTGCCTGTATAAAGCTATCAAGTACAACAGTCAGGTGACTGTTCAGGTCACAGGAAAGTTGGATTTTAGAACCTAACCTTTATGAAGCTATCAAGTACAACAGTCAGGTGACTGTTCAGGTCACAGGACAGTTGGATTTTAGAACCTAACCTGTATGAAGCTATCAAGTACAACAGTCAGGTGACTGTTCAGGTCACAGGAAAGTTGGATTTTAGAACCTAACCTGTATGAAGCTATCAAGTACAACAGTCAGGTGACTGTTCAGGTCACAGGATAGTTGGATTTTAGAACCTAACCTGTATGAAGCTATCAAGTACAACAGTCAGGTGACTGTTCAGGTCACTGGAAAGTTGGATTTTAGAACCTAACCTGTATGAAGCTATCAAGTACAACAGTCAAGTGACTGTTCAGGTCACAGGAAAGTTGGAATTTAGAACCTAACCTGTATGAAGCTATCAAGTACAACAGTCAGGTGACTGTTCAGGTCACAGGAAAGTTTGATTTTAGAACCTGCATGTATAAAGCTATCAAGTACAACAGTCAGGTGACTGTTCAGGTCACAGGAAAGTTGGATTTTAGAACCAGCCTGTATAAAGCTATCAAGTACAACAGTCAGGTGACTGTTCAGGTCACAGGAAAGTTGGATTTTAGAACCTGCCTGTATACAGCTAGTCAATTTTAAAAGTCTGATGACTGTTCTGGTCACAGGAAAGTTGGATTTTAGACCATGCCTGTATACAGCTATTAAATACAACAGTCTGGTGACTGTTCTGGTCACAGGAAAGCAGGATTTTAGACCCTGCCTGTATACAGCTAGTCAATTTTGACAGTCTGGTGACTGTTCTGGTCACAGGAAAGCTGGATTTTAGACCCTGCCTGTATACAGCTAGTCAATTTTAACAGTCTGGTGACTGTTCTGGTCACAGGAAAGCTGGATTTTAGACCCTGCCTGTACACAGCTAGTCAGCTCCAACAGTCTCCTGAGGACTGTTCTAGTCACTGTAAAGCTTGGACTCCGATCTGGATCACCCTGCCTTTATCCTCCTAGATTAGATGAGAAGGACTGTTGTGGTCAGCACCAGTTTGCAGCCCTGCTCCGGATCTACCTATGAGGGCCGCAAATCTGTCCCTAAGCAGCAGCAGACACTCTCCCTACACTCACTGTCTGGATGGCTGTGTGCAGAGCACAGCGCGGCCGAGTCTTATAAAGGCTCGGTGACGCTGTGCAGGCTGGCCAATCACTGCAATGCCACAACTAACAGGGATGTGGCATTGCAGTGGTCTGCCAGTCAATCCGTGCATGTGGGCTGGCTCTCTAAAGAGCGCCAACATGCAGGGATGAGGACGACGAGCACAGCACGAGTATCGCGAGATTACTCGGTGCTCGCCGAGTAGCCTGAGTACAGTGATACTCGTGCGAGTACCGAGTAGTGGCGAGCATGCTCGCTCATCACTAGTCAGTATTTTATCTCAGTATTTGTAAGCCAAAAACAGGAGTGGGTAACAAATGCATAAATGGTGCGCGTGTTTCTATTATACTTTTCACTGATTGTTCCACTCCTGGTTTTGGTTTACAAATACTTATGTAAAATACTGAACGAATTCTTAATGTGTGAACTTGGCCTAAGATACAGAATTATTAACACACCATCTTAGGATATGCAGTATCAAGAACTAAACGAAAACTCATCATGGGTTCACAGCCTTAAATCTCCAACATCAAGGAGCAGAGAACACTCATTACATGAACTTATTAGGCAATTAAGGTATTTGGCTCAGATAGCATTGGGTGACGTTGCTTTATTTCACTGAGCATGGATTGATGTAATGAAAGGATCTAGAATAAAAAAAAAATCAAAGGAATGTGTGACATTTATTACAAAAATTCCTAAACTTTTGCTTTAAGCCTTTACTGAAATGTCATTCTGGTTTCACACACATTTTTTGAGAATACGATATGCTTTTTTAATAGTGTTTTACTGTTACGCTTTGGTGCTACCTTACAGTTTATGGTGAAACAAGAAATTAATTAAATAAAATATATTTTGTGTGTTGTATTTTCCTGGCACTTTTGTGATTAATCTTTTTACTTCTTGAGTTTGTAAACAAATTTAGTCATGCTTTTTATCCACAGAATTTAAGAATTTTTTTCTCCTGTTTTTAAAAATTCATTATCTTAAATATCAATGCATTATTTTTGTTGCTTCCTTATGTCCTTCAAATATTAAGCAATGATATTTCCACACAAAGGCAGAAAAACTTTGAATTTACCAATTGGATTTGTATCTAAGAAAATTTGTGCCAGAAAAATAATATCAGACAATTTCTTACACATATAAATTAATTTGGTTAGGCTGGTTTCCTGTGTCGCGGCTAGATCAGGATGAAAACGAGTGCATCTGCAACCATTGATGGATATGAAAATCCATACTACCGCAGGCTTTTAGGCTTTTTTGCCTGATACTTCCTTTGGGGCTTTCGGATAATTAATGAGAGAGGAGGTGAAAATTACGCAGTTGTAAGGATCTGTCGCAAACCTGATGCCTCCTGATGTCCCTGTGCCCCCATTCTAAGTATAGGGACACATGCCTTATCAGGATGCTTCAGGATTTGGACGGATAAAGATGCAAGACAAAAAAACTGCAAGAGTGAAACTGCCTTTAGTAAATTTTGAAATGACCATGCTGCCTGTTAGTTACTGTTGCAGATTTCCACTGTATAATCCACCCTTTTCAGGCAGTATGCCCATGATGAACTTTTGATGTTGCACAATGTTGCTGCACCAAATCACAGTGTCTAAAGCTGCATTCCCATGATGAGCTTTTGGTGAGTTTTTGATGTTGCAGCATTTTAGGTAACTTAGGTTACTTGCGTTTTTTTTCATTGCTTTTTTTGTGTGTTTTTAATGCTACTGTTTTTGTCCCATTACGACATGTCATGGTGGCTCAAGTGGTTAGCACTGCAGCCTTTGCAGTGCTGGGGTCCTGAGGTCCTGGGTTCAATTCCCACTAAGGACAACATCTGCAAGGAGATTGAATGTTCTCACTGTGTTTGCGTGGGTTTCCTCCAGGCACTCTGATTTCCTCCCACATTGCAAAGACATACTGATAGGATGTTTAGATTGTGAGCTCCAAGAGAGACAGCATTACTGATGTACGTAAAGTGCTATGGAATTAATAGCGCTATATAAATGAATAAATTATTATTATATCATGTTTTGGTTTATTTTTTTTAGACTTCCTTGTTGTTGGCTAATATACCTAATCAGTCTAATATATCTGCATCTTCCTAGTGTGCCATGCACTTTTGATCTCGATGTCAGTTCGATCATATGATCATATGTTACACACATATATAGCTGTCCTCCCCTCCCCAACACACATCTCCTGAGGAAAAGATTTTGAAATGTGCATTGGGCCTCGAGGACACCTGTCACAGAGTGACAGCATAGTAATAAGTGCTATTTACTTCCCTTAATAGGTAGATTAGACTTATCACACTTATTGGTTAGGTTATCTGAAAAACTACTGTACAGTAGCTCTACAGAGTAGCTCTACAGAGTATATTATATACTATTGCAGCACTTTAGAAACTCTATTTAAATACTATGTAGCTCTACAGAGTATATTATATACTATTGCAGCACTTTAGAAACTCTATTTAAATACTATGTAGCTCTACAGAGTATATTATATACTATTGCAGCACTTTAGAAACTCTATTTAAATACTATGTGTTAGGTTGTCTGCATACTACCTGAACACCCAGTTATTCTATATAGAATATTGGTATTGCAGAACTTTATGATCTCTATTTACAATTGCCATAGATAATCTATACTATAGAATGTATTTTATTTGATCAATATACACACTATACTTTTAGTACCATACTTTGTCATAAGATATATATAGATATCTTCTCTTTTGTCAGCAACTGTAAGATTTTTATTATTTTGACCACAACTCATTGCCTATTATAAAATGTATTTAATAAAAATATATTTTCATATAAGGCAAAAATTACTCTTTTTTTGTCCTTTTTTATTCCCAGAACATGCAGCTTTTCACTGCGGTTCCAACAAAGCCAGTGCTTACGTGTTATTTGTAGAAGTCTTCGGGTACAGATCCTTTTAATAGCTACATGATATAGCGCATATTGTTAAACTAAGTTATGTGTTAGCCTCAGGTTATGTTCCTCAGTAAAGGCTAAATAATTTATCACACGTGTTGGCAAAGTACTTGTCATGTGTCAAAATAAATGTGATTGTAATGACATCTAAGAGATTCAGAAGATTCCCTTACATTTTCACATTTACAGTTTCTGAGTTTTCTATAACAGTTCAGTTGCAAAGAAAATTAATGACAGATCTTTTACCATTTTCACGTCCCGGTGTTTTTGATCATCATTGTGACTCTTTATGTTGTAACTTGTGGGTGTAAGGTCTATCTTAGACCCCAGGCTCACAAAGGTTACCTCAGACAGATTTGGCATTTAGCAGAATACATAGAAAATCTGACACCATTTAACCCTTATACAGGGATCTGGATTTACAGCAGGGGACTGTGGATCGCTACCTACAGATGAACTGCTGTCCAGAGGAGCAAACCAGAGGAAGGAATGGTCACCAGGCAGGGTCAAAATTGGTCTTATAAAGGACAAAATCAGGATCCTTAACAGTAGTCAAAAACATAAGCTGGGATCAAAACAAGAAACTGTGATAACAAGAGGCAAACTAGGTAGGACTAAGCCTGGGAAGCATTAGAGTATATTTGTCAGCTTCTAACAGCAAGCTGGAAACTTTAGTAGGGTGCCATGCTTTCTAAATGGCTGAAGCAAGTAGCTGATGGCTTCAGCTGAATAGCACACACACATTTTCTCAGACAATATAGTGCTGCAGGTCCCATCCTCTCTAACCTTAGTGGACTGACAGAGCCTTCACTGTCCAGAAGCAGATGTTGCGGGAGCAGGTTCTGGAAAAATGGGACAGTGCACTCACTTTTGAAAGGGGCCTCCAAACCCTTAGTACCAGGTTTGTTTGAAAACTGAAGATGAAACTTCCTTACTGGATTGCTGCTCCAGATAAAACGAGTGATATTGTAAGCACTAAGGTGCATTAACAGGACACGGCTCACATAAGTATTACCTTTCAGCTTTAATAATTCAGCATATGGATCCCATTATCCACAACGCATTTCAGCGCCAATTGCGCCTTTTTCAAGTGACTCACTGAATCACTTGAAAAAGGCACAATTGGCGCTGAAACGCGTTGTGGCTAAAGGAATCTATATGCTGAATTATTAAAGCTGAAAGGTAATACTTATGTGAGCCGTGTCCTGTTAATGTACCTTAGTGCTTACAATATCACTCGTTTTATCTGGAGCTGCAAATTTCTTCCCTGCTTGGAAGCGTGATACAGAGCAGCTTAGGAATACAGGACCTGGCAGACGTCACACCATCACTCCCCCGAGCTGTCACATGCACCGGGACACACGGGAAATACGTGCACTTATCACCTCGCTGCTTGGAGCCCAAGTAGGAGAGCCCAGCTGGGAGACAGATTAAACTCTTACTCCAGTTGTGCGGACAGACACAACAATAGAAGGTGAGCAGAGGGGATCATTCACCGATCCCACAATTTAATGAAAGCAGTTTGGCGCAAACCTTTTGTGTATTTTGTATTACTGGATTGCTGGACATTTCTTTGATTGTGTTGCCTCCTACTACTACTCAGCTTCCTCCACCTCTTTCTCATCTGGTCAGCATAATAATCAACTTCAGCAGAGCCAAGCAGAAACAACAGTAGGCCATTCTGAAACTCATCTGTTTGAGAGTAAAATCCCAGAACATGCAGGAGCTGTGGGCAGGCTCCGTCTGAGCTTTTTTAATGTTGTTGCTATATTTGAGAAATCTGTCAATTTTGGCTATGTGGGTGACCTCAGAAAACAGTCTCTGTCGCAACAATTTACAAATTATTGCTCTTTGGAGGAACTCTTACAAGCCTCAAGGTGCATAGCCAGCTCGATCCCAAATAATCTACAGTAGCTGCAGTGTATGCTACTGGAGCTGGAAATTTGTTTTTGAGGAGGAACTGTTAAAAAGGCTATATAATATTCTGCTTTGTACTCATTCAAACTGTGAAATACTGTGCAATTTTTGGATGTGCAAAGAATGAGCAGACTGTCAGATAGAGGCCGTGGCTGTTGTGCTGCTGCTGCTGGTGGTGCAGCTGCTTTATGGCCGATTTACACGTCCCAATATCGTTACGATATTGGATACAACAGCACAGGAGCGCGCACATTTTTGGCACTAGTCAAAGATCGCATAGGAGATGTTACACAGGGAGATATCGGCAGGCTACTCAACTGCGATGTCAACGCCCCTCCTTTGCACTGTGTACGAGCGACCCAGGGAACGACCGTTTAACATGGGAGTGAATAGGGGAAGTTGTGCTACAAATCGTAGTTGCGCTGTCACACAGAACGATCCTGCCAGATCATCCATCCAATATCGGGCAGTTGGAGAGCATGCACAATTCCCCAACGATATCGTTTTGGCATCGTTCTTGCATCGCATTGCTCATTTACACCACACAACGCACGAACGATATTGGCGGCAACGCACGAATCACGTGACTTTTTATCATTGTTGGACAACGATATCGTGCCGTGTAAAGCGGCCATCAGGGACAGAGTCGGTCTGTGCTGAACAACAGAACAATGAGTGGTTGGTGCCAGTGAACTTCAACACTGGCCTTGGGTTGTCTACACTTCAGAATACCGGTGGGCACTCGTTTATAGTGGTGCTGCAATAATGGGTTAACATATCCTAATTCCACAGCTATTAAAAAACTACTGCCACTCACACAATGTTCTATTTCTTTTCAGTAATGTAATTTTCAGTTTTTTATTTTCATTACATATGTTACATTTTGATATACAGTGGGTACTGAAAGTGCTCAGACCCCTTTAAATGTTTTACTCTATGTTTCATTGCAGCCATTTGGTGAATTCAAAAAAGTTATTTTTTTTTCTTATTAATGTACACTCTGCACCCATCTTGACTGAAAAAAAACAGAGAGGTAGATATTTGTGCAAATTTGTTAAAAAGAAAAACTCAAATATCACATGATCATAAGTATTCAGACCCTTTGCTCAGTATTGAGTAGAAGCACCCTTTTGATCTAGTACAGCCATGAGTCTTCATCGGAAACATGAAACAAGTTTTTCACACCTGGATTGGGTGATCCTCTGCCATTTTTCCTTGGAGATCCTCTCTAGTTCCGTCAGGTTGAATGGTGAACGTTGGTGGACAGCCATTTTCAGGTCTCTCCAGAGATGCTCAATTGGGTTTAGGTCAGTGCTGTAGCTGGGCCAGTCAAGAATGGTCACAGAGTTGTTCTAAAGCCACTTCTTTGTTATTGTAGCTGTCTGTTTAGGGTCATTGCCTTGTTGGAAGGTGAACCTTCGGTCAAGTCTGAGGTCCAGAGCACTATAAAAGAGGTTTTCATCCGGGATATTTCTGTACTTGGCCGCATTCTTGTTTCCTTCAATTGCAACCAGTCATCCTGTCGCTGCAGCTGAAAAACACCCGCATAGCATGATGCTGCCACTACCATGTTTCACTGTTGGGATTGTATTGGGCAGGTGATGAGCAGTGCCTGATTTTCTCCAAACATACCACTTAGAATTATCACCAAAAAAATCTATCTTCATCTCATCAGACCAGATAATCTTATTTCTTATAGTCTGCAAGTCCTTTATGTGTTCTTTTGCAAACTCTATGTGGGCTTTCATATGTCTTGCACTGAGGAGAATCATCCGTCGGGCCACTCTGCTATAAAGGCCTAACTGGTGGAGGGCTGCAGTGACTTTGTGGAACTTTCTCCCATCCCCTAGTGCACCTCTGGAGCCCAGCCACAGTGATCTTGGGGTTGTTTTCTACCTCTCTTACCAAGGCTCTACTCCCATGATTGCTAAGTTTGGCTGTATGGAAAGGTATAGGAAGACTTCTGTTGGTCCCAAACTTCTGTGATTTAAGGATTATGAAGGCCACTGTGCTCTTAGGAGCCTTGAGTAATGCTGAAATTCTTTTGTAACCTTGGCCAAATATGTGCATTGCAACAATTCTGTCTCGGAGCTCCTTGGGCAGTTCCTTTGACCTCACAAGTCTCATTTGGTCTGACATGCACTATGAGCTGTGAAGTCTTATATATTGAGGTGTGTGCCTTTCCAAATCAAGTCCTGTCAGTTTAATTAAACACAGCTGGACTACAATGAAGGAGTAGAACCATCTCAAGGAGGATTTTTGCATCGAACACAAAAAATGCTGCAGACTCCCGTTTTGTGTCTGATGCAAAAATCGGACAAAACCGGATCCTCCCAGAAAAACCCTAAACCAGAGGCCAATTAAGGACAATCCGACATCATAGGGATCCATAGGTGACAAATTCGGATCCGGGTCTGCACGGCTCACACCAGACAGACCTGGACTCGAAAAAAGGTGGTGTGAAGCTGGCCTTAAAGGGATCCTGTCACCCCAAAACACCTCCTAAGGTATTAAAAGCTGTCCCTAGAACATATTAACACTTACCCTACACTCCTTTTACCTCCTAAATGCACATAGTCAAAGTGAATAAAAACGTTATTATAGTACCTCATTACTGATGATAATGAGTGACTATGGTATTCATAGTCACTCATCCAGGCTGCCCCTCTTCATCATATCACGCCTGAATAGGCGTGATCTACATCACAGATTCAAATTTGCGCCTCCCTGCGCGCTTCCCCGCTCTCCTATTCTGTCCGGGCTTCAGTGTGGGGGCTGTATGACGCGATCCGCGTCATTCCCGGCGCCGGGTGACGTATTTACACCCGCGCCGCTGTTAGCTTCAAGTCCCGCACTGCCCATGCGCATGCGCATGCGCAGTGCGCATTTTGAAGCTGACAGCGCGTGCATGTTTTCAGTATCTCCTAAACTCAGTATCTCCTAAAATAGCACCTGAAATGCTAAGGAAATCCTGAAAACATGCATTATTTTCAGACATTGAGACATAGTGGGCCACCCCTGCCCTAGACGTTTCTGTGGAGGTAGCCAGAGGGCCCTTTCACCACAACTGCGTCTTTCGCTGAACCCTCTTAGGTCCTGTGCCCACAATTCGTTGTTTGATGCTTTTTTATATGAATTTTGAGAATTTGCAGGAAAATCTGCATGTCTATTCTGAGGCCAGCAAAGTCTTTCACAGGTCAGAAGTGCTGTGACCAAGTTGCTTTTATTTTTTTCCTTGGACATGTGGTTCGGATTTTTTTTCTGCCCCAAAATCTGCACCAAATCTGCAAAAAAAAATCCATATGGGCACAGCACTGAACTCTCATAAACTTTGCTGGATTCAGGATAGACATACAGATTTTGATTTAGTTTCCCAAAACTAGCTTCAAAAGAAGGAACGGGGTCTTACAACAATATGGTGGGGTCACATTCACAGAAAGCATCCCCCATATTCTGTGAGAGCAGACACGCAGGTATTGGTGAGAGTGTGACAAGCGGTGCCATCACAAACATTACTGCAGTTCAGACTCAAGGGCTAACACAGGGGCTATCACACAAGTTTGAACTGCGCTGGACTCCCTGACATCCCCGCTCCTCACACATAGTGTTTTATGATACCGTTGAGATATATCTGCTATGTCTTGTGATATCGTTGGCTCTCAGAAGACAGCTAGTGTTACGAGTGCTGACGTAACCAAGGTTACCTCAGGTCACACAGCGGGATACCCCTGCTGCATAATATAAGCTGTATAACCTTAAACAACCTCAGGGAAGTCATGAGGATGTCTGAGGTTATTGAGCGGGCCTGGAAGCATGGTGATATCGGCGCTGAAGCTTGCTAAGTAAAAGTGGAGGAAAATAATGTCTTTGCCAAAAGAGAGGGATTCTACTGTAAAACTGTTTGATCTGGGTTTGGCAGCATTTGTACCCCTTTGAAGGTGTTTTTTAGGCCCTTCTTTTTGCCTCCCATTGATTTTAATAGGGTTCAGAAGTTCAGCAAACTGTTCGCCGATCCATTTGGCAAACATATACTTGTCCGGTGAACCAAACCCAAACTTTACAAGGTTTTCTCATTTCTAATCATCAACATTGCCCATAGATGACAGAAGACATTGCAGTAGCAGATTCTGGTGGAGATGTGACAGTGAAAACTCACACAGAGCTCAGAAAAGGGCAAGATTGGTCCATTATATACCTGTCTATTTCTCCAAGTGAGTAGCAGAGATTCCTTCCGACTCATTTAGGGGAGTGTATTATGCTTACATGTGTTACCTGTGTTAAGTTAGCACACTGACCAGTGTTATTGAATAGGGCATAAGGTGCCATGCGTGTAAGGTGCATGCATGCGTGGCACCTTATGCAAAGTGGCGCCATTGCTAAGTGGATGCAGTTACTCCAATGGCTGTTGACTAACATTCATCCTTTCTTCTCTTCATACAGGTATAAGAAGACTGCTTGCTGTTTATCTGAACTAAGCTGACTTTCTCATCTTACTGCTGCTATCCCCTCTCATAATATAAGAACACTGCTTGCGTTTATCTGAACTAAACTGAACTCCTATTCTTATTGCAATACCTCATGGTATTTCTCCTGCACTTGTGTAAACTCTGTTACATATAATGTTTCAGCCATTTTCAAGACACCAATATGTCTGTTAATTTCCTGAATTGTAAAGCTTATCTGATGGGGAAGGGCTGACTGGCGAAGCAAAACCTGGGTGGCAAAATCTTTCCGGCAGCCCTTGGGTGAGGACCGGGGGGGGCTGTCGGAAATTTTCGGCTGCCCGTCTTTGGTGCGCCCCCCCATCGCGCCACGCCCCCCTGCAGAGAGAGGTGTAGCTAAGGGGAGCCTAGAGGTTCCCATTATGGTTGGAGTAGTGGATGGTTGCTAGATGACCGCCAGGAAGGAGGTGTCAGTCATGTTTTGGGTGGGTCGCAATCATGTGGAGAGAGCTAGTTTGCCCCTATAGGGTCCATGAAGGCGTGAAAAGGACCACGGCAAAGTATATATACTTTTAGACTGACCACTTTTGTTCTTCGTACAAATCATCCCCATGCATGACAATGCACCATCTCTTGGTACAGAGCATAGCCCTGAGTAATTGGCTGCTATGGACATAAAAGTAGAGAAAACCATGGTGTGGCCACCAGTCTCCGCTGATCTCAGTCCTATTGAGAAACTTGGAAGTACCATTAAGCAAAAAAAATCTAAGATGCTGTAAGACATTAACCATCAAACCAGCAGCTCTGGGAGTCAATTCTGACATCCTGCAAACAAATGCAATCAGAAAACATCCAAAACCTGACAAGTTCAATAAATGCAATATTTGTGAAGGTGATATCAAAGAAAGGCGATATACAATATGAGACATACTGGTAGGATGTTTTCATTGTGAGCCCCAATGGGGACAGTGTTGATGATGTATGTAAAGTGCTGTGGAGTTCATAGTGTAATATAAATGTAAAAAAATATTTCTTCATATGTCGTCACAATACCGGGATCTGAGGATCTTCTATTTCGAGGTCAGGGGCTCTCTGATGCCATGTCGCTGCCTGTCTCGCTGTCTTCCTCTTTTGACACTGTAGTGCGGTGTAGGGATGGGCGAATCTACTCGCTAGGACTCGTTACTCGGCGAGTAGTAAGGGACTCGCAGGACTCGGTACTCTGCGAGTTTCCCAGTGATTACTCGAAACGCTGACAAAACTAGGATTGCCATTGTTTGCATTAGACTCGTGCGAGTAATCACTGGCTACTGTGCCAGTGATAGCAGGGAAACTCGCAGATAACTGCTGTTTCTTTGCAGCCGAGTCCAGCTGTCTTCTCTGTGCAGCTCCAGGGTCCTAGACCCCGCCTGCTCACAGACATTATGTAGCAGTGCTGAGATTGTTCTCAGTCTGCTCATTCCCTGTGTACAGACATGAATGTCTGTGCACAGAGATGATGTAGCAGTGCTGAGATTGTTCTCAGTCTGCTCATTCCCTGTGTACAGACATGAATGTCTGTGCACAGAGATGATGTAGCAGAGCTGAGATTGTTCTCAGTCTGCTCATTCCCTGTGTACAGACATGAATGTCTGTGCACAGAGATGATGTAGCAGTGCTGAGATTGTTCTAAGTCTGCTAATTCCCTGTGTACAGACATGAATGTCTGTGCACAGAGATGATGTAGCAGAGCTGAGATTGTTCTCAGTCTGCTCATTCCCTGTGTACAGACATGAATGTCTGTGCACAGAGATGATGTAGCAGAGCTGAGATTGTTCTCAGTCTGCTTATTCCCTGTGCATAGACATCTATATTTATGCACAGGGGATGTAGCAGAGAGGACATCGCGTTTTGGACTGCGTCGGACGGAAGAGGATTTTTTTAATTAAAGATGGAGTCCCTAATGGCTTTTTTTTTTATTTCTAATAAAAAATTTTCCTTGTGTTGTGTTTTTTTTAAAACAATTTAATAGAAATTCATGGCGGTCATGTCTAATATTGGCGTGACCGCCATAAATTTCGGGCTTTGGGCCAGCTGATAATACAAAGCTGGCCCTAACCTCTTTATTACCCAGCGTGCCACCGCTACCAGGGCCGCTGGAAGAGCGGGGTTCAGCGCCAGAGGATGGCGCTTCAATGAACGCGCCATCTTCTGGGGCGGCTGCGGGCTGCAATTTGCAGCGGGGGGTTCCCAGAAAGCTTGGGCATCCCTGCGCTGCGGATTCCAGCCCCCAGCTGCTTAGCTGTACCTGGCTAGACATAGAAATTGCGCGGAGCCCCACGCATTTTTTTTTTATTATTTCATGAAATTCTGAGATTCTGACTCTGAGACTCTGACTCTGAAATTCATGAAATAATTAAAAAAAAATGCGTGGGGCTCCGCGCAATTTCTATGTCTAGCCAGGTACAGCTAAGCAGCTGGGGGCTGGAATCCGCAGCGCAGGGATGCCCAAGCTTTCTGGGCACCCCCCGCTGCAAATTGCAGCCCGCAGCCGCCCCAGAAGATGGCGCGTTCATTGAAGCGCCATCCTCTGGCGCTGAACCCCGCTCTTCCAGCGGCCCTGGTAGCGGTGGCACGCTGGGTAATAGAGGTTAGGGCCAGCTTTGTATTATCAGCTGACCCTAAGCCCGAAATTTATGGCGGTCACGCCAATATTAGACATGACCGCCATGAATTTCTATTAAATTGTTTTAAAAAAAACACAACACAAGGAAAATTTTTTATTAGAAATAAAAAAAAAAGCCATTAGGGACTCCATCTTTAATTAAAAAAATCCTCTTCCGTCCGACGCAGTCCAAAACGCGATGTCCTCTCTGCTACATCCCCTGTTCATAAATATAGATGTCTATGCACAGGGAATAAGCAGACTGAGAACAATCTCAGCTCTGCTACATCATCTCTGTGCACAGACATTCATGTCTGTACACAGGGAATGAGCAGACTGAGAACAATCTCAGCTCTGCTACATCATCTCTGTGCACAGACATTCATGTCTGTACACAGGGAATGAGCAGACTGAGAACAATCTCAGCTCTGCTACATCATCTCTGTGCACAGACATTTATGTCTGTACACAGGGAATGAGCAGACTGAGAACAATCTCAGCTCTGCTACATCATCTCTGTGCACAGACATTCATGTCTGTACACAGGGAATGAGCAGACTGAGAACAATCTCAGCACTGCTACATCAGGCAGCAGGCGGGCTCTAGGACCCTGGAGCTGGCAGCCTGTACAGAGGAGACAGGATCTTATCTGTGCGAGTCAGCGATTACTTACAAAGTAAACGAGCAATGCAAATAAATGACAAAACTAGGATTGCTTCAGGCTGAAGCTTCCGAGACACATCTGCGATTTGTAAATCTCACACTACTCGCTATTACTCGCTTCCCCATTCATTAACATTGGACTCGCTAGACTCGCAACGAGTAGCGAGTCCTGTGCTCGGACTCGCTAGAGGCAAGCGATTCCGAGTAATTTAGGATTCGCCCATCACTAGTGCGGTGGACAAGAGAGCATTAACTGGTTAATAACGAGAAGTATGGAGTGTGTACTGAGCCATAAACCTCCCCATACCATGAAGTATGGTGTGTACTAACCGAGCCATAAACCCTCCCCATACCATGAAGTATGGTGTGTGTACTAACTGAGCCATAAACCCTCCCCATACCATGAAGTATGGTGTGTACTAACTGAGCCATACACCCTCCCCATACCATGTCCAGCAGACATTGTAGGATTACTACATGGATTTTATTATTAGGGCACGGACACACTGGCGTGAAACTTGAATAAGTGCAATGTGTGATTTTATCACAGTGCAGTCAGTTAATCAACATCTGAAACACATTGGCGAGTGTCGGATGCTTTTTTCTCATCCAGATTCTGGATGGGAAAAAAGTCACAACATGCTGCAACAGTATGCGATTCATGCGCGAGACTCACCAATGCAAGTCTATGAGTTCGACAAAATCATGGACCGCACACTGACAGCACACGGACCATCCGAGAGGCATCAGTTTATTTCACTGATACATTATCATTCTTCAGCTGAGACAACTGTAAAATGCTCCTGTAAATGATTCTACAGTAATAGCTGCTGAGAAACAAAACAGATTGCACATGGATGTGATCTAAGAAAACTGTCGGACACTCGCACAGCATTTGGATGTCCCAGTGGCCAGCCACACAGACAGCCCGCCACAGCCACACACAGAGCCACAACCACACAAAAACAGTCAGCCACATAGACAGCCAGCCACATAGACAGCTACACAGACAGAGAGAGCCACACAGAGAGATACAGCCACATAGACAGCCACACACATAGCCACAGCCAGCCACACACAGAGCCACAGCCAGCAACATAGACAGCCATAGCCAGCCACACACAAGCAGACACAGCCAGCCAAACACAGACACAGCCAGCTACACACACACAATCAGCCACACACATACAGCCACACACAGCCAAAGCCAGCCAGCCACACATACAGCCACACATATACAGCCAGCCACATAGACAGCCACACACACAGCCAAAGCCAGCCACACACAGGTGCAGCTACCCACACACACACACACAGCCAGCCACACACACAGCGAGCAATATAGACAGCCATAGCCAGCCACACACAGACATACAGCCAACCACACAGCCAGCCACAAACACACAGTCAGCCACACACAGCCAAGCAGCCCCAGCCACACACACACAGTCAGCCACACACAGCCAAGCAGCCCCAGCCACAGACACACAGTCAGCCACACACAGCTAAACAGCCCCAGGCACACACAGCCAGCCACGCAGCCTCAGCCCCAGCCATGCAGCCACAGCCACGCAGCCCCAGCCACACACAGACATAGTTAGGCACACAGCCAGCCACATAGCCCCAGCCACATAAAGACACAGACACACAGACAGCCACATGCAGCCACGCAGCCCTAGCCACACAGTCAGCCACACAGACACATTTTGCCACACACAGCCAGCCACGCAGCCTCAGCCACACAGACAGTCAGCCACAGACAGCCCCAGCAACACAGACACATAGTCAGCCACAGCCACGCAGCACCAGCCACAAAAAAACACCAGCCACAAAACCCCAGCCACATACGGACAAATAGTCAGCCACACAGACATAGCCCCACACACAATCAATCATACACACAATCAATCCTATACACACAATCATACACACACCTAATCCCATACACAATCCTATACATGCATACACAATCATATACATATTCAGACATACACATATTAAAGTGCTGTACAAATCATGTGAAAAGGATGACAGAAAATCTGCATACAGTGCACTGCTGCTGAAATAGATATGGCACAGAGAAATCAACCTGTCCAATATGCTAAAATTGCACCACTACCACTATTAAAGACAGATACAGCTACATCCAGATGAAGATGATAGTTACAGCCCAATTATATTGACAATGCAAATCTCCTGTAATAAATCCCTTCCCATGTATGGGGGGTTTGATGCTCAGGGACACTGGCCGCACATCTCCCACCTTTCTTATTGCCCAATGTGAACAGTAGATTGCGGTTTCCTTTTTGGCGGGAAGCACGATATTTACGGAGCCTCGTCAGTATTGGCTATGGCCGGCAGCCACACACAGCCCTCACTGCTGAGATGCCGGCACTGCACAGGTAGCCGCCGGCCGCATCCCAGTACAGAGAGGCAGAGGGGCCGCCAGCAATCATGCTGCCCCGGCCCGTATAGCTGTCCAGCCCGCCCCTGGGTACGAGGACTACTTTGATCCAGGAGGCAGTGTTCCAGCCAGGGCCGGACTGGGACCAAAAAGCAGCCCTGGATAACAAGCCCCACCAGCCCAGAAACTATAACACCCATCAGCCTCGATCAGTGAAATTTGCTTTTACGTTGTCATGACCTCATCACTTTCGCAGGCTGCTTTCACATCAGCGGTAAACTGATGTTTGCGGCCAATCCAGCAGGTGGCACCACATCTGCCGGATCAGCCGACTTGCAGCCCAGATGCGGCAAGCCCCATGCATATTGTACGGCAAGTGCTGTTCTGCCAGGTGCGGCAGATCCGCCACTTGCGGCGGCGAAAAAAAACCCACCGCTTACAGCCACGTTTATTGGGATCGTGGGGTCCCAGTGGTCAGATCCAGAGTGAAGGGCAAGTCACCATCTGTACAGAAGAGAAGTGATGACTTCCATATTGGGGATAATTAATTTAAACAACAGTTAAATGCTGAAAATCAAAGTCCAATACCGCCTCTCTGACAACAGGACAGGAGAAGTGGCACTGTGCAGTGTATATATATGGAATAATACAGATACTGAGGATTACACCCAGTATACAGGACAGGAGAAGTGGTACTGTGAAGTGTATATATACAGAATACAGATACTGAGGATTACACTCAGTAGACAGGAGAATTATACCCAACATACCCAGGAGGCTGTGCTTTATAGATAGGATGCTGTGGTATATAGATAGCCAAGACTCAGCCTGATCCTAAAGATGGGTAAAGATGAAAGGTGGAGGCAAAAAGTCCAGTGCTAGGCGCAGAGAGAACAGAATTCATGGAGACACTGGGAAGAACACAGAGAGAGCTCTCAGGAAAATTTTCTGTTGCTGCACATTACAGACTGCGGGCCGTATACACAACACAGACTGTCCGCTGTGTACACACTAGAAGCTGCCTGCTGTATACACATTACACAGTGCGGGCTCTGGGCACGTTACACAGTGCGGGCTCTGGGCACGTTACACAGTGCGGGCTCTGGGCACGTTACACAGTGCGGGCTCTGGGCACGTTTACACGCTGCGGGCTCTGGGCACGTTTACACGCTGCGGGCTCTGGGCACGTTTACACGCTGCGGGCTCTGGGCACGTTTACACGCTGCGGGCTCTGGGCACGTTTACACGCTGCGGGCTCTGGGCACGTTTACACGCTGCGGACTCTGGGCTCGTCCCACGCTGCGGACTCTGGGCTCGTCTCACACTGCGGACTCTGGGCTCGTCACACGCTGCGGACTCTGGGCTCGTCACACGCTGCGGACTCTGGGCTCGTCACACGCTGCGGACTCTGGGCTCGTCACACGCTGCGGACTCTGGGCTCGTCACACACTGCGGACTCTGGGCTCGTCACACGCTGCGGACTCTGGGCTCGTCACACGCTGCGGACTCTGGGCATGTTGCACGCTGCGGACTCTGGGATCGTTACACGCTGCGGACTCTGGGATCGTTACACGCTGCGGACTCTGGGATCGTTACACGCTGTGGACTCTGGGATCGTTACACGCTGTGGACTCTGGGATCGTTACACGCTGTGGACTTCGGGCTCGTTACACGCTGTGGACTTCGGGCTCGTTACACGCTGTGGACTTCGGGCTCGTTACACGCTGTGGACTCTGGGCACGTTACACGCTGTGGACTCTGGGCTCGTTACACGCTGTGGACTCTGGGCTCGTTACATGCTGTGGACTCTGGGCTCGTTACACGCTGCGGACTCTGGGCTCGTTACACGCTGTGGACTTCGGGCTCGTTACAGGCTGTGGACTCTGGGCTCGTTACACGCTGTGGACTCTGGGCTCGTTACACGCTGTGGACTCTGGGCTCGTTACACGCTGCGGACTCTGGGCTCGTTACACGCTGCGGACTCTGGGCTCGTTACACGCTGCGGACTCTGGGCTCGTTACACGCTGCGGACTCTGGGATCGTTACACGCTGCGGACTCTGGGATCGTTACACGCTGCGGACTCTGGGCTCGTCACACGCTGCGGACTCTGGGCTCGTCACACGCTGCGGACTCTGGGCTCGTCACACGCTGCGGACTCTGGGCTCGTCACACGCTGCGGACTCTGGGCATGTTACACGCTGCGGACTCTGGGCTCGTTACACGCTGCGGACTCTGGGCTCGTTACACGCTGCGGACTCTGGGCTCGTTACACGCTGCGGACTCTGGGCTCGTTACATGCTGTGGACTCTGGGATCGTTACACGCTGTGGACTCTGGGATCGTTACACGCTGTGGACTCTGGGATCGTTACACGCTGTGGACTCTGGGATCGTTACACGCTGTGGACTCTGGGATCGTTACACGCTGTGGACTTCGGGCTCGTTACACGCTGTGGACTTCGGGCTCGTTACACGCTGCGGACTTCGGGCTCGTTACACGTTGTGGACTCTGGGCACGTTACACGCTGTGGACTCTGGGCTCGTTACACGCTGTGGACTCTGGGCTCGTTACACGCTGTGGACTCTGGGCTCGTTACACGCTGTGGACTTCGGGCTCGTTACAGGCTGAGGACTCTGGGCACGTTACACACTGCGGACTCTGGGCACGTTACACGCTGCGGACTCTGGGCTCGTTACACGCTGCGGACTCTGGGCTCGTTACACGCTGGGGACTCTGGGCTCGTTACACGCTGGGGACTCTGGGCTCGTTACACGCTGCGGACTCTGGGCTCGTTACACGATGCGGACTCTGGGCTCGTTACACGATGCGGACTCTGGGCTCGTTACACGCTGCAGACTCTGGGCACATCTGAGACTGTTGGTTATATCTTGCATACACAGCACTATACTGTATATACAGGTCCACACTATATATACACAGTATATAGGCACACTAGTACAGCATGTAGTGTGGACCTGTATATACTGTATAGTGTTGTGTAGAGACAGAGAGACACACAGACACTGTCAAACACACAGATAGAGACACCCAGACAGACAGAACAACACTCAGAAAGACACACACAGATATGATACTCACATATACCAGTAGGACCTGTGATGATGTCACATGGAGGGGAGGCATCCGGGGTCACATGATCATCTCAGAGAGAGATCAGGAATGTGATGAAGATGGTGGGAGGGCTTGGGACCTGCCCCTGTCATCCTGACTGCTGAGAGAAGGGCACTGCTTTGGGGAAACGGCCCCGCCCCCTTCGCGTCCGTGGCCCCGCCCCCTGCATGCCGTGGCCGCTCGGTGACAGATTAAAGCAATGCTGAGGCTGGAGGAGCGGGCGGCCCCCGCACCCCATAAGTGGGTGGCCCAGTGCGGGCCTGGTTCCAGCCCTTGCAGTTGAGGAGGGGGGGGGCTGTGGCTGCTATCACGCAGCCCGCACTCACCATGCTTCCTGCCGGGCATGTCCACTGTCGGCTGCTGTGCAAGCAGCTGCGGCCGCAAAGCAGCGCCGCCGGGCCGTTTCAGTATGGGCGGCCCTAGATGAGGGCAATTCCACCAGCCTGGGGGGCACTTGCCCCCCAGCCACCTGGGCCAGTCCGCCCCTGGGAAGGTATGATTGTATGGAGCTGCCTTTGCATAATGTTAGATCTGAGTGGGGCCTGTTGATCAGCCATTTATCTCCTGCTGTAAGGTGCAGCTGTTAATTACCTAGATCATCTTACTTCCCACAATCCCCTTCACCTAATACTATAGTGAGCCCTATAAATTTAGAGTTATTCTAAGGGATGCACGTGTGTCGTGGCACCTTATGTAAAGGGGCACCATTTCTAAGTGGATGCAGTTACACAAATGGCAGTTAGTCAGGGCAGAAGTCAAGTAACCAACTCTCTTTCACTCCCTTCTTAAACTATGTCCTCAATTTCATTGTCTATCTTCCTATGTGCCTTTGTCATTCACTTTCACTGCCCCATCCCCCCCCCCATCACTCCTCATCCACATCAGCCCTTCTCTCCTTTCCTCTACTATGTCCAGCTCCCATACACTCTTCATACCCTATTGAACAACCTCAGTCCACTATATTCAGGGGCTGGCTGGAGCCTCTATACCCGGGTGGCAGATTTCCATTGCCGGCCCCCCGACTTGAGGAGCGGGGGGGGGGGGGGGGTGCTGTCAGCCTGACTTGAGGACCGGGGGGGGGGGGGGTGCTGTCAGCCAGCCACAGCCCTTACCTCATCCCGGACCTCCAGCTTCATGTGCCGGCCGACTCCCGACTCCCGCGGCCCGTTTCTGTAGGGGGCGGCCCGAAATGTGGACTATACCACCAGCCCAGGGGGCACCTGCCCCCTGCCACCTGGGCCAGCCCGCCCCTGACTATATTCCAGGGTATTGCATCATAAACAATGTCATCAAACTATCAAAACTATTTCCTTTTCCTCTCTTTACTGCTGCTCCTGTCAGGTGAGATCTCTCTGAATCCTGGTCCATCCACTGCATACTTCAACCCTTCCCCGACCTCACATAGAAATCCTGCTATCCTAATTAAAATTACTTATAAACCTTCATCTCCCTCTTTTAATTGCTCACTCTGAAATCCAGTCTGTATGCAACAAGCTTCCCTTTATCCACAACTGCCTTCTCACTAACTCTCTTAATCTGCTGGCCCTCACTAAAACCTGGATCCAGGATTCAGACACTGCTTCCTCCGCCGCTATTTCTCATGGCGGCTTACATTTCTCCCATTCCCCGAGACCTGGGAACAGAAATGGTGGTGGAGTTGGCTTACTCCTGTCCCCACAATCCACTTTTCAGGTTATCCCCCAGCTCTTTCGCTCTCATTTCCTTTTTTGGAGTTCCACACCATTAGGCTCTTCCATCCCCTCCCCCTGAGTGTAGCTGTGGTATACAGCCCCCCAGGGTCTCCTATCCAGTACCTCTATCATTTTTCCGCATGGCTGATGCACTTCATGTTGTCAGAATTATCGTCCTTATTCTGGGAGACTTCAACATCCTCATAAACAGCCCCACTTCCCCATCTCCATTCCAGCTCCTATATCTAAACACTTCTCTTGGCCTCTCACAGCTCTCAACCTCTGAGACACACAAAGATGGTAACACTTTTGACCTGGTCTTTATCCAGCTCTGTTCAACCTCCTTCTTAAACAATTCACCTCTTCCTCTCTCTGACCACAACATTCTCTCCTTCATGCTCACAAATCCTCACCAACCCCAGCACACTCCTACCTAACATACATTCAGAAATCTTCAGGCCATCAATCTTTTTTTAACACTTAATTTTACTTAATAGCTGTTTGTTTTGGCTGAAAATGACCGCATCTGCCGCATTTTCAAACCAAACTCGAACAGCTTCTAGAACTGCCGAATTTGAACCAAATTGTTTGAATGACTTGAACACCTTCAAAAACAACTCGAGTTTGAGATTGGCGAACAATTCGAGTCGAACATCGCTCAGCTCTAGTTGTTACTGGTCATAGAAGAGATGTCTGAACCAGAAGCTCTAGACAGTGCAGGCTTTGTCCATCCCCTAAGGCTAGAGTGGCTGGGACCTGCAGCACCTTTGAGTCTGAGAGAATGAGTGTGTGCTGTCCAGCTGAAGTCATAAGCTCCTTGCTTCAGTCAATGAGAAAGCACAACACCCTACTATAGTTTCCAGCTTACTGCTGGAAGCTATCAAATATAGTCTAGTGATTTCCCAGCTCAAGCCTGCCTCTTTTCTATGTTTTGACTTCAGCTTATGTTTTTGACTATTCTTACAGATTCTAATGTTGTCCTTTACATGAGTTCTTGGCTTAAACCTTACTTAGAGACCTATAAATGCTTTTGGGTTACACCTCTGGACAGCAACTCTTCCATAGATAGCAATCCACTGGACCGCATTGTAAATCCAGATCCCTGTATAGGGGTTAAATGGTTTAAGGCTGGTTTCACACCATTGCGAGATCCGATCTGGGGCTGTCCACTATGGACCGGACAGCCCTGGACCGGATCAGCACACAGAACCGGAGGGCTAATATGCCCTACGGTCTGGTGTGCAGCCGGACGCAGCTACCGCTAGCGGCGGATCTAAAAATAACAGCAGCGTGCAGCGTGCAGACACCGGTGTCCGGTTCCCGGATCCTCCCGGATAGGGGCAATCTGGCCCCATAGGCTCCCATATTAGGGAGCGCCGGATTGCACCGGATCCGGGAGGATGCGGGAGAAGCCAATTTAGAGAGATTTCTCTCCCTAGACACAAAACTGTTACAAGCAACGGTTTTGTGTCCAGGAGAAAAATCCGATTTCTCCCGGATTCTTCTGGAGAGATGGAAACCAGATGGCAGAGAGCTGCCATCCGGCTCCATAGGATACTATGGGGTCAAAATCCGGTCCGGGGCTGTCTGGTTTACACCAGACAGCTCCGGATCAGATCTTGCCGCGGTGTGAAGCTGCTCTAAGAGTTTCTCTGGATTCTGCCAAACACAATGGCTTGTGCCAAGTCTGTCTGGGGTAGACGCTTTGAGACTGTGGCCTAGGACAGATGTTATACATAGTCGTCTAGCTAGTATTAGGCTAGGGTCACACTTGGCTGTGTTTTTTAAGGTTGTTTTGGACAGCCTGCGTTTTTGGGCTGCCTTTTTGCTTTAAGTCTGGAGCAGCCTTAAAAATCTCAAGCAAAAACGCATGTGAAAACGCATGGTACAATGCGTTACCATTTAGTGCCATGAGTTTTTGCATGCATTTCCCATAGGGCCCCATGTTACAAAAACGCATGCGTTTTTGAAAATCACCAAAAAACGCACCAAAAAAGTGCAGCATGATGCATTTTTTGATACTGAACCAAAAAATGCATCCAACAAACGCATGGCACATGCGTTTTTCCATGCATTTTTCACAAAAGATAAGTGTGAAAAACGCATGGAAAAAACGCATCTACGACTAAGTTGACTGAGAGAGATCTGGAGAGTTACTTGCACATAAAGATATTAGAGTCTCACATTATTTTCGGCTCATTACACAGCTTATGGAGACGCCAAGATGGGTGAGAACTTATTTCTTTGTCTAAAATCTTTCAGACACAACATGAGCTTCTAAGGGGGCCGTCACACGCTGCGACATCTTTAGCGATATTGTAAGCGATCACGTGCACGCGCGATCGCTTACAATATCGCTCACATCGCTGGTGAGATGTCACACAGACAGACTCACCAGCGATGCGGAGCCGCGATCTCGCTCGTTACTATGGTACACATCGGGTAACTAGGCGCCGCGCGGCGCTTAGTTACCCGACGTGTACCATAGTTACCATCTCCCAGCATAGGCGCGGTCGCTGGGAGATGGATCATCGTGGTGTCATACACCACGATGATGCAGATCGTTGCATCGTTCATCGCTAGATCTGAGAACCGAACCTCAGATCAGCGATGTCACGATCAAGCGATTTACCATCGTAAATCGCTTGATTACATGCAACGATATCTTGCCCGATATCGCTTAAGCGATCAAAAAGGAGATCGCTTAAACGATATCTGGCAAGATATCGTTCCGTGTGACGGCCCCCTAATATGTACTTTGCCAGCTTTGGAAAACAACACATGAAGAGATTTCAAAATTAAAGGAACTGAGTGACATTTTGCACAGAATTATTAACAGTGCAATCTAAAGAGAAAATAGTTAGCAAAAAGAAAATTGTCAATATTTTACAGTATTGAAATCAGCGCGAAAATTAGTTTTCAGTACAACATAGAGTCATGGCTGAAAGCATTGGCACGCTTAAAATTGTTCATGAAAATAAAGTTTTTCAATCAGAAAATTATTACTATTACAAATGTTTGTTATACATACCGTATTTTCCGCTTTTTAAGACGCACTTTTGCCTCCCCCAAACTGGGGGGGTAAAAGGGGGTGCGTCTTAAAAAGCGGATGTGAAAAAATATGCAATTTTAAAAAAATAATAAAATATTACCAGGGGGAGGGGGGGCCTGCCGAGTGGGGGTGCCGGAGGCAGCTTACATGGGCTGAGGGGCACAGCTGCCCTACCGGAGCTGCAGGGGTTGACCGGCGGTAGCGAGCGGTGGGCGCCGCCATCTTCCCTCTACTCGGCTGCATTCACTAAGCAGTGTGCAGCCGGCCGGTAGAGGTAGAGACTCCAGAATGGCCGCGGGTCTCCGTTATGGCCGCGGCCATTTTGTTGAAGTCTTACCTGACTGGCTGCACAGTTAGTGAATGCAGCCAGCCAAAAGAAACATGGCGGCGCCCACCGCTTGCTGCCACCTTTCATCCCCGGTACTGCACCCGTGCCCCCGCTGGACCCGTGCCCCCGCTGCAGCATCGGCCCTGCTCCTGCGCCTCTCATCCTCCTGAACCTGCCTCCGGACCCCCGCTCAGCAGCCGCATGTCAGTAAGTCATTGGGGTCCGGAAGGGGGAATGGGGAAGAGGCATTCACAAAAGGGGCAATAAGCAGGATGGGGACATATATACAAGATGGGGGGTCAGTTTCAGGATGGGGGGACATATATAATGGATGGGGGGCATAGTTTCAGGATGGGGGACATATATACAGGTTGGGGGGCATATACACAGGTTGGGGGGCATATACACAGGTTGGGGGGCATATATACAGGATGGGGGACATATGTACAGGATGGGGGACATATGTACAGGATGGGGGACATATATACAGGATGGGGGCATATATACAGTTTGGGGGACATATGTACAGGATGGGGGACATATACACAGGATGGGGGCATATATACAGGTTGGGGAACATATAGATAAGATGGGGGAATGTATATGCCAGAATGGGGTATATATACAGGATGGGGGGGCCATATTTATAGCATGGGGACATGTATGCCATGATGAGCGATATCCCAGGATGGGGACATATATACAGTATGGGGACATATATACCAGGATGAGGGACATTTATACCAGAATGGAGGGGACATATATACCGGAATACCAGGATGGGGGGGTTTATGTACCAGGATGAGGGACATATATACTGATTTGTAAGACGGACACTGGCATTATAAGACGGACCCCATTTAACATTAAAAATAATTTATTTTCTCTTTTCCTTCACCAAATTTGGGGGTGCGTCTTATAATCAGGTGCGTCTTATAAAGCGAAAAATACGGTATGTTTAATTCCTTTGTGTATATTGGAACAGCAAAAACAACAGAGTAAAAAAGGCAAATTGGACAGAATGTCACACAAAACCACCTAAATGGGCCTGAAAAAATTGTTGGAACCTTTCCACAATTGTGGGTAAACACTTTTATTTCTAGCAAGTGATGCTCGTTCACATTCACCTGTGGCAAGTAACAGATAAGGACAATACAAATATCACAACTGAAACCAGAAAGGAAACTATTCAGTCTTTGCATTGTGTGTCGCATGCTGAAGGTACCGTTACAGACAGAGATATATTGCTTGCAACTCACTGGTTGCAGTGAAATCATGGACACATTGTTCCATTTGTACACGGTAATAAAATAGAACAATGTGTCCATGATTTCACTGCAACCAGCAAATTGCAAGGGAAATTGCATGCAATGTTTGACTTGTGACGATACCTTAAAAATGGAAAAACAAAAGAACGGAAAAGAATTGTCTGAGGACTTGAGAGAAAAAAAATCTTGAAAATAACAAAAACCTCAATGTTACCAGTCCATCCCCAAAGAATGTGTTCCTTTGTCCACAGTGCACAACATAATCAAGACGTTTACAACCCATGGCACTGTAGCTCATCTCCCTAGACATGGACAGCAGAGAAAAATTTATGAAAGGTTGTAACCCAAGATACTCTGGATGGTGAATAAGCAGCCCACTAAAGTTCCCAAGAAATTCAAGCTCTCCTGCAGGCTCAGGGTACATTAGTGAACTATTGGTTGACATTTGAATGAAATTAAACGCTATGGCAAGAGACCTGAAAACACCACTGCTGACACATAAAAAATCTATCCTGCAGTCTACCAAAATGTACATAGGTAACTTAAAATCCTTCTGGGAAAGCATCGTGTGCATAGATGAAATGAAGATAGAGCTTTTTCGTAAAGCACAACATTCTGCTGTTTCCCAAAAATGGAATGAGGCCTACAAAGAAAAGAGCACAGTACCTACTGTCAAATATGGTGGAGGTTCAAAGATGTTTTTATTTTTTCTGCTGCCACTGGCACTGGATGGCCATGTTCACACACATGCATTTTTTTGCCCATCCCTGCGTTTTTGGGGTGTTAAAAAAAACGCAGGTGCGTTAACGCAGGGCACATATGAGTGTACATGCGTTTTTCAGGACCACTTGCGTTTTTTTCCCATACCCCAAAAAACGCTGCATGCAGCATTTTTGGGTGCTGGAAAAAAACGCAGGTGTGTCTCCCCAAAAACGCATGCGTTTTTTAACATGGGCCCCTATGGGAAACGCAGGCAAACGCAAACGGAAACGCAAGGCACATGCAGACACCTGTGTTAACTGTTGCGTTTTTGTAAAAGGAGTCAGATCTAATTCTATTGAACACGTAGGCCTTGTTCACACATATCAGCTTTTTTGGGCTTCTCTGCGTTTTTGGAGCTGTTATCAAAAATGCAGATGCGTTAACACAGGGTGCAATTGAGTGTAGCTGCGTTTTTTTCACTACACTTGCGTTTTTTTTTCCCCCAGTCCAAAAAAACGCTGCATGCAGCGTTTTTGGGAGCTGTAAAAAAATGCAATGCGTTTCTATAACATGAGGCCTATGGGAAACGCATGCATTTTTTAATGGCACATTTAGGCATCATGCATTAACGCTAGCGTTTTTGCTAGTGTTTTTGTTGAAAAAATGACTAAGGCCAGGGTCACATCGGCGTTTTTTGTTTAAAATCCTGATCCGGTTTTGAGCTTTAAAAAAGCTCAAAACCGGACCAGGAAAGGCTCCTGATAGAAGCCTATGCAAAACACCGGATGGCTTCACAAGCCATCCGGTGGCCGGATCCGGCACTGCTGCCTGCGTTTAAAATCATGCAGGCAGCAGTTTTTGCAGCGTTTACCGGGACCGCACTGCGGTCACCGGATGGCTCAGGATGTGTAATCCTGAGCCATCCGGTAACTGCATAGCTTGCGGTTCCCGATCTGGCAAGTTAATAAAGAGTTAAAATAGCTGACCTAAATGACTTTTTGAGGTCTGTAGGGGGGCTTAGACCCCCCTACAGACCGGCCGGCGACTTCTATAGTGTTCTTCTACAATTTCTCAATGGTCACAGGCTCTTCGGAGCCCGTGCATGTAAACCAAAGGGGCCCCCCCGTATCACTATACTGGGGTGCATAGACCCCTGTATTACAAATAAGCTGTATTGATGTCTAGTAACGGTTAAATGTGTACATTTGCATTGTAAGTATATACTTACAACATTCTTTCGTAGGCAGAGTGAAGGAAATCCATGGGCGGGGCTGTGTGCAGCAGCCTCCGCCCGCTCCTTCTTGATGCCCGCCCCCTCTGGCCGTAATCCAGTGTTTTGAGGGCGGGCACGTCGTTAAAGGGGCGTGGCTAACCGCGGCACATAGTTAGCCACGCCCCTTTAACGACGTCCCCGCCCTCACAAGACTGGATTACGGCCAGAGGGGGCGGGCATCAAGAAGGAGCGGGCGGAGGCTGCTGCACACAGCCCCGCCCATGGATTTCCTTCACTCTGCCTACGAAAGAATGTTGTAAGTATATACTTACAATGCAAATGTACACATTTAACCGTTACTAGACATCAATACAGCTTATTTGTAATACAGGGGTCTATGCACCCCAGTATAGTGATACGGGGGGGCCCCTTTGGTTTACATGCACGGGCTCCGAAGAGCCTGTGACCATTGAGAAATTGTAGAAGAACACTATAGAAGTCGCCGGCCGGTCTGTAGGGGGGTCTAAGCCCCCCTACAGACCTCAAAAAGTCATTTAGGTCAGCTATTTTAACTCTTTATTAACTTGCCAGATCGGGAACCGCAAGCTATGCAGTTACCGGATGGCTCAGGATTACACATCCTGAGCCATCCGGTGAACGCAGTGCGGTATTCAGCACACAGTTTTGAAAAAAATGTGTGTGCCCGCCATTGCGTTCACCGCATCCGGATCCGGATGCGGTGAATGCAATTTAGGTTTCCAATGTGACCCTACCCTAAGTCCAAAAACATTTCTAAACCTTTCAGACACACAAGGGACACTTTTTGGCACTCTAAAGGCCACTTCACACACACCGATATCTGAGTCCAATATCTGAACAGATCTCTGGTTGCAGTGAAATCATGGATACATTGCTCCATGTTGTACACAGCCACAAAACGGAACAATGTATCCATGATTTCACTGCAACCAGAGATCTGTTCAGATATTGGACTCAGATATCTGTGTGTGTGAAGTGGCCTTTAGAAAAACGCATGTGGATTTTTAAGTGCTAAAAAAAACGCAAATTGTATGTGAACAAGGCCGTAGATAGATTTTAATATTACTTTTGGGAGAAGGCACTCTTCAAGCATAAGGGCCTGTTTGCAGGGGAGAAAAGTAGTGCATATTCTCTGCTGCATGAAATCTGCCCCTGCAGACAAATAGGCCCCTTTCACATCTATGTGTCTGCTGCGTTTTGCTTCATTTGCGTTTTCTTGCGTTTTTTACCGCAAAAACGCATCAAAACGCATGCGTTTTTGTCCCTATTGATTTTAATGGTAGCGCATGAAAAACGCAAGCAAAAACGCATGTAAAAACGCATGAGCGTTTTCAAAAACGCAAAACGCATGCGTTTTTGCAAACGCGACCCAAAACGTCGGGAAATTCGTCTAGAGCAGCGTTTGCAAAAACGCATGCGTTTTGCGTTTTTTTAAAAGGCTCATGCGTTTTTTGCTGCGTTTTTACATGCGTTTCCATTAAAACCTATGGGACCAAAAACGCTAGCGTTTTTAAGCGTTTTTAGTGGTAAAAACACCTAAAAACGCACACAAACCTTAGATGTGAAAAGAGCCCTTGGAAACGCATGTGTTCAAATATGCAAAAACCTGAGATGTGAAACAGGCCAGAGTATTTGTAGCACAAAGAAACACACCATGTGGACAGGACTTCTCAAATCCCATGGACTTTGCCTAGAAAACATGCTCCTGCATATTTAGTGTGGATGGCATTGTTCACACACATGCGTTTTTTTGCCCATCTCTGCATTTTTTGGGGTGTGGAAAAAAACACAGGTGCGTTAACGCAGGGTACATGTGAGTGTACATGCGTTTTTCAGGGCCACTTGCGTTCTTTTCCCATAGCCCAAAACGTTTTTGGGTGCAGGAAAAAAATGCAGGTGTGTTTCCCCAAAAACGCATGCGTTTTTTAACATGGGCCCCTATGGGAAACGCAGGCGTTAACGCAGGGCACATGTAGACACCTGCGTCAACGGTAGCGTTATTGTAAAGGGGTCATCAAAAAGGAAACATTTTTTTTTTCCAACAGCACCCCCCCCCTATATAGTCAAGAAAATAAAAAAAAAATTTTTATGATAGCACCCCCCTTCCCCCCCCCTGGGTCGGCAGGAAAACGGAAAAAAAAATCCTTCAGCAAAAACACTAATTTTTATGCCATGCGTTTTTTGTTATTTGGGTGTTTGGTGAAAAAATGACTAATTGCAAAAACGTTTTGAATCCTCTCACACACACAAGGCACATTTTTTGGCACTCTTAAAAAAACGCAAGTGGTTTTAGGAGTGCTAAAAAAAAGGAAATTGTGTGTGAACATGGCCAATCTCCTGCTTAGATGCAGCAGATACGCACCAGATATGTGGCAAAATATGCATTGTGCAAACGGGTCCTTAAGGTACCGTCACACATGGCAATATGGCTTCCATATCGCCGTAAATGTGCGTATTTCAGCGATGTGGAAACCACATCGCCTGTGCGTAGTGGCATGAGACAGGGAGATTTGACAGCGTGAAATCGCCGGTGGAGCGTCGCCTGATCGCCCTGATCTGCTGAGAAATCAGGCGATTTCCACCAGGCGATTTCTGCGTATCATGGTGTGTGACAGGACGATAGTGTTGTAGAAAGCGAGCTCAGACAATCTGGAAGAAATTCCAGAGGCATGCCTGAGCTTTCTGTTAGGCGCCCCCATCTGCCGCGATTGGTGGTCGCTAGGGATAAGCGAGTACCGCACTATTCTGACTCGCTATACTCGCAAAGAGTAGGTCCCAATACTCAGTACTCTATAGATACACTGTGAAAGTACCCTAAAAGTGAATAAAAGTTGTTAAAAATAATAAAATTACATACTCACCTGTCCGACACCTGCATCGGGACCGTCCCAGAAGACCTGCAATCACCGGAGGTCCTAGTGTACTGCCAGGACCTTGCAATCTGACCAATCAGCGATCCTGTGGTTGTGACGTGTCGCCATCTGATTGGCCAGATCGCTACCAGCCATCTGATGGGCTGGAAGTCAGAGGTCCTTGTCCGGTGATCGCAGGTCTTCTGGGATGGTCTTGGTGCATCCGTCGGACAGATGAGTAAGTAATTTTATTATTTTTAACAACTTTTATTCACTTTTAGGGTACTTTTGCAGTGTATCTGTGATGGTACCTTTACACGCAGCTACAGGTAACAGGTTATCCACAGGTAACTTACTGGCTGCAGTGAAATCATGGAGACATAGTTCCATTTGTACACAGCAACAAGATAGAACCATGTCTCCATGATTTCACTGCAACCAGTAAGTTACCTGTGGAAAACCTGTTACCTGTAGCTGCGTGTAAAGGTACCATGAAAGTAATCGGACTACTCGCTACTCCCGAGTACTCATAAGAGAGTAGCGAGTACCCGAATACTGCTACTATTCGGCGAGTTCCAAATAGTGGTGAGTATACTCACTCATCCCTAGTGGTCGCTCCTGCGCTCCCATTTGCTGGCCATGACTAAGGCGCCATGTTTGAATTGCAATATAGTAGAAAGGACACATGCGTCATGCAGTGGGCAGACTTCCTGACAAGGCTGGCAAATGATGACGCAGTTGTGTTGCCCAATCGAATTGGTAGGGGCGCGGTGTATAACACTCTGCCTCGCCTGTCTCCTCGGCGCGCTCACACTCTACGCCCACATCGCTGATGCAGTGGAGGCGTGTGACGCACAGATTTGGCGGCGATGTGGCTATGTGAAATTGCTTCGGTCTGCGGCATGGGATTTTCGGAATGCAGGATCGCCGAACATCGCACGCTAGATGTCTAAGTGTGACAGGACGACGGTGATGTGTAAAATAGTGCCCATAACGTGCGCGCTCAAGTCAAATTGCCAGCCATATGGCGGCGATATTGCTACGTGTGACGGTACCTTTAGGCTATGTGCTCACCGTCTGGAGGAGCTGCATGTTGGATGCAGCTACTCTGGACCTTAGTGAACCCGCGGGTGCCCGTAGGGAGACCTCAGCCGTCCTGTACTCGCCATGTGCGATGGGTGCGCGGGGTAGCTTCTCCATCTGTGCAACCGATGGGAGCCGATTCCGACTCTGCAGCATGAAATAAACATGCTGCGGAGGAGCGGAATGCCAGCAACCCGCACTGCAGCTAAAAGAACGCAGAACGCTGCAGTCAGGTTAAGCATAGGGAGGATGGGATTTCTATAAATCTCATCTGCAGTACTATGTTGATACTGTACTGAGCAGCGTTTTGGACGCAGCAGACAGATGCTGCATCCAAAACGCTGCGTATACTCATAGTGAGTATGCAGCCTTAGGCTACGTTCACACGCAGCACTTTTTTGCATGCAAAAAAAGCGCTACTGCAAGCCTACTCCGTGCTTTTATCGGCATGCTTTTCCTGAGGCCATGTTAACATGTAGCCTATGGGGAAAGCGCGCCTAAAAAACACCAAGAATTGGCATGACACTGCAAAAATACGTGGCTAAGATGGCTTCACGGGCAAACGCAAGCCGAGTGCAAGCACTGCCCATCCCTATGTTTACCATGGGGATGCACGGTGTATGTGCTCGGGTGCGGATGGCCGTGCACACCCATTGCCCGCCATGATTTGTGCGCATGCGGATGCTTGCATACAAATCATACCTTCTCGTTCGCACCATGAAACAACATGTAGCATAGTGCGAACACTGCCACGTATATGCTGCGTATTTTGAGCTAAATTATGGTCTTTGGGTTAAAAGCATGGTAGAATCTGCAACAAAAATTGACATAGGCTGTGGTCACAGTTGCCATGCGTTTTTTTAAGTGATTTAACAAAACTCATGCTTTTTTTCATGTCAGCATGAGTTTTTTAAGGTGTGTGATGGCTCCCTGCGTTTTTGGGTGCGTTTTTGAATCTGCACCTAAAAATAGTGCTTGTAGTATTTTTTTGAGCGTTTTGAAAAACGCATGCGTTTTTGTAGAAAACGCATGCGTTTTTATAACATGAATTCCTATGGAAAACGCATGCAAAAACGCATGTACAGTTAGTACCTTTTAGTGCCATTCAAAAACGCATGCGTTTCCATTAGGAGCCCATGTTAAAAAAACGCATGCGTTTCCGGAAAAACGCATGTGTTTTTTTAACATGGGCTCCTATGGGAAACGCATGCGTTTTTGAATGGCACTAAAAGGTACTAACTGTACATGCGTTTTTGCATGCGTTTTCCATAGGAACCCATGTTATAAAAACGCATGCGTTTTCTACAAAAACGCATGCGTTTTTGGATATGCTCCAAAAACGCATGGGACAGTCACACATGCTTTTTGGCTATTAGGGCATGCGTTTTTTAACATGGGGGCAAATGGGTGCGTTTTTTACATGCGTTTTTGAAAACGCAGGTCTCCAAAAACGCATGTGAAAAATGGTACTGTGACCCCAGCCATACTGCAGATTCTCCAGCAATCACATATGTAGCACATCCGCAGTGGAAAAAAATGCACTATGCGGACAGGACTTCAAAAATCCATAGAGTTTGCTGTGAAAACACACTGCTGCATATCTGTGCGGATCTGCAGCAAATCTGCACCAAATACGCATCAAAATATGCATCGTGCAAATGGGCACTAAGGGTACCGTTACACGTCGCAATATCGCAAAGCAACATTGACAAAAAGTCACGTGCTGTGGTCGTTGCAGTTGATATTGTTGGTGCGTTGTGTCGTGAAACAGGGCAATGCAACTGCAATTAATCGCAGGGACGATATTGCAAGAAGATTGTGCAAGTACTTCAACCGTACAATGTTGCATATGCGATCTGGCATGATCGTGTAGTGTGACGGCGCAACTATGATGTGGAACGCAACTTCCCCTATTCACTACAATGTTAATGCTCGGACGCTGGGTTGCTCATACCTAGCACACAAAAGTTGCGTACAACATCCTAGTTGCGTTGCCTGCCGATATCTCCCTGTGTGACATCTCCTATGCGATCTTGGACAAGTGCCAAAAATGTGCGCGCTCACGTGAAATTGTATGCGATATCGGAACGATATTGCGATGTGTAATGGTACCCTAAGGCTAGGGTCACCCTTGCAGATTTTACATGCGTTCTTGAGACTTGCGTTTTGCAAAAACGCATCCATAAGCCCCATGCAAAAAACGCATGCCCCAATAGCAAAAACACATGTCTGAATGTACCATATGTTTTTGGGATGCGTTTTTGGCTCAGCACCAAAAAATACTGCAAGCAGCATTTTTTGGTGCTTTTTCTAAAACGCATGCATTTTTTACAAAACTCATGTGTTTTTTAACATGGGGCCCTATGGGAAATGCATGCGATTTCATATGGCACAAAATGGTACCATGCGTTTCTGCAAAAATGCAGGCTGCCAAAAAGCACCTTAAAAAACGCATGCAAAGTGTGACCCTAGTCTAAGAAAATGTTTGCATGGGAGAAAAGCGGTGCATATTTTTTCCTGTGTGAAATCTGCAACTACTGGCAAATATGCACCAAACACATGTCTCTCCGCATGGTGCATTTTTCTCTGCTACAGATATGGTGCTTTTTGCCATTGATTTTTATATGACTCAGCATTTTTGTGAACAAATCTGTAGTGTATCCACATGAAGAGTTGACATGCTGCAGACTTTTCTGCATTAAAATATGCAGAGTATCTACTGCAGAAACACAATGCACCATGCGGACAGGACTTCTCAAATCCCATAGACTTTGCTGGTAAAACACACTGCTGCATATTTAGTGCAGATGTGCCGCCTTATACGCAGCAGATACGCATCAAACATGCAGCAAACTACTCATTGTGCAAACAGGCCCTAAAGGTACTGATACACATCGCGATATCGGCTGCAACATCACCCAAAAGTCCTGTAGAGATCGTAGTTGCAGTTGATATCGCTGGTGCGTCGTGTCGTGTAACAGGGCGATGCGACTGCAATAAGTCGTTTGAGAGACATCGCCAGGTTTTACTGCACTCACTTAACCCTGGCGATGTTGCTCAAACGATGTGGTAGGATCATGCTGTGTGACACTGCAATAACGATGTTGAAAGTAATTTCCCCTATTCATTACATTGAGAAGCATCGCTCGATGGGTTGATCAAATTCCCCGCGAACAAAAGATGCTTTCAACATCGTAGTTGCGTTGCCTATGATATATTCCTGTGAGACATCTCCAAGGAAATCTTGGAAAAGTGCCAAAACTGTGCATGCCCGTGAGTTGCCGGCGTTGTTGTGACGTGTAACGGTACCTTAAGAGACCTACTGCAGATTGCAAAATTTCAGTAGAGAGAAGTAACAAGCTTGTAAGGCCGGCTTCATTCCACGGTAGAATCAGGTCCTGGGCTGTCCGGTGTAAACCTGACAGCCCGGGACCTGATTTTGCTGTTATGCAGCCCTATGGGGCCAGATGGAGCTGGATGGCAGCTACAGTTGTGGCCAAAAGTATTGACAGCCCTGCAGTTCTGTCAGATAATACTCAGTTTCTTCCTGAAAATGATTGCAATCACAATTTCTTTGGTATTATTATCTTCATTTAATTTGTCTTCAATGAAAAAAACACAAAAAGAATTGTCCTAAAGCCAAATTGGATATAATTCCACACCAAACATAAGAAAAGGGGGTGGACAAAAGTATTGGCACTGTTAGAAAAATCATGTAATGCTTCTCTAATTTGTGTAATTAACAGCACCTGTAACTTACCTGTGGCACCTAACAGGTGTTGGCAATAACTAAATCACACTTGCAGCCAGTTGACATGGATTAAAGTTGACTCAACCTCTGTCCTGTGTCCTTGTGTGTACTACATTGAGCATGGAGAAAAGAAATAAGACCAAAGAACTGTCTGAGGACTTGACAAACCAAATTGTGAGGAAGCATGAGCAATCTCAAGGCTACAAGTCCATCTCCAAAGATCTGAATGTTCCTGTGTCTACCGTGAGCAGTGTCATCAAGAAGTTTAAAGCCCATGGCACTGTGGCTAACCTCCCTAGATGTGGACACAAAAGAAAAATTGACGAGAGATTTTAACGCAATTGTGCGGATGGTGGATAAAGAACGTCAACTTACATCCAAACAAGTTCAAGCTGCCCTGCAGTCCGAGGGTACAACAGTGTCAACCCATACTATCCGTCGGCGTCTGAATGAAAAGGGACTGTATGGCAGGATACCCAGGAAGACCCCACTTCTTACCCCGAGAAATAAAAAAGCCAGGCTGGAGTTTGCCAAAACTTACCTGAGAAAGCCTAAAACATTTTGGAAGAATGCTCTCTGGTCAGATGAGACAAAAGTAGAGCTTTTTGGGCAAAGGCATCAACATAGAGTTTAAAGGAGGAAAAAAAGAGGCATTCAAAAAAAGAACACAGTCCCTACATTCAATCATGGCGGAGGTTCCCTGATATTTTGGGATTGCTTTGCTGCCTCTGCCACTGGACTGCTTGATCGTGTGCATAGTCTGAAGACTACCAACAAATTTTGCAGCATAATGTAGGGCCCAGTGTGAGAAAGCTGGGTTTCCGTCAGAGGTCATGGGTCTTCCAGCAGGACAATGACCCAAAACACACTTTAAAAAGCACTAGAAAATGGTTTGAGAGAAAGCACTGGAGACTTCTAAGGTGGCCAGCAATGAGTCCAGACCTGAATCCCATAGAACACCTGTGGAGAGATCTAAAAATGGCAGTTTGGAGAAGGCACCCTTCAAATATCAGGGACCTGGAGCAGTTCGCCAAAGAAGAATGGTCTAAAATTCCAGCAGAGCATTGTAAGAAACTCATTGATGGTTACCGGAAGTGGTTGATGGCAGTTATTTTGGCTAAAGGTTGTGCAACCAAGTATTAGACTGAGGGTGCCAATACTTTTGTCTGGCCCATTTTTGGAGTTTTGTGTGAAATGATCAATGTTTTGCTTTTTGCTTCATTCTCTTTTGTGTTTTTTCATTGAAGACAAATTAAATGAAGATAATAATACCAAAGAATTTTTGATTGCAATCATTTTCAGGAAGAAACTGAGTATTATCTGACAGAACTGCAGGGGTGTCAATACTTTTGGCCACAACTGTATCTGCCATCCGGTTTCCATCTGTCCAGGTGAATTTGGATTTTGCTTGCAACGTTTTTGTGTCTGGGGCAAAAAATCAGCCCTAATCGGATCCTCCCGTCACACCCTAACATGGGAGTCTATGGTGCCGGATTGCCCAGGGAGGATCCGGGAGGATCCAGGAACCGGATACCGGTGGCTGAAGTATATCAGCGAGCGCTGATGAAATTCAGCACCCCCGGCTGTTCCCTGCACTGATTTCAGGACCGCAGCTAGCTCCCTGCTACCTGCGATCTTGAAATTGCAGCAGCTCCAGACCGGAGGGAATATTTGCCCACCGATTTTGTTTGCAAATCGGGTCCGGGCTGTCTGAATCACATCGGACAGCCCCCGGACCTGGTCACACCGCCGTGTTAAGCCGGCCTTAATAGTTATCAGAAGCGATTGATTACAGTTATTTATTCCAAAAGGTGTGCAACCAAATATTAAGTTTAGGGTGACAACAATTTTGTTCGGTCCATTTTTGGAGTTTTGTGTAAAAATATGTCCAATTCACCTTTTTTATCTGTTTTTTTTGTATTGTTTCAGTACAGACAAAGGAAGAAAACATGTCTATAACAAAACATGGGTAATTGCATAAATGTTCGGGAAAAAATAATTAATTTTCTGGAACAAGTTAAAGAGTGCCAACACTTTTGGCCATGACTATTTATACAAAAGATGTGAACAGTAAAAGTACTGTCTGTTACAATTCAGACTTCAAGGCTAGAGTCAAACTAGCGTTTACCCTTGCCAATTGACAGCCTGAACGCAGTCTTACCTTTCCGGTAACACTGTGCTAATGTTGGAAAATTTAAGTTTTAGACAGAACCCCCTGAATGCAAGGGTAAATGTTAGTTTGACCCTAGCCTAAGGTGTCTGTTTACACTGATTGATCATCAGTTATTTGATTGCATGTTTACAGAGGCAGACCAAAGCAAACAACCAAAGTCTCTGGTGAAGTCGGGTATAGACTGGATGGCTGGTGCAGTGGGTACAGCAGCAAGGCTGGTTCTGGCTGGTGCAGAGGGTACAGAAGCACAGCTGATTCTGCAGGTGTGTTAGTATGGCTACACGGCTGGTTCTACAGGTATGGTGGAACAGCAGGCTCAGACAGATACTTGTGGGTATAGCAACACTAGGATACGAACATGGGTTAGGTAGAAGTATGAAACATGGGAAACAGCAAACAGAAATGAGAACCTGACAACTAACAATGTGTCTATAGCATTTGGCCACATTGTACAAGCACCTCTCATAGCGGGAAAGTGCCTTAAGAACTCTGTGCTTATCAGCCATAGGCTGAGAAGTATTTCCAGGTAGGGAATGCTGGCCATTTAAGAAAAGTGGGCATGTCACATGCGCAACCTAAGTGCTCTCACAGAAGATTACACCGGTCATCCTGCTGCGAAGGACGATACTCCTGCCCTGCCAATGGTGTGTTGTCTGAGCTGGTTATTACTGTCACTGGGACTATCACAACAGATTTTATAAAAATTGAATAAATGCTGGATTTCCTCAGACTTTACAATCCCACCAGATGACCCCAGCCAAACCTAAAGTCACCCAAAATGTTCATTTTTTTAAAGTTGTACTAATGTGCAACCATTCCCTTCCAAAGGAGGGGATATGTTTTTTTCAGTTTCTCCTCCTCCTTCTCTACCATATCTTGATGGTCATAATATGGTTTTTGTCCGCTCTTGCACACAGTGCATTGGCTCTAACACACTAGGAGCACCACTCTTTACCAAAGGGAACACAATGTTTTATGAGGTCCTCATCACCATCTCTTCCACCATGTATCAGAGAGTCTTCTTCTAATTTTTGACCACCCTTGCACATTGTGCATTGGCTCTACCACTCTAGGATTGTCCATTGGCTCTATCACTCTAGGAGTACCACTTCGTACCAATGGTACACAATGTTTTATGAGACCCTTCTCATTATTTTTTACAGAGTGTGTCAGAGAGCCTCTTTCTAATTTTTTTGTCAGGCCTTTCACATTGTGGGACACAAGCATTGGCATGCTTATAAGGTCCTTACTCTGAGCTATGTACCATTTCCCGTCACCCGTAGCTCCACAGATCTCTTCTCTTGCTGGGCAATAATCCTGTGATATGTTCTGTGTACAATACTCTCCAAGGGACACGTTCAGCCTTTTAAGAAGCTGTCAATCTGGTTGGTTGGGGATGTGGCAGAAGAGGTCGCCAAGGATGTGCTGAGTGCACACTGACACATCAGGTTACTTTCCTGGAGGAAGCTGCGTCCTCCTGCTGCACACCATCATCTTAAACCTTATTCTCATAGAGACCCTAAATGAATCTGTTGCTTCTGAATTAAATTTCCCTGACACAGATTAAACTCAGGCATGACAAACCACGATAAAGGCTCTTGCTCTTCATAGTTTATTTCTAAAGAGAAAAAGTTGAATCTCTGGCTTCTAAGTTCCATTTTCCTAATACAGGTTACACTCTGTCACGAATATCCATGATAGAATTCCTTGCTTTCCATAGCTTATTCTTATAGAGGAACAATATTGAATCTGTTGCTCCTGTGCTAAATTTAACTGATACTATTTACACTTGATCAGGACTAGCTACGATAGAGGGACTTGCTTTCCATAGCTTATTCCACATACACATGACCCGCCCCAGGGGTACCCGGTCCCTGGTGGTTGTTAAAAAAGAGAAAAAAATAAATAAAAAAATAAAAATGTTTGTGACGCTACCTACGGTTCCAGTAATGGTACCAGTGCTGCTTGCAGATCTCCGGGGTGATGACGAGGCAGCTAGTTGGTAGAGCAAGATCCCCAGGTCAATTGTGGACAATAGGGATTTTACACAGGCAGGTGGCTCAGCAGGTGGAGATGCTAGCAACCAGTCTGTGTTCAGTGAACAAGTGTGCAGCCCCTCAGGCGCAGGCAAATGAGACATTACACACAGTCTTAACTCTGCATGGGTTTCACTGGCAGACTTCAGGCAGCATACAGTTCTTACAGTTCACGGGTACTGCTGGCCTGGGTAGTCACCAGGGGATCAGGATATCTCACTTGGGACCCTCGATGATGTGCCTGCCGTTCCTTTCCTTGTCTCTAACTGCGCTCCCCCTGTCTTCCTCTCATTAGTGCTCCGGCGCGCAGAGTCCTCAGCCGGCTTCCACGGATCCTTTCTGGAGGGTTCCTTTCAGCTGATCTACAATGGCCCTCTAGAAGGATTCAATTGTGCAACTCACTGGTGACTCCAATAGGAGAGAAGGAAATTTCTCCTTCTACCATGGATTGATAAAGGTGGCCAACCAGTATAGGTTATTGGATAAAATGTGTATCACATGAGGGTCTTGCCACAGACACTTACACATGAACTGTGCCACGTGGGCCAAGCTACAAAAAGGCAAATGTTCTGTGTCCCCACCAGTTGAAACAGTACCCATCCTCTCCTCATGCTGACTCACCTCCTCCTCCTACACCTCCTCCTCTCCAGCCCATATAGGCTGGACAGAAATGAAGCTTGGTTTACTCACTGTAAAGGAATTAACCGCAATAGGGTCTTAACGTTATATATGCAGTTCGGATCTGAAGCTGCTATATAAAACTGCTCGCCTTTTCTGGTTGTGTAACACATAACCAGTTTGAAAAACGTCAGGTAGCTGATGCGAGACACACACTTCCACATGCAACGTGGTAGGGAAATCCAAGAAATCAAAGGGACGGTGTGTAGTAGGTCCGCCCTGCTACAAAGGACACAAAGCTCAAATCCTCGGTTGTTAGAAGATTAAATGGATCTATCCAACATATGTTGTAATGTCTCTGTAACCCATGCATTCCCTGGTGAAGGAGCATAGCAGGCTCTGAAACGTGTTGGATGGATCCAATGTACTTCTATCAACAGAGGATTTGGGCTTTGTGTTCTTTGTAGCAGCACGGACCTACTACACACCGTCCCTATGATTTCTTGGATGAAGCTTGGTTTGGGTGTCCCTCTGTGGCATTAGGAGTCCCCTCAGTAGCACAGAAAAAGAAGTCCTCTCCCTCCTCATCCTCTTCATCTTCCTCCTCATCACCCAATGTGGCCTCAGAATATTGGCTGGGCTGGATAGTATCACCCACTGGGAAATCTGGCTCCATAGCGTCATGCTTGGCACTCAAAACTTTCTCTCTGAGGTTATGCAGTTATTGTTTCAAGAGACACAGCAGCGGGATGGTTACGCTGATTATAACCTCATCACCACTCAAGAGGTTGGTGCAGTACTCAAAGTTCTCAAGAACCTCACAAATGTCAGCAATCCACACCCACTTAACAATTGTTACGTATGGTGGCTGACTGACAGCCTGAAGGGCATGTTGAAGCTGGTATTCAGCTACTGCCCTCTGATGCTCACTAATCCTTGCCAACATATGATAGGTTGAGTTCCACCACATGGGCAGGCCGCAAATGAGTCAATGACTTGGCTAATTCAAGTATTTTTGCTGCGCTGTAAAACCATCAAAAGTGGAAGAGGAATGGTGGAAATGGGCACTAATACAGCTTATTTTCTCAAGTAGGCAAGTCAGGGTAAGTTTCAGAAATTTCTGAACTACTAGGTTCAGCATGTGAGCCATGCATGGCACACATACCAGCTTGCCGACCTTTAAAACTGCCACCAGATTATGTCCATTATCGCAGATGACCAGACCAGCTTGGAGGTGCAGCGGGTAGAGTCACTGATCGGTCTGTTGTTTTAAAGCTTGCCACAGCTCTTCTGCATTATTTGGATTCTGACCTAAAAGATCAGCTTCAGCAGAGCATGTTGCCGCTTTGTTGAACCGCTGTTGCACAGGTTCCAGCTTGGCAGGGATGGGGAGGGTAATTCAGCAGAGGATGAGGAGCAGAAGGAGGGGAAAGAGGAAATGGAATATAAAGAGGTGGAAACCCTGACTTAAGTTGGGCCCGCTTTTCTTGGTGTGGGTAGGATGTGTGATGTTCCAGTTTGTGCCTTTGTCCCAACCTCCACCAGGTTCACCCAGTGCGCAGTGACAGAAATGTATCATCCCTGTCCACAACAACTTGTCCAGGTTCCTGTTGTTAGGTGGACCTTCCCGGTTACGGCGTTGGTGAGAGCAACGTTCAGATTATTTAACACATGCTTGTGTAATGCCAGGATGGCACACTGGGCAAAGTAGGGGTAGCTGGAAACACTGTATTGTGGGGCAGGCACAACCAAGAGATCACAGAAAGACTGTGTTCCCACAAGCCTAAACGGCAACTTCTCCACAGCTAGCAATTTTTCAATGTGAAAGTTTAGTATTTGTGCCTCTGGGTGCATGGCTGGGTATTTACGTTTCTTTCCAAGCTCTAAGGCATGGACAACTGGACGCTTCACTGGGACAAGCACGTAGACATGGCTGATGTTTGTTGTGTGCGAGCAACCACAGCTTGTAGGCAGGAGGTATGAGTGCCTGCTTCCTGGACACCAGACTCTGAAGGATGTAGCCAAGGCGACATGGCAGTGGTTTGCCTCACAGACACAGATTTGGTACCCTTGTATTCTGCCCACCTACTGAGTTGCTTGACTGCCATGTGGTTTTGCATACTGGTGGTGCTCAGGATGCCTTTGCCCTGGCCTCTGCTCAACTTAGTATGGTAGATGCTACAGACTACAATGTTTTTTCTCTGAAAAACATCCACACAGTGGCTTGCCCTGACTTGACACACAGTGGGGTTGTTCTTGGGAACAGTTGACCCAGTTCTCACTCTGGACAAACCACTATCCCTTGGTGCCTGTGTTGGTGCTACATATCCATCTTCCTCTGTGTTGCTCTGATAGCTATGCATGTGAACTGTCCAGGTTGGATCAGTGGACTCATCATCGACCACCTCATCTTCCTTCTCATCTTCCTTTCCCAGTTGAGATTGTGGGTTGATCTAATGGCAACTGTATCTCATCATGATAACCTCCACCTCCGGAGAAAGTAAATCATGTTCCTCAAAGTGGCTTTTTTCTGGCCAACGGTTCTCAAATACATGAGCATGAATGCACGCCACCTCCACACGTCCCTCTTCAATGCTGCACGGTGAGAGGCCAGAGCCAACCAAAGGATACGTACAAAACAGATCTTCGGAGAGCCAAGCTTTGGGTCATATGTCTCCTGTGACTGAAAATGGCGGAAGGAAGGAAGGAGAACCAAGTTGAGGATTGGATGGGCCAGCCTTCTGTGTATCGAAAGTAGACTGTGTGGTCATGGACAATTTGGTGCTGCTTAACAAATGCGTAGAGGCTATCAGACATGTTTACATTCCAGACCAGAAACTTTCTTCAGGAACATAGTGGATTCATCAAGCTTCTTATGACCTGACACAGACTCAGTGCTTTGTTACTCACCACTGACAAAACCATGTCCACGTTCTTGTCCCTGTCTTTTAATAACAGTCTTTTTTGGCATTTTGTTTTATTTTTGGACAGATTTTCGGATGTTGATGGCACAAGCCAGGCTAGCTGTCACAGTCAAAATATTGGGGAAAATGGCCTGGTGTGTGCTTTGTAGCAGTCAGAAGTAAATGTTTATAGTACTGCTTTGGCTAGGGTACTAACACAGTATTAACGGGACTAATGTGGATAGCAGAAGGCAGGCTGTGACCCCCAAAATAGTGGGGAAAATGGCCTGATGCATACTTTGTAGCAGGCAATAATAAAAGTTTGTACTGCTGCTTTGGCTAGGGCACTAACACCATATTAATGGGACTAATGTTAACTGCATAAGGTAGGCTGTGACCGCAAAAATAGTGCAGAAAATTGACTGTTGTGATCTTTGTAGCAGGCAGTAGTAAATGTTTGTAGAACTGCTTTGGCTAGGGCACTAACACCGTATTAACGAAACTAATGTGGACAGCAAAAGCAAGCTGTGACCCCAAGAATAATTGGGAAAATTGACTGATGCGTGCTTTGTAGCATTCAGTAGTAAATGACTGTAGTACTGCTTTGGCTAGGGCACTAACACTGTTTTAACGGGACTAATGTAGACAGCAGAAGGCAGGCTGTGACCCCTAAAATAGTGCGTAAAATTGACTGATGCATGCTTTGTAGCAGGCAGTAGTAAATGTTTGTAGTACTGCATTGGCTAGGATACTAACACCGTATCTATATAATCACAAATGGGATTTTTGCCCCTTTTGAGTCCGCTCACGCTGCGAGTCAATGTCGTCATGTGGATACGACCGAAGCATTGGCCGCGCAGCGGCCACTGCGAGCAGTTCTAAGGCGACTCGCTATGCCCGCGCAGCGGGCATGGCGAGTCGCCTTAGCAGCGCGAAGCATTGGCCGCGAAGCGGCCATTGCGAGTCAGAGACTCGTTCTGCTAGAATCCCGATGCATGTGCATCGAGCACCCAGCTAGTTAATGGGAATAATGTGGACAACAAAGCAGGCTGTGATCCCCAAAATAATGGGGAAAATTGACTGGTGCGTGCTTTGTAGCATTCAGTAGTAAATGTTTGCAGTAGTGCTTTGACTAGGGCACTAACACCGTATTAATGGGACTAATGTAGACAGCAGAAGGCAGGCTGTGACCTCTAAAATAGTACTGAAAATTGACTGATGCATGCTTTGTAGCAGGCAGTAGTAAATGTTTGTAGTACTGCTTTAGCTGGGGTACTAACACCATATTAATGGGAATAATGTGGACAGCAGAAGACAGGCTGTAACCCCAAAAATGGTGGGTAAAAAATTGACTGGTGCGTGCTTTGTAGCAGACATTAGTAGTACTGCTTTGGCTAGGGTACTAACACCGTGTGAATGGGACTGGTATGGATAGAAGAAGCCAGCTGTGACCCCTAAAACAGCTGGGAAAAAAGACAAGTGCTTTTAAACAAAAGGTAGCACAAAATGCTACTACTCTGTGTGCTGGAAAAATAGAGCGTTGCCTCTGACAAGAACTGTTTTAAGATGGACTCTGGAAGAACATTTCAACATCTCCCTGTATAAACCACTATCTCTCCTTCCCTGTACTCTGAGTTTGTTCTATGATTTCAACTCTGAAATAAGCTATTTTGGTATTACAGAGCCAGTGACCGGCTTTTTTAAACTGTCCCTGATCGAGTATCTCTCCCTCCCTACTCTATACTGACCTAGTATATGAGTCGGTCGGCAGGGTAGGGGCTACTCGGATACCGGGACAGGGGTTCACTTCAGTGGGGATCACGGCTGGTCGGTTCCCGATTCCGTGCCCTAGACTCTCAGTGGTGGGGTGGAGTTGATGATGATGGGGGATTTGTAACGTGACCCCACCTATGGTATCTGGTAATAGGATTACCAGCGCTGCGGCCGGCCACTGAGGTGATGGGAATGCAGCTTTGTTAGTACAGCTCCCCACAGGTGGAGCTTTACCTCAGGGTAGCGGGGTGCATGAGGGGAGTAGTAGTAGCGTTTCTGTTGTGAACGCTGCGGGCAGAGGCGGTGAAGCAGGCAAACACACACAATAGTCTCTGTTTCGGTACCTTTTTACTGATGTTTGGTAACAGGCACGGTCCATGGGGGTAACTAGGTTATCGGTGCAGTTTGGGACATTCACCTTGGACAGTTGTGAGGCCTCCTCTGTTAGTGTGTGCGGTGATTGGGGTAAGTTCTGCCTGGAGCTGAACCTGTCATTCTTTCTCCTTCTCCCTCTCAGGATACTAATCCACAACCGACAATGAGAACCTTGCTGTGGGGATCCCTATTCTCCTCTTGGGCCCCTGGTCCTATGCTTGGTCAGGTTTGGTGTCTTGCTTTCTCTACTTCAGGGGGGACTAGATCCTCCTGGTCTGTTCAGGCTATCTCTGCTACCACTAGATTAATAGCAGCTTCGAACTCCGGTGTCCAGGTGGGCTAAAGGGATCTCAGATCTGTTCCCTTCTTCTGTCTTCTTACCTCTTCCACTGGCCTCCGTCCCTCTCTCTAGGGCGCTGCAGAGCTCCGTCAGGTTTCCTGGTTCTGGGCCTGGCTTGGTACCAGCAACCAGCTCCTTCAGCACTAACTGTTCTCTTCTCTGCAGACTGCAGACTGACTGACTGCAACTAACTAACTGACTCCTCCCCTCTGGCCTGGATCTTTATAGGGGATCTGGCATAAGGACAGCCAGTGGGGCTCCCCCTCCAGGTCTGGGGTGGAAGGTAGTGTGTCCTGTGTGTGCCAAAGTGTACATCCATCCCTGCACCAGTGGGTCCTGTGGCAATCCCCTGCAGGGGTGCCACATATACACTTTAGATAGCCCTTAAAAGGGCTTTTGTGTTATAAAGAGGCCTAAACACTCTTCCTAGCAGCTGAGCGATCTCTCCCTATGCTTCTCCAATGCAGGCTATGGATGCAATGTGCGCAAGATGGCATCGGCAAGGCTTAAATAGATTCTATGACGCTGCACGACCAGCCAATCACAGTACAGTAATGCCACATCCAAGATGGCTGCAGCATTATTGTAATTGGTTAAGAAACCCAGCAAAAGAGGTGTCAAGACTGGAGGGAGGAACATGCAAATATAACGAGGCAAGTACACAAATACTCACAATATAACGATTAACCCGAATATCGTACTATCCATGCGAGTAGTGAATAGTAACAAATAAACTCACTCATTACTATATATCCATTAAAGCAGTAATTCTTCTTTTCCTTACAGCAGTCCCCCAAGCAATAGTCAATCCTCCAAGTAATGTAGTTAAAGGGATCCTGTCACCTCCTAGAATCCACCTAACCTATCAATACCTGTCCTTGCACCTTCCTATTAGCATTATAAACATCCTTCTCTGTGCTAAATGCTTCCTTTCAAAGTTGAAATAAACACTTTGATACTTACTCATTAGGATGATAATGAAATAGGGGCTATATGCAATTGCCTTTTGGGTGTGTTGTTTAGCAGGCTCCAGGATCCAGCCTCTCTCTGTCTGTGCTGCTGTGATGTGGAGCTGAAGGCAGGACAAATGATTTGCATTCTGTGAGTGACAGAGAGGGGGAGGGCAAAGCCTGCACAAGCAAAGCAGCACAGAGAGAGAGAGGGTGGATCCTGGAGCCTGCAGAACAACGTGCCCTAAGGGCTTCAGAATAAAGCCCCTACTAATTATAATGCCTAATGAGTGAGTGTAAAATCGTTTTTATCTACTTTGACAGGGTGCTTTTAGGAGACAAAAGGAGTGTGAGATTAGTGATAGGATGCTGCAGGGGCATGTTTTTGTAGCTTAGGTGGCTTCTTGGGTTTTTGAACACGGCTCAGCAACAGGTATTCGAAGCAACAGTGGGTAACGCGATCAACTACCCAATTTACACGCTGCCATTTCGTAGCAATTTCATGGCAACAGACACAAAAATCTCCAATGCCGGCCAGTTGCTGCCACCAAGTGTAAAGGTACCTTAATGGAACACACTCAGAATGGGTCACAGTTAACAGTGGGGTACAGAAGAGGACAATTTTATATTATAGGAGGATTTATGTAAACTAGAAGCTTTGGCTGATAAATGGCAAATGAGCTTTAATGGGGATAAATGTAAGGTCATGCACTTGAGCAGAGGAAACAAAAGATATAATTATGTGCTTACCGTATATACTCGCGTAAAGTTCCCCTCGGCTTATACGCGAGTATATACGGTATATACAGCAGCAGCCCCGGAGGTATACAGGCCCCCCCATCAAGCTCCAGGGCCCCCCCCCCCTTGCGCGGCAGCCTGTAAAGTAATATCATACTTATCACTGTCCCGCGCTGTCCCGCTGCTGCCGACCCACGATCCCGAGCTTCATTCCGCGTCTTCCGTGTTCCTGTGGTCGCGGGCAATGACATCATTGTATACCTCCGGGGCTGCTGCTGTATACAGCCCTGGGGCTGCTGCTGTATACAGCTTTGGGGCTGCTGCTGTATACACCCCTGGGGCTGCTGCTGTATACAGCCCTGGGGCTGCTGCTGTATACAGCCCTGGGGCTGCTGCTGTATACAGCTTTGGGGCTGCTGCTGTATACAGCCCTGGGGCTGCTGCTGTATACAGCCCTGGGGCTGCTGCTGTATACAGCTTTGGGGCTGCTGCTGTATACACCCCTGGGGCTGCTGCTGCTGTATACACCACTGGGGCTGCTGTATACTACCTAAGGGCTGCTGTATATACCTCTGGGGCTGCTGTATACACCACTAGGGCTGCTGTATATACCTCTGGGGCTGTATATACCTCTGGGGCTGCTGTATACTACCTCTGGGGCTGCTGTATACTACCACTGGGGCTGCTGTATACTACCACTGGGGCTGCTGTATACTACCACTGGGGCTGCTGTATACTACCACTGGGGCTGTATATACCTCTGGGGCTGCTGTATACTACCTCTGGGGCTGCTGTATACTACCACTGGGGCTGCTGTATACTACCACTGGGGCTGCTGTATACTACCACTGGGGCTGCTGTATAGTACCACTGGGGCTGTATATACCTCTGGGGCTGCTGTATACTAACCACTGGGGCTGCTGCTGTATATACCACTGGGGCTGCTGCTGTATACTACCACTGGGGCTGCTGTATATACCTCTGGGGCTGCTGTATACCACACTGCTGGGGGCTATATACCTGTGCTGGGGTCCACCTCGGCTTATACACGAGTCAATAGGTTTTACCAGGTTTTGGGGGCAAAAGTAGGGGGGCCGGCTCATACACGGGTCGGCTTATACACGAGTATATACTGTAATTGTAAAACACTGGGCAAAACTATCACTGAAAAATTAATTTCATTCCAGTATCACTGAAAAAGACCTGGGTGTATGGGTAGATGACAAACTCACATTTAGTGGCCAGTGTCAGGCAGCTGACACATCAGGTGACCGACTCTGACATCACCACAGGTCCTTCGCACAGTAGAAGACACTGTCACAGCCCTGCAGTCGCCGGAATGTAATGTATGCTCTGAGAGGATTTTTTTATTTTATTCACATTCCGGAGGGGAGAGCACAGGGGGGAGGACGAGGGGGGAGGACAGGGGGAGCATAATGAAGAGATAGAGCAAAGATAGAGGAGGGACAGGCAGGGACAGATAGAGAAGAAGCAGGGACAGATAGGGTTAATTATATGTACTGAGCACGGCCTCTGGGCATGCTCAGTACATAACACACGGAGCTGACATCAGATCCGAGTTCAGCTCGGATCCGATGTCCATAGGCTCCTATACTATCGGGGCTCGGATCAGCTCTGATCCGAGGCTGTCCGATTTCATTCTCGGACACTCTCGGACACAAAATCGCAGCAGCCTGCGTTTTTGTGTCCGTGATGAAATCGGACAGAATCGGACAGGATCGGATGGTGCCAAACTCGGATGTCACAAGGCACACATCCGATCCGATCCGAGCCCCATAGGGATACATTGGAGCCGATTTTGGATCCGAGTGTATCCGTTTTGAAACGGATACACTCGGAAGCTCCAAAATCGTGATGTGAACCCAGCCTTAGACATTGTGCAACGTGTATGGCAAACTGATTAACTGAAGTAGTCAATTGCCTGCTGGTTGTAAAAAAGAAAAGGAGAAAGGCCAGAGTGTCAGCACTGGATCAACAGTATGGATTTTTTTGTTTTGCTAAATTATAAAATTTACAGCTATTTTTTTAACTAAAAGTTACAATGCTGCTCACCATTATTGGCACCCCTTTATTTTTTCATAGACTGTACAATATCTTCAGAAATAAATGGAAATATACCAAATATATATCTTCAGGATTTTTGAATTAGTTGCCTAAAGTAATGCAACAATAAAATATTGTTTTTCACGTTACATGGTGCAAGTTCAAAGAAGTAACAGAATAAACATCATGTGCAGCAATAAATGCACCCCTAATTAATACTTGGTTGCACACCCTTTGGTTTTGATGACAGCCTACAAACATTTCTTGTAGCCATCTATAAGCTTTTTGCACTTCTCAGCAGGTATTTTCTTCCACTCCTACTTTGCAGTTTGTGAGGTCTTGAATGTTTGCAGGTTTTTTTTCGCAATGGCAGATTTTAGCTCACTCCTAAAGATTTTCAATGGGATTGGTGCCAGGACTCATTGCTGGAAATTTTAAAACAGTACATTCTTTCTTTTTCAACCATTTCTGTGTACTTTTGCATGTGTGACTTGGGTCATTGCCTTGCTGGAGGACCCATGATCTTTGACTCAAACCAATTTTTCTTAGATTGGGTAGGAAATTTTCAGTGTTTTAATACTTTTTGAGTTCATGATTACTGTGATATGGTCAAGGTCTGAAATACCAAATGCAGCAAAGCAACCTAACAGCATTATGGATCCTTCACCATGCTTAACTATTGGTAGGGTGTTCCTTTCCTTATAAGCTTCATTGATCCGTCTGTAAGCAAACTATTTTTGTTTCATCTATCCATTTCACCAAAGGATTGTGGTTTGTCAGGGTACTCTTTGGCAAAGATCAGTTGTTCCTTTTTACGAGTTTTCTGTAGCAGGGGTTTTTCCTTGGCCTTCACCCAAAAAGCTCTGATTGGTTTAGTCTGTGGCATATAGAATGTTTTGAAAGTATTAACCCAGACTGTTCCATGTTAGCCTTCAAGTCTTTGAATGTTGGACTTGGTGTATTTTCCACTATTCGCACCAACTTGTGAAGACATCTCGACAATTTTTCTCTTTTCCCCACATCCAGGGAGGTTCTTACAGTTCCATGCTTTTCAAATTTCATAATAATATTGCACACTGTTGAATCTTGTATGCCAAGGTCTTTTGAGATGGCCTTAGACCCTTTGGAAGTCTTGGGTTTGCTAATAATAATAGTTCTGACGTCCTCAGACAGCTCATTTGTCTTCATCATTTGTGACAAAGGAGCAATGCCTAACATGGCTTTTTAACACACTGAAGTCATCATTCATTGGCTAATTCATGTTACATGGGCACTGACAATTTATCACAAGTGATTCTCATTTTTGATTTACCACAAGTGAGTCAAAATGTGTTTCCATACTAATTTAACCCCTTCCCGACATAGGACGTTGTACAACGTCCTGTGTTTCTGCCTGTTACCGACACAAGACGTTGTACAACGTCCTGGCAGGTTTGAGCTGCTGCAGCTCCTGTGAGTGGGGTCACTCAGGGGTCACAGATGCTGCTGCTCTGTGACAGCCTGTAGTTGACCCCATAGGGGGTGGATTAACCCCCCCATGCCCAGGACCCCTCTGATAGGCAGTTTAAAAGTGAAACTGCTGATCGGAGGGAATCATAGGGATTCACCCCTCCAGATCTGATTGGAGCTCTCCAATCAGATCTGGAGGGGTGGATCGGCAAGTGTCCACCCCTCCTCACCCCCCTCCCACTCCATGACTCACAGGGTGGCCCCCCCCTGGCCTCCCAAGCCACCCGCCCCCTCTATTACTATGTATATGCCGGCGGGCTGCACCCACGGGTGCGCCCGTCGGCAACACTGCCTTGTCCCCTCCTGCACGTCCCTCCCAGGCAGCCCCCACCTCCGCCCTGTGTCCTGGCCCCCCCTCAGTGCCCTCACCTCCTGCGGCGGGCTGCACACGTCGGTGCACCCGCCGCTGCAACCGCCCTGCCTCCGGCTGTGTGCCTCCCTGGCCGCCGATTGGTGGCCCTGCCTCCTCTTCCGGCCTCCTGCTCATCGGTGGATCGAGAGGGTAAGTATGTATGTATGTATGTAAGTATCTATGTATGTATGTAAGTATGTATGTATGAATGAATGAATGAATGAATGAATGAATGAGTGAATTGATGGATGGACGGATGGATGGATTGATGGATGGATGGGTGAATGGATAGATGGATGGGAGGTGCATGCGTGGACGTGTGCGTGCGTGGATGTGAGCGTACATGAGTGTGCATGGACGTGAGTGGGCGTAGACGTACATGTGCGTGCATAGACGTGTGCCTGTGTGGATGTGTGCATAGATGGATTGGTGCGTGGACGTGTGCGTGGATGTGCGTGCGTGTGTGGATGTTAGCTTGCGTGCGTGGATGTCAGCATGCGTGCGTGGATGTCAGCATGTGTGGATGTCAGCATGTGTGGATGTGTGGACGTGTGCGTAGATGTTAGCGTGCGTGCGTGGATGTCAGCGTGCGTGCGTGGATGTAAGCATGCGTGCGTGGATGTCAGCATGTGTGGATGTCAGCATGTGTGGATGTGCGTGCGTGGATGTGCGTGCGTAGATGTCAGCGTGCGTGGATATGTGCGGGCGTGATTGTCAACGTGCGTGCGTGGATGTCAGCGTGCGTGTGTGGATGTCAGCGTGTGTGAATGTCAGCGTTCGTGCGTGGATGCCAGCGTGTGTGAATGTCAGTGTGCGTGCGTGAATGTGTCCGTGTGTGAATGTCAGCGTGTGTGCGTGGATGTCAGCGTGCGTGGATGTCAGTGTGTGTGGATGTCAGCGTGCGTGGATGTCAGCTTGCGTGGATGTCAGCATGTGTGGATCTGTGTGCGTGGATGTGTGTGCGTGGATGTGCGTGCGTGGATGTGTGCGTGCATGGATGTCAGCATGCGTGAATGTCAGCGTGCGTGGATGTGTGCATGCGTGGATGTGTGCGTGCATGGATGTGTGCGTGCGTGGATGTGTGTGGATGTGCGTGGATGTCAGGGTGCGTGGATGTGTGCGTGGATGTGCGTGCGTGGATGTGGATGTGCGTGCGTAGTTGTGTGCATGCGTGGATGATGGGTGCATAGGTGGATGGATGGGTGCAACAAGGGATCAAGTGTCCTCTTGTTGTAGTCTCTGGGATCATAGTCATGGTGCACTGTATGACAGATCATAGCACCATAACTCTGACCCCAGAGGCTGTAGGAAGAGGACACTTGATCCCTTGCTGCAGTCTCTGGATTGAGCAGAGGCGATCGAGCGTCGTGGGACCTTCGTTGTGGACTACGTTGGATCTTTATAATAAAGATGGAGTCCGAATTTTGTTTGTGTTATTTTTTTCAAATAAAAAGATTTTTCTCTGTGTGTATTTTCTGACTATTTACCAGAGATTCCTAATGGCGGGTCTAACATTGGCCCTATATTATGAATCTCGGGCTTAGTGCCAGCTGCCAATAAAAAGCTGGCATTAACCCCTTTATTACCCAGTTTGCCACTGGCACCAGGGCAACTGGAAGAGTCTGGGTACAGCGCCAGAAAATGGCGCTTCAATGAATGCGCCATTTTCTGGGGTGGCTGCGGGCTGCAATTCGCAGCATGAGGGGCCAAGAATGCTTGGGCCTCTCCATGCTGCGGATTCCAGCCCCCAGCTGCCTAGTTGTACTTGGCTGGACCAAAAATATGGCGGAGCCCACATTTTTGTTTTCTAGAATTAGTGCTAGAAAAAAAATAAAAATGGGCTTCGCTGTATTTTTGGTTGCCAGCCAGGTACAATGAGGCAGCTGGGGGTTGCTGGCAGTCCGTAGCTGCCAAGTTGTACCTGGCTGGACCAAAAATATGGCGGAGCCCCATGACATTTTTTTTCTAGAATTAGTCCTAGAGAAAAAATAAAAAAGGGCTTCGTCGTATTTAGATGCATAGTGAACACTTTGAACCCCTGGGTGCTTCACAAATTGATCTGTAAAAATAAAAAAAGAAAATTTGTGTGAAAAAAAAAGTACTTTTTCCCTATTACGGATCAATTTGGGAAGCACCTTGGGGTTCAAAGTGCTCACTATGCATCTAGATGCATTCCTTGGGGGGTCTAGTTTCCAAAATGAGGTCACTTGTGGGGGAGCTCCAATGTTTAGGCACACAGGGGCTCTCCATACGTGACATGGTGTCCGGTAACAATTCCAATAGTTTTATATTGAACACGAATGCTCTATACAAAAAAGTTGTTTCACTTGATTCCTTTTTTTCAGAAGATATTTCACATGATGTACTTCATGGGTGCTAATGACGATAAGCAGGAGTGTAGCTAAGCCCATTACATGCTGTCATGAAGAAGTTCAAAAGTTACGGTATATTAAAAATTACAACTGAAACTTTTTTTAATACTATGAATCACGACTAGACAAATCTGTCTGCATTAGACTTTTAAGCTTCAGTGTATTCCCCAAATGATATATTAGATTTGCTAACTTTCAAGCAGAACATATCCTAATTGTTTAACTATATACAGTATCTGTAGTCACACATTTTAAGCATTTGTTTCTAACAAGATATACAACATCACATTTAACTTTTTTGAATATGTCAAACTGGATTCACTACTTGAATATGTATATTACGCATTTAATTTCCACATCTTATTACTGGATAGACTACTCCTTCTAATGTGCCATTTTTTTCTGCAAGACACTATTTCTACGTATTAGCAGGTATTCCTAATTGTACAGTTGGATGACCCCTTTAACAGTTATGTCACTTTATGCCTCTAAATAGAGGTAAACATTCAAAACATTTTAAACTACATTTCCCTTGAAGCTTCTAAAGTTTCACAAGTCTTACAGTGTAAAACAAAAGGCTAGGATTTACATTTATGAGATGCCAGCAGACATGCAGCATGCATTCACATATTTCTCCTCCCTGATAATCCTTGGTTAACAGATATTATCACGTTATAGAGTTCTACTGACAAATCCGATTTCAAATTACATACAGCAAACACATCACTTAATGTATTATAGTCCAAGAAAACTGACAGGTGAACATATTTTCTTATATATTAATAATATAATGAACAAAACATACTCAGGATATTCTACTATAATATAATACTTCTGGCTCTTAAGGCCACTTCACACACACAGATATCTGAGTCCAATATCTGAACAGATCTCTGGTTGCAGTGAAATCATGGATACATTGTTCCATTTTGTGGCTGTGTACAACATGGAGCAATGTATCCATGATTTCACTGCAACCAGAGATCTGTTCAGATATTGGACTCAGATATCTGTGTGTGTGAAGTGGCCACGTGCACACGTTGAGTATTTGATGAGTTTTTTACCTCAGGATTTGTAGACAAAACCAGTTTTGGAGCAATCAGAGGAAAAGTATAATAGAAACACCTGCACCATTTCTGTATTTATCATCCACTCCTGGTTTTGGCTACAAATCCTGAGGTAAAAAAACTCTTCAAATGATCAGCGTGTGCACGTGGCCTTATAAGGAAAGGTGACTTTTTTTAGTATTTTTAATTTACAAACAATTCAGCGAAGCAACCTACATATAACAGTAGCGGAGGACTGGGCAGAATGAACCAAAGTCAAGGTAACAGGACCAGACTGGGAATAAAGAGTATTTCTGACATTTGAAAGCATGTATACCCCCTTAGAGTTGTCTGTACAGTATAATTATCCTTTCATGGCATATGACTTACATTTTCCTCATATGTTGTGTCTTTGACTCTAATGAGAGATCAAATCAGCCCACCTTTTTCCTGCCGGATGATTGCTGCCTCTAACACCTGTGGGAGTCAGCAGCATTTTACATGCATCTGCAGATGGCCACATAATTCTATGAGCACTCTGGCATGCACGTAGCGTAATCATCGGGCAAAGATGGGTTGCCGTGACAGTTGGCAATACATTGAATACCCCCAATTCTCCTTTGAAAAAGTAAACAAGTCACTTCCATCTTAGGTAAATTAATTGTACATTTATTATATGGTCATGATTATATGAATAGTTCAGTGTTTGAACATAATTGTTTTGGTCTAATGACCTTCATCAGTAACTTAATACAGTCGCTTAAAATGTTTGTAGTGGCTATAGAACAAATTGATATGAAGGGGGTATTTCTTAGGGGTATATTTAGACTTCAAGATACAAACTTCAAATAATTATAAAAAAAATAAGTAATTGTATCCTATTTATCCCTGAATCACTTTATTCCTGCCTGGCAATGGAGATATTTCACCCTGCTTTTTCAGGCGCCTGCATTCCTCTGCGATTTTCCCTTAATTGACCCTAAATCTGTAGAGAGACAAATCCATACATTACATGAAAATATGCATGTCCCAATGTGACTTATCTCAAAGGTCAGTTCGGGACATAGGGATAGTCATAGGGAAGATAGGGATGGTCATAGGTTGATCCCAGATTAGATTCGTAGAAGAAGAGATTAAAAATATTCTCCACGGCTTGACGCATTTCTCCCCATCATATGTATAGGTGTTCATCAGAATAGGAAGAGTATAGATCAACTTGCCTTATCCTCTCTTTTAGGGGGGGGGTCACAGTTTAGGAACCTCTGAGAGAACTCCAACCATATGTTATGGTTGCATCCAACTGATGAGAACAGTTCTAACCATCTAATTATAAAGACAAAGTTCTGACACCCACCTTGGCAAATAAAGAATCTATAAACGGCATGGATTATTGAGTCCCCCAAATCAGCAAAAAGTTAGGGATCCAACCTTCAGCATGGCTTTTAGCCAAATGGACTATCCATGATCAAATTTTATGAACATGGATCCTGCCAGAGAGCCATCCAATGCATGAAATCTGATCATGGATAGGCCATTTGGTTAAACACTATGCTGAAGGTTGGATCCTTAACTTTTTGCTGATTTGGGGGATCTAAGTAATGAAACTAAAAAATACAACAAGAAGTGGAAAACATAAATTAAAAAAAAAACTAAAAATAATCTATATACATATATGTGTGTGTGTATGTATGTTTAAATCATCCTCCCTTGCCTCATTAAAAATATAAGAATACAAAAATACACATATTTGGTATAGCTGTGTTCATCAAAGTCTGATTTTTAGCAAAATATAAAACACATTGAATTAATCTGATCGATAAGTGGTGTTGCGCTGAAAATACAACTACGAATAATTACAAAACATAAAGATAATTTGCGTAACCACTGCTACATTGCAATAACAAAAATATCTAACCCAAAATTTAACCCATAAAAAGATTAACTCATGGCGCAAAAAATAAGCCACTACATAGCCCCATATAGTTAAAAATGTTGAGTGTCAAAGGTTTCAGAAACTGGCAACACAAGCAAAACATTTTTTTTTTTAGAAATTTCTAAACAGACGTTCACCACTTAAGTAAATAAACAATTATGCATGTTTGGCATCTGAATTATCATACTGACCTGCAGATTAATATTTCCGGGATAGTTTTACATTATAGTTAATATGGTAAATAAAAAAACAAACAAAACAATTGGGAATTTGCATTTTTTGGTTATTTCAATGCAACTTCTTTTCCTCCTTTCCAGTGCATCATATGATAAAATGAATGGCGTTATTCAAAACTACAATATTTTCTGGAAAAAATAAACAAAAACATTTGGTTATGTGGACAAACATAAAGAGAAAGTTATGGTTCTTGAAAGAAGGCCAAGAACAAACAAACAAACTGAAAAAAAAAGGGAAAATAGCCAGGTCATAAAGGGTTTAACCGCTTCCCGACCCTTGACATAATTGGACGTCATAGGTCAGGTCCCGGTGGTTGATGTGAGCTCCGATGCGGCGTTCACATCAAACACCCAACAATCTCATCAGCTGAGATGACAGGCTTCCAGCACTGATCGGATATGGGATCTCATTGGTGCTGTTAACCTTTTGAATCCAAAACCACAGGGATCACGCTGTTACTCGCCTGCATCGGAGATCCCGCGATAAGATTGCGGAATCTCCAGTGCTCACATGATAGCCCCGGATCATATTGTGAACCCGGAAGCTATCAGAGACTGCTTCCTGTCAGTGGTTGGCAGGCGCTGCAAGCTACTGAAAGTGAAACCAAGTGCCATGCCCCGATGTGCTGCAGCTCATCAGGACATGGCACAAGGGTTTCGGACGCTGCAGCAGTGTGGCGCTCTATGGGGCACTGTTAAATAAAGAATGAATTTAAAAATGTTTTTTAAAATATGATAAAAACCACAAAAGTTCAAATCACCCCCCTTTTCCCCCATTTAAAATAAAAGTATTTTAAAAAAATACACATATTTGGTATCGCCCCATTCAGAAATGCCCAATTTATCAACATATAAAATCAATTAACAAGAGCTGTAAACTACGTAACAGACAAAAAGGTCCAAACAGCATAATTATGTTTTTTTGGTCGCCGCAACATTACTAAAAATGCAATAACGGGCGATCAAAATATCACATCTACCCAAAAATGGTATCATTAGAAAGGTCAGCTCAAGCCGCAAAAAATAAGCCATCACACAGCGGGTCGCGGAACATAGCGCAAAAAGTGAATTTTTCCATCACTTAGATAACAGTAAAAGTATACATATTTGGTATCTAAGAACTCATACCGACCGGAGGCATTATACTGACACGTCAGTTTTACCATAAAGGGAACATGGCAAATAAAAAAAACAAACATGTAATTGCACTTTTTTTTTGCAATTTCACCACACTTTGATTTTTCCCATTTTCCTATACACTATATGGTAAAATAAATGATTGCATCTGAAAGTACAACTCATCCTGCAAAAAACAAGCCCTCATATGTCTATATTGATGGAAAAATAAAGTTATGGCTCTTGGAAGCGGGGGAGCAAATAACGTAAAAAAGAAAACGAAAAATTGCCAGGTGGTGAAGGGGTTAAGAGCATGGCCCGGTCCTTCGTGATTTGCATGAAATCAAAATTTACTGCAGTTTCACTTTAGAGTAGTTGCCATTTTATTTTTTTTTATATATATAAATCATTAGTGTAATATATAACACAACTGCATTTTTGCTCTTCTCAAAATTCTCAATTCACAGGTGAAATCTGTCTTAAGTGAACAGAGCTTTTCCCTTTAATAGTAAATGACAGTTGTTACTCATAATAATCTTTAGAGAACTGTAACTCGATTCAGGAAACTTGCAGCAGAATTTCTATATGTTTCTAGCTCCTCCTCTTCCATAGAATTTTAAACGTTTAACTGTCATTTCCAATTTCAATAATGTGGAAGTCTGTCTTTTCTGAACACAGATTTCACAGACTTTACCCATGAATGAAGAATGAATGAACAGTCCAGGACAAGGAATAAGCAAATTGTCTATGTTCATACGTACTATCTACTATATAATTACCTAATCGTGTTTGTCTGTCCAGAATATTGTGCGCCAGCACTGATTGGTTGCCGCCAGCCACGGCGACCAATCAGTGCACTTGGCGCGTGTTTTAAAAAATGCTTCGCTGATTGGTCACCGTGGCTGGTGGCAACCAATCAGCAAAGCGGCGCGGCTTGGTGGGAACTATGAATCCCGCGCCGCTGATTGCCACGACCAATCAGCGGTGCGGGATTCATATCTCCCGCCAAGCCGCGCCGCTTCGCTGATTGGTGGCGCGCTTCTCACGTGTGCATGTCCTATTGGTGGAGCTCACCTGTCCTGTGCCAGGCAGCTTCCCACGATCTGCAACAGGAGATAAGTAATAGAGATCTAAAGCAATTTCTGTGTTAGGAAGCGCACCAAAAACAGGGTGAGCAGAGAGATGAATATTATACTTAGGTTTTATTAATCACAACACGTTTTAATGGTGACACGCCATCTTCATCAGGTGGGGGTTACACAGGAAGGGGGGGTGTCAAATACAACTACTAACCAATCACATTCCTATCACATTAACCTAACCTGGACGTTTATAGTGTTTGAATATAAAGCCAATAAGCAATAAAAGTCAATAGAACACATTATTATCGCTCTAAAAAACACTCTAAAAAGCACAATAAGATGCACAATAAAATCATCATAATAAAAACACTCTATTAATTTCATTATAAAAAATTACATATAGAATTCATAAAGAAATTAATAAAAATATTTTTTACTTACATCACATATTGAGATTTTCTATAAGTAAAAAGAAAATGAAATTACATATCACCATTTATATGTATAAGTCGCGCAGCCCATATTCTTTCTTTCTTAATCACTTAGTCACATTCTCAATAGATATGTTCAGACCCTCTGGAGTTAACGTTCCCAATTTAAATATCCAATGGCTCTCTTTTTTGATGAGAGCATTGTACCGATCGTGCATAGATAACGGAATCCAATTGATTATATAGAGCTTCAAACTACTGGGGTCCTTTTGGTGATACAGACAATAGTGTTTGGAAACACTATGCTGCATGAAACCGTTTCTTATGTTTTGCCGGTGTTTGTTCATCCTCGCGTGAACGCTTTAATATGCTGGCCGTACCATCCAAAGCGTTCACGCGAGGATGAACAAAACACATGTTTTTCAGCACATTCCAAAATCCACAAGCCTTTAGTCCCCCCATGTTATCTGTAAGATTTGTCACCAAAATGTAAGTAGCGGCCAAAAAATCTGGGTAACTATGAAGACAGAAGGAAAAGGGGCTGCTGTCCAAGTCTTGCGATCCCCACGAGTTGTGCGTCAATCCTCTGTATGTAGAAGTTCCTCCACTGCTTCTGCCTCCTCAACCTCGTCTCGGTCCTCCACCTGCACCCAAAGCCTGTCTGGTAATGCCACCCACGTTCTAACTATGCACAAGGAATCCTGCACACCTCCTTACTATAATGGCAGAAGGGCTCAATGGCATCAGGCGGTCTTTACATTAAAATGTATGGGAAATATGAGTCACACAGCTGAGGAGTTGTGGTCTGCTGTGGAGACCGAGTTTCATCAATGCTTGTGTCCACTGAACCTGCAGCCAGGGAAGGCCGTGTGCGACAATGCTGCAATGCTGGGTGCAGCCCTCCGCCGAAGCAATGTGACATATGTGCCTTGCATAGCTTACGTCTTAAACCTGTTGACCAGCAAATTTTTGCACACTATCCATCCCTAGATGGTCTTCAGCAGAGGGCATGGTCGCTGAGTGCTTACTTCCACTGTTCGCATCACGTAGCTCAATGCCTTGCATCTCTACAGAAGTCGTTCGGCCTGCCAGTTCACTGGCTGAAATGTGATGTGCCGACACGATGGAATTCAACACTGCACCTGTTGCAGCAACTGTGACAGCACCGACGAGCCCTGGTGCAATACGTCATGAGGTATAACCTGATATAATCCCCTTATTAAAAACGTCTAAGTGGCGTGGGTAGGTGGCCACTCACCTTATCGGGTTGTGCAAGTCCTGCACAACCCGGTTTAACAGCCTCCGCCGCCGGCTGTTAAGACTGTTTGTATGCAGTTGAAACGCGTAGTGGAGCTGTGAGGGGAGCTAAGAAGTTAATAAAAGGTTTGCCATTTATGAAAACATCTTACATGTCTGCTTGTTCCTTAGAGCGCTCCTAATCAGACCGCTATTACTATTTTTTGCATGACGTATAACCTGGGCCTACGAGATCCAGAGGTGGGGCAAATCACACTGCTGGAATGGTCTGAAATGAAGGGCTTATGCACCATTCTGTACAGTTTTGAAATTTCGATGAAGATGTTTAATGATGTTTATGCCATTATCAGCATGACTATTCCCGTCATTTACGTGCTGGAGCACACGTTAAACAGTATTCGAGTCAGGTGGTGGCAGTAGAGGAGGGGGAGGTAGTACAGGAGGAGTCGTATGCGGAAGGGCTTACAAGATCTCCAAGGTGCAGTTGACACTTTATGAATGAGGGTCTACATTATGCTTGCTCAGAACCTTCTTTATCTGGGCCTGGATCTGACTCCAAAGGCTTCTGGGCATCAGTGCAGATCATTACCTTGTCTTGACTCACAAAAGCGTTTGAGCAGACCTCTGATTCCCAGGCTATAGTATGAGTGAAGAGTGATGCATAGTCAACCATCTGTCTTACCCAATACTCAGATGGGTGGCTCGAGACTTGGGAGCTGTGCGGAAGCAAGTGGGATTGTGGTGACACCTCTGAGGACTGGTGTATTTGTGAAGAAGAAGTTGAGGTGGAGGAGGGCCCACTTGCTGAAGCACTTGCTATCCATTCAAGCACCTGCTCTTTTTGTGCCTCATCTTGAATTGGTATTGATCGTCATCTGAGTCGTGTCCGTATGAAAGGGATAATTTCAGAATCTCTAAGGAAAGAAGAAGACATCTTACTTTGGCTGGAAGATGCTCTTTCTCCAGCAGATGTTACTCTTGCTTTCCCACGTACCCCACGGACACAAACTGTTTTTCCCTTTCCACCACGCCTATTCCCCCTTTCACCATCAGCAGGCCTTTTGCCACTCATTTTGTATGTGAACAAATTGGCATCTCTGCAGTTGTTGGCAAAAATTATTCTGATGGAAATCGAGCAGAGCTGAGTGGCCAGACAGTGGTACTAGGCACAAAAAATTATGTTTGCTTGTTCCAGTAAAAAAATTATTAGAATGAACTACACTCACGGTGTATTTGGTTGTATTAAACGTGGCCTACAGTAAAGGTTTAGTGAACACTGCTTTTAAACTGATAGGTTTGCTTGTTGCAGTAAAAAAGTAGTAGAATGAACTGCACTCAAGGTGTATTTGGTTGTATTAAACGTGGCGTACAGTGAAGGTTTAGTGAACACTGCTTTTAAGCAAAAACTGACAGGTTAGCTTGTTGCAGTAAAAAATTAGTAGAATCAACTACACTGAAGGTGTAGCCTCTCTCACAAGTGGGTTACACCACTGTGGGACACTGCTAGTCTGCTACTAGCCCGAATAAAGTGCCTGGACTAGCTGCAGCAAAAAAAATGCCTAATTAAGACAGGTGGTGTACCTTTCTTCACAGCAGTGCTACACTACCTGCCCTAATGGATTCAAAGAGCTATATTACTGTGGCCAGATGCTGTGAGAAAGACTTGCACAGCACTGGCACACACATGACACACACCTGCCTGGCAAAAACTAATACAGACTGTGACTCACCCAGGGCAGGGTACTCAGGCTCAGTCTGGAGGTCATGGGTAGCTGCCTGAGGCTGTTGCCCTGGTGGTCAATGATTAAGGGGGAATTATTTACAAGGATTATGTACAGGTTTGTCGTGACGCCACCTGCAGTACCTGGTGAGATGTCACCAGCACCGCTACAGTCCTCTGGAGGTTGGTGGTATTGCAGCAGGGATGGTATAGTCCTCCGCAGGCAGACCTGGGGACCTCCGGGGCAGCGAAGTGAGGGTGAGCAGTGTGTAGTGGAGCTGAGATGGTACAGGGAGAGTTGGACTAGTCTATAGAGGGGCACGGTGGGTGAGGAGGAAGGATGCACGCACACAGAGGAAGTCTCTTTTACCTTTTTACTGGTGTTTAGCAGGTAAACGATCCAGGGCACTGACGGGTGACCGGGCTGCACAGTGGGCTCCAACAGCAAGTGGGTATAAGACCTCCTTTCCTTGTGTAGTTGCTGAAGCACAGCCTGCTGTAGCCTGACTTGCCTCCACTCTCTCTTGCCTGTCTCTTTCTCCTCCTGTGCAGTCTCCAGGATGACCCTCTCTGGACACTGCAGCAGTCTGCTGTTCCTGGCTCCCTCTCTTGACCCTCCTGGGAGACCGGGTAGCTGAAGCTTCCACGGTGCGACGGGGTTTTCTGTGGGCCTATAGTTCACCACAGGTGCGGATCCCCAATATCCGGCTTTCTCCTGGAACGAACTTCCGCCCGAGCCACTTGTTCGTTGCTTATATTCCTGCTCTGAGCTTCCCGCCTTCAGTCCCACTTAGGCTGTGGGACGCTGATGGGCCACTCCGGGTCACTGGCTCGGGCCTGAATGCAGCACCGACCACCAGGACTTCCTTGCAGCTTTTCTAGCGTCTGCACACACTCTGACTAGCTCCCCCCAGCAGCAGTATATATAGGGGATCTTGCCTAAAGGCAACAAGTTGAGCTCCCCCTACTGTGGCGGTGTGGAAGGTGTTGTTCGTAGTAGGTACCTGCTGTTGAAACCCAGCTGTGCATTAGAGAGATCTGTGGTTACCTGCGTGAGCAGGGTGCCACAACTGCTCTAACCTAGCCCTCAAAAGGGTTGCAATTAAAACTAGTCCCTGCTTCTATGAAGAAGCCATGAAAAGGGCTGATAGACTACTAGTCCCTAGTCCCTATCCCTAATTGCTACTCCTATGGAGCAGCCCTAAAAAGGGCTGATATTACTAGTCCCTACTCCCTAAACCTATCTATCTAACTTTGTATTCGCTCACTAACTGAGTGAGAGAACACAATTTAGTTTGCACTGTTTAGCGGTCATACACAGCAGCAGCCGCGGGTGCCATCTAACACCTGCAGCAGCTATCAGCAAAATAGTGGCGATCTTTAAGATGGCCGGGTTTTATAGGGTTAGGACATGTGACAAACACAGCCAATGATGACATTAGTTGTGTGAAAAAATGCACTTTGCAGTGTGGCACTGTGATTGGATAGCAGCCTGAACCGCCCCACTGTACATGCTTTAGGAGAAAAAAAAAATGAGCGCCACCTTATTGCTGCAGCTCTAATACAAGCCCCCCTGCGCAATGTACACACAAACTGGATATTAACATTCATTTGCAGTATTAGGGCTAGGTTTAGGGTTAGGGAGATTAAGCTTTTGGTGATCGAAGCGTTATCGAACATATACTAGAACTGCCTAATTTCAAGCAAATTGTTCTAATTTGGTGAATGACTCGAACACCGCCAAAAACAGCTCGAATTTGAGATTGGCGAATCGAACATCGCTCATCTCTAGTTAATATTGCCTAACCCCACCCTCTGCTAAAATACATGCAACACAGGGGGATATGCATATATATCTCATGAAATTATCAACTGCTAAAGAGCAAATTGCAAAGGTGCTTCAGCTTCCAAATGATCCTTATATCCTTATAGTTTTCTCTCAAAGAACCTAGTATAAGAAAATGCTAAAAAATCAATATTTTCCAAGGAGTTGGGCAATCTCTGAGTAACTACCAGCTTCGGGTTGGTATTGTTATAATTTGCGGCTGCTGGAGGAGACACCACAAAGAAGATCTATAGCATGAATCAGCCCGGGTTTGGCTTCATAGCCGAAGAAGGTACTGCTTATCAGTGCTACATCTACCGGTCTATGCTGCTGCATGACAATGTTCCCAAAATACTCTGCACACTCTGTGTTGGTGAGGTGTCACCTATATGAAAATGAAGGCCAGCAAGGGATGGTTCGCAGTTGGTGTAAGTCATGTTGCCACTGCCGACAATTCAGAAAATTGCTAGCAAGAGGCCAACCTGTAGAGAATGTTGCATCAGATGGAGGCCAGGCCACTTTTGGTTAGCCAGCAAGCTGAACACAAATCCACAGGGGTCTTCAATCCTGAAGGGTCTGCTGGTGTTGCCCTAGTTGCTCTAGATGGGATGGCTGTCCACTAATTTCTATATCCTCTTCTCCAGCGGTGGCCATGAAGGGGTGTGCTCCAGGGCAGATAGTGGCGGAGAAGGTCCTTGGAGGAGTAGCCCCTGTAAACCCCCACAAGCCCGTCCAGCAGCGGAATACCATGTGGAGTGGCGACCTTCATCCCGAGCAGCGATGAGAAAGCTGCAAGAGAGTTTTTACTTCAATTAAAGTAGACTTCCCTAAAAAGGCACGTTGTTGGTTCACTGATCCATCCTTTAGTTTGAACTTTGTCTGGAGAAGGACTTTTTCAGTTGTTTTTGAGTTCTTAGAAATGCAAGGCCTGTTTGTTTGTTCATTTTATTTTTCCCCTTCCCAAGTGTAGTGTCAGTTGCAGTCCTACTAGATTGGCGGTACTGCAGACTTTGGGATACACCTCAAAGCCCTTAATGGACTGTGCCTTTAATGGACTTTGCACCATTGTCATGGAGTCTGCTGATTCTTGTGGGACTTTCCTTATATATACTTTGTATATTGATATACACGTACATCTCAATGAATTAGAATATCATCAAAAAGTTTATTTTTTCAGTAATTGAATGCAAAAAGTGAAACGCATATATTATATGCAGTCATTACAAACAGAGTGATCTATTTCAAGTGTTTATTTCTGTAAATGTTGTTGATTATGGCTTACAGTCAATGAAAACCCAAAGAGCATTATCTCAGAAAATTATAATAGAGCGTATGAAAGGTCGGAGAGATAAAATATTACTTAACTATTGACCTTTGGGTTTTCATTGGCTATAAGCTGTAATCATCAAAATTAACAGAAATAAACACTTGAAATTGATCACTCTATTTGTGATGACTATATAATATATACGTTTCACTTTTTGTATTGAATTACCGTATATACTCGTGTATAAGCCGAGTTTTTCAGCACAAAAAATGTGCTGAAAAGTCCCCCCCTTGGCTTATACACGAGTCATACAGTATACAGGCGCTCCGCCATCGGTATACAGGGCCGCCCTTGCTGCTGCACACCTATAAAGGAATACATAATTTTACTTATCCCTGTCGCTGTCGCCGCCGCCACTCTACACCGCGCTCCTCCGGGTCTTCATGCTTCCTCCTCCGGCGGGCGCAGGCAATGATGTCATTGCCTGTGCACCAGAGGAGGAAGCATGAAGAAGCAGGAAGAAGCATGAAGATCCGAAGAAGCATGGTGCAGAGCGGCGGCGACAGCGACAAGGAGAAGTATAATGATGTATTCCTTTACAGGTGTGCGGCAGCAAGGGGGGGTCCTGTATACCGATGGGGGGTCGCCTGTATACCACTGGGGCCTGTATATAGCACTGGGGCCTGTATATAGCGCTGGGGCCAGTATATAGCACTGGGGCCTGTATATAGCACTGGGGCCTGTATATAGCACTGGGGCCTGTATACCACTGGGGCCTGTATATACCACTGGGGCCTGTATATACCACTGGGGAGGCTGCTGTATACCACTGGGACTGCTGTATATACTGCTGGGGCCTGTATATACCACTGGGGAGGCTGCTGTAATACTGCTGGGGCCTGTATATACCACTGGGGAGGCTGCTGTATACCACTGGGGCTGCTGTATATACTGCTGGGGCCTTTATATACCACTGGGGAGGCTGCTGTATACTACCACTGGGGAGGCTGCTGTATACTACCACTGGGGAGGCTGCTGTGTACTACCACTGGGGAGGCTGCTGTATACCACACTGCTGGGGGCTGTATACCTGTGCTGGGGTCCACCCTTGGCTTATACATGAGTCAATAGGTTTTCCCAGGTTTTGGGGGCAAAAGTAGGGGGTCGGCTTATACACGGGTCGGCTTATACACGAGTATATACGGTACTGAAATTTTACTTTTTGATGATGTTCTAATTCATTGAGATGCACCTGTGTGTGTCTTTCAGACTTATTATAGTTTGTGCTAGGTGCCTATGTTAAAATTATTACTGTTTGAGTCTTATAATAGTTACTTATGACAACATGTACCACCATGGCCTTTTTTCAAAATTTTCAACTGTAAAGGTTTTTACATCACTCATTGTGTGCTGGACTGTTTCTGCAAAGAGGTACTTTGATACTACCCTATAGAGACTGGCAAACAAACTGCAGGTCTCTGGCCTGACGGTCTGAGGTATAGAAATGCAAGACACTACACACACCACTGTAGAAAAGGGATAGCCAAGTGCAGTCCTCAAGGGCCTCAAACAGTGCATATTTTCAGAATTTCCTTAGCATTGCACAAGTTGCTGGAATCATCACCTCAGCAAGTGATGAAATTAGCACCTGTGCAATGCTAAAGAAATCCTGAAAACTTTTTTCAGACCATGAGGATTGTAGTTGGTCATGCCTGTCCTAGATGTCTCTGTGGAAGTAGCCAATGGGCAAGAGGAATCCTCAAGCTCTTTCACTACAACTGCAGCTCTCCCTGGATGTTCTTAGGAACTGTGCCCATGGTGCATTGTTTGATGCTTTATATTATGCAAATTTTGATGAATATCTACCGTATATACTCGCGTATAAGCCGAGTTTTTCAGCCCAAAAATTGGGCTGAAAAGTCCCTCCCTCGGCTTAAACGCGAGTCACTGTATACTGTATACAATGTATACAGTATACAGTGCTACCCCCCCATATCAGTATACAGACCCCCCCTTGGGTAGTAATCCTGTAAAGGAAGAGATTAGTATACTTATCCCTCCGCTGTCCCGCTGCCGCTGTCCCGCCGCCGCCATCGCGCTCTTCCGTCTTCATCCAGCGTCTTCCGGCTTCCTCCGATGGTCGCAGGCAATGACGTCTTTGCCTGCGCGACAGAGGAGGAAGCCGAAAGAAGACGGAAGACGCTGGATGAAGATGGAGCAGCGTGATGGCGGCGGCGGGACAGCGGCAGCGGGACAGCGGAGGGATAAGTATACTAATCTCTTCCTTTACAGGATTACTACCCAAGGGGGGGCCTGTATACTGATATGGGGGGGGCTGCTTTATATACCTCTGGGGCTGCATATACCTCTGGGGCTGCATATATCTCTGGGGCTGCATATACCTCTGGGGCTGTATATACCTCTGGGGCTGCATATACCTCTGGGGCTGCATATGGGGCTGCATATACCTCTGGGGCTGCATATACCTCTGGGGCTGTATATACCTCTGGGGCTGCATATACCTCTGGGGCTGCATATGGGGCTGCATATACCTCTGGGGCTGCATATACCTCTGGGGCTGTATATACCTCTGGGCCTGCATATACCTCTGGGGCTGCATATACCTCTGGGGCTGTATATACCTCTGGGGCTGTATATACCTCTGGGGCTGCATATACCTCTGGGGCTGCATATACCTCTGGGGCTGCATATACCTCTGGGGCTGCTGTATACTACCACTGGGGCTGCTGCTGTATATACCACTGGGGCTGCTGCTGTATACTACTAGTGATGGGCGAATCCTAAATTACTCGGAATCGCTTGACTCTAGCGAGTCCGAGCCCAGGACTCGCTACTCGTTGCGAGTCTAGCGAGTCCAATGTTAATGAATGGGGAAGCGAGTAATAGCGAGTAGTGTGAGATTTACAAATCGCAGATGTGTCTCGGAAGCTTCAGCCTGAAGCAATCCTAGTTTTGTCATTTATTTGCATTGCTCGTTTACTTTGTAAGTAATCGCTGACTCGCACAGATAAGATCCTGTCTTCTCTGTGTTCTGGCTGCCCCAGCTCCAGGGTCCTAGAGCCCGCCTGCTGCCTGATGTAGCAGTGCTGAGATTGTTCTCAGTCTGCTCATTCCCTGTGTACAGACATGAATGTCTGTGCACAGAGATGATGTAGCAGAGCTGAGATTGTTCTCAGTCTGCTCATTCCCTGTGCATAGAGATCTATATATATGCACAGGGGATGTAGCAGAGAGGACATCGCGTTTTGGATTGCGTCGGACGGAAGAGGATTTTTTTAATTAAAGATGGAGTCCCTAATGGCTTTTTTTTTTTATTTCTAATAAAAAATTTTCTTTGTGTTGTGTTTTTTTAAAACAATTTAATAGAAATTCATGGCGGTCATGTCTAATATTGGCGTGACCGCCATAAATTTCGGGCTTAGGGCCAGCTGATAATACAAAGCTGGCCCTAACCCCTTTATTACCCAGCGTGCCACCGCTACCAGGGCCGCTGGAAGAGCGGGGTTCAGCGCCAGAGGATGGCGCTTCAATGAACGCGCCATCGTCTGGGGCGGCTGCGGGCTGCAATTTGCAGCGGGGGGTGCCCAGAAAGCTTGGGCATCCCTGCGCTGCGGATTCCAGCCCCCAGCTGCTTAGCTGTACCTGGCTAGACATAGAAATTGCGCGGAGCCCCACGCATTTTTTTTTAATTATTTCATGAAATTCTGAGATTCTGACTCTGACTCTGAGACTCTGACTCTGAAATTCATGAAATAATTTTAAAAAAATGCGTGGGGCTCCGCGCAATTTCTATGTCTAGCCAGGTACAGCTAAGCAGCTGGGGGCTGGAATCCGCAGCGCAGGGATGCCCAAGCTTTCTGGGCACCCCCCACTGCAAATTGCAGCCCGCAGCCACCCCAGAAGATGGCGCGTTCATTGAAGCGCCATCCTCTGGCGCTGAACCCCGCTCTTCCAGCGGCCCTGGTGGCGGTAGCACGCTGGGTAATAAAGGGGTTAATACCAGCTTTGTTATACAAGCTGGTATTAAGCCCGAGATTCTTAATGTCAGGCCACATTTGACCCAGCCACTAAGAATCTCCAATAAAGGGTTAAAAAAACACAGAGAAAAATTTTTATTTGAAATAAAAAAAAAGCCATTAGGGACTCCATCTTTAATTAAAAAAATCCTCTTCCGTCCGACGTAGTCCAAAACGCGATGTCCTCTCTGCTCATCCCTGTGAATAGATAGATGTCTATGCACAGGGAATGAGCAGACTGAGAACAATCTCAGCACTGCTACATCATGTCTGTGAGCAGGCGGGCTCTAGGACTCTGGAGCTGCACAGAGAAGACAGCTGGACTCGGCTCGCAAAGAAACAGCAGTTATCTGCGAGTTTCCCTGCTATCACTGGCACAGTAGCCAGTGATTACTCGCACGAGTCTAATGCAAACAATGGCAATCCTAGTTTTGTCAGCGTTTCTGACAAAACTAGGATTGATATTGATTTGCATTGGACTCGTGCGAGTAATCACTGGGAAACTCGCAGAGTACCGAGTCCTGCGAGTCCCTTACTACTCGCCGAGTAACGAATCCTAGCGAGTAGATTCGCCCATCCCTATATACTACCACTGGGGAGGCTGCTGTGTACATCACTGCTGGGGGTTGTATAACTGTGCTGGAGTCCACCCTCTGCTTATACGCGAGTCAATAAGTTTTCCCAGTTTTTGGGGGCAAAAGTAGGGGGGTCGGCTTATACACGGGTCGGCTTATACACGAGTATATACGGTACTTCAAAATCTGCATGCCCTATCCTTAGGCCAACAAAGTCTATGACAGGTCAGAAGTGCTGTGCCCACATCTACTTTTTTTTTTTCCTTCCATGTGTGGTTCAGAATTTTTTTTCCTGTCCAAAATGTGCACCAAATCTGCAAGGTTGAAAAGCACATTGGCACAGCACTTCTGAACTCTCATAAACTTTGCTGCATTCAGGATAGACATGCAGATTTTGATGTAGATTCTCATAATCTGTTTCAAAAGAAAGAGTGGAACCGATGAACATGATCGACCCTGGTACATTATGGGCTGTATCACGTGATCGGCCCGGCTTCAATATGGGCATTTTGCATGCACGGAGTCGGGCCGATCACGTGATCCAGCCCATAATGCACCAGGGCCGATCACGTGATCATACCCATAATGGACCGTGGCCAATCACGTGATCGGGCCCATAATGCACCAGGCCGGATGTGCAATTTCAGAAGGAGAGGAAGAAAGAATAATGCTGCCCAGTGGGGCATGCAGTGAAGCACAGAGGAGGGGAGAAAGGAGCCTGGAGCCACCTTTCCAGTCTCCAGAGAGAGCGACACCCAGTAAGTTCTAAGTCATTTTTCTTCATTTTTACAGGGCGGATTTACAGCAGAGAGGCATGGTTTGGAAGCAGATAGGAAGGTGTAGGGTCAGCTAGTGATAGGTCAGAGGTTTAGATCCAGGTGACAGGTTCCCTTTAATTTATGGGTTATGTTTCTCCCAATGCATGAGCTGGGCACAATGTACAAGCACTACAACATGCTGGGCACTACAAGGGCTTATTTGCAATTTTAAATAATGCCACATTTAATGCAACATTGTGCTGCAAATGGAACACAATTTTAAGAAAATCTGTGCTCCAAAAATCAAATGGTGCTCCTTCCTTTCCGAGCCCTGCTGTACACCCAACAGCTTTTTCCTAACACATATGGATTATCACCGTACTCAGGGAAAATTGCACAACAAATTTTATGGTCCAATTTTTCCAGCTTTCCTTGTAAAAATTTAAATATTTGGTGCTAAAACATTTTTTGTGGGAAAAATCATATTTTTCACATATAGTCTGCTAAACATTCAAGACAATTTTATGTTTCAAATGTCAAATAGCACTCCTTTTCTTCCGAGCCCTGACATGCCCCCAAACAGTGGTTTGTCACCACATATGGGGTATTGGCATACTCAGGAGGAGTTGCATAACAAATTTATGGGTCCAATATTTCCTGATGCCCTTGTGAAATTGAAAAAAAATTAAATTACAATTATGTGGAAAAAATTTACTTTTTCATTTTCACCGCTTAACGTTTCAAAATTCTGTGAAACACATGGGTATTCAAAGCGCTAAGTTCACATCTAGATAAATTCCTTGAGGGTATAGTTTTAAAAATGTTGTCACTTGTGTGGGGTGTCTATTGTTTAGGCACTTCAGGGGCTGTCCAAAAACAACATGGTGCCAGCTTTGATTACAGCCAAGGGATAGCCCACAGCGGTATCTAAAAAAACTCTGCTCTATACGAACCAAGGGCTTGTTGGACCCATGTCTGCATCAGTCAATCACTCTGACCACATGAGTCGCCAAATAGTATGTCTTCACATCAGACAGGCCCAGGCATCCCCTCCTTTGCTGCTGGCACAGTAAAGATCTTGCCAATCTGGCCGGTTTGTTAGCCCAAATAAAACCAACGTGTAAAGAGGACATCTCCCTAAAGAATGAGTCCAGGATTTTGATGGGAACAGCCTGAAGATGGTACAATGAATATGCAAATAGAGTCTGTGGAGACTCGGTTAAGAGTCTCAAACACAGGTCCTTCCCTGGAGGGATGTCTGGCTAGTCCTGTGTTTGAGACTCCTAACCGAGGCTCCACAGACTATATTTGCACATTCATATAAACTGCTTACTGGGAGAAACAAAAAGCAAGCCTTACTCCAGCATAAAGGAACAGGACAAAAACAACAAGTTTGTTTTGTCTGTGGGCTCACCAGCTTGGGATAAAATACACTTCTAACAGAAAGGTCTCCCACTGGAGCAGTAGGAACCTCCACACACCAACCATGTGTGAGACAATCAGTCTCCATGTACCACTCCCAAGAGTGAGGGTATGTGAGCTGCCAGACCAGCC